>CM055118.1:389870869-390380869 GCA_029206835.1 Rana muscosa
TAAGCCATGGAGACCCAGAGACGGCCGGTGGTCTTGTGGATCATGTAGAGAAATACTTGGCTACAGAGAACCTGACGGCCTCTTCCAGAGACTCTCGGACTTTCCACCCTAAGACCAGACCATCCCCAGGGGCGGATAAGAGGATTCCAAGGGGTGAGGGTGGAGAGAGTGAGAGGGTGGGAGCTCTACCCAAAGTTTGGCGAGAACAGCCTGGGAAGTCAGGGGCTCAAGAGGCAGTCAAATGGATTGTTTGCTACCGCTGCCGGCAAGTGGGACATATTGCAGCAAATTGCCCGGTTGTGGAGGAACCCATGCAATGTGACTTTCTGACGGACAGACGTCAGTCGCTGTGTGCGACAGTCGCATGCACTGCCATTCGGGGAACTGAGAAACATTTATGCAAAATGTGTATTAATGGTAGAAATGTTGTGGTATTACTGGATTCAGGTAGCCTTGTGACCCTGATAAAGGCTGAATTAGTTAAAACAGAGGTCTCTGGGAATAGCAAGGTAGCTGTTATTTGTGTGCGTGGGGACACCCGAGAGTATCCAGTGACTACAGTGTGTTTCAAGACCCCCAAAGGTACCCTCTCTCATCCAGTGGGGTTAGTATCTCAATTACCGCATGATGCCATTGTGGGAAGGGATTTTCCGAAGTTCTGGGAACTGTGGGATGATCCTGAGCCCCCCACTGGTGCCCCTATGTACCAGGAAGGTGATAGCCAGAACTCCTCTGAGAGTGGTGAGGACTCTCCAGAATTTCCCTTGTCAGTATTGGCAGGCGAGACTCAAGAAACTGGAGAGGAGCCCACCTCCTCAGACGAAAACCTACCGTCTGTGGAGTTTTCTGATCTTGAGGTTCACAGGGAAAATTTTGCCACAGAACAGTTAAAAGACCCCGCCCTAATAAAGGCACGGGAAAACGTAGTGGAAATAGATGGCGAGTTAGTGAACCCAGATAATACCTGCACTTACCCATACTTCAGCGTAGAGAAGGACCTACTGTATCGGGTGGCAAAAAGGGCAGAAGAAACCGTTGAGCAGCTTGTGGTGCCCAAACCTTACAGGAAGTTGGTGTTGGAGTTGGCCCATGGGCACATTCTTGGAGGTCATCTGGGGACAGAGAAAACCCGAGAGAGGGTATTACAGAGATTCTATTGGCCTGGGGTGATGAAGGACATAGAAAATTATTGTTCCTCCTGCCCTGTGTGTCAGAGGTCGGCCCCGATGCCACATTTCCGTAGCCCGCTGGTCCCTCTACCCATCATTGAGGTCCCGTTTGAGAGGATCGCAATGGATTTGGTAGGTCCTATAATCAAGTCCGCTAGGGGGCACCAGTACATATTAGTTATAATGGACTATGCCACCCGTTATCCAGAAGCGATCCCTCTCCGAAATACCTCGGCCAAAACCATAGCCAAAGAGCTATCTCTTGTTTTTAGCCGGGTGGGTATTTGTAAAGAACTGCTTACGGACCAAGGTACACCCTTTATGTCCCGGGTTATGAAAGAGCTGTGTAAATTGTTCAAAGTGACGCAATTGCGTACGTCTGTGTATCACCCCCAAACCGATGGGCTGGTTGAAAGATTCAACAAAACCCTAAAACAAATGTTGAAGAAAGTGGTGGATAGAGATGGAAAGGATTGGGACTGTCTACTTCCTTATTTGATGTTTGCTATTAGGGAGGTGCCCCAATCCTCTACGGGATTCTCCCCCTTTGAGTTACTGTATGGGAGACACCCAAGAGGGCTGTTGGATATTGCCAAGGAAACTTGGGAAAGTGAGAGTTCTCCCCACAGGAGTGTGATTGAGCATGTCGCCCTGATGCAAGATCGAATTGCACAGGTAATGCCCATCGTGAAGGAACATTTGGCCCAAGCGCAGTTGGCACAGCAGAGAGTGTACAACCGTGGAGCCAAGACCCGTACCTTTTCCCCGGGGGATAGGATATTGGTACTTGTCCCTACGGTTGAAAGTAAATTCCTTGCCAAATGGCAAGGCCCCTACGAGATAATGGAAAAAGTGAGCGAAGTGAATTACAAGGTCAGACAACCAGGAAGGCGAAAGCCCGAACAGATCTATCACGTTAATCTGTTGAAAGCCTGGAGGGATAGAGAGTCCCTAGTCGCAGAAACTTGGTCACCAGCTCAAACTGGTTGCGTGATTCCGGAGGTTGGAATAGCAGCCACCTTGTCACAACCCCAACAACAGGAGGTTAAGGAGTTTGTGCTTCGCAACAAGGAGGTGTTCTCTGAGCTGCCAGGACAAACATCTGGGGTAGAGCATGATATTATTACCCCGCCCGGTGAAAGGGTGAAGTTAAAACCCTATCGGATCCTAGAGGCCCGACGGGAGGCAATACGGGAGGAAGTACAGAAAATGCTGAACTTAGGGGTGATAGAGGAGTCCCAAAGTGATTGGTCTAGTCCCATTGTGTTGGTGCCTAAACCGGATGGGAGCTGGCGATTTTGTAACGATTTTCGTCAGTTGAACAAAGTTACAAAATTTGACACCTACCCCATGCCACGTATAGATGAGTTGATCGACCGGCTGGGAACAGCCCGATACATGACGACTCTTGACCTCACAAAAGGGTATTGGCAAATTCCCCTGGCCAAGTCGGCCAAAGAGAAAACCGCATTTGTAACCCCAGACGGGGCGTTCCAATATAAGAGAATGCCGTTCGGGTTACAGAATGCGCCGGCCACATTCCAGCGGAAAATGGACCAGATACTGAGGCCCCATCGGAAGTATGCTGCGGCTTACCTGGATGACGTAATTGTCCATAGCACAGATTGGGCCTCACATCTGCCAAAAGTGCAAGCAGTCCTAGACTCTATCCGGGAAGCGGGGTTTACGGCTAACCCCAAGAAGTGTACCATTGGGCAGGAGGAGGCCAAATATCTTGGGTACACCATTGGCAGGGGAGTAATAAAACCCCAACTCAACAAAGTCGAGGCCATCCAGAGTTGGCCACGTCCCAACAGCAAGAAGCAGGTACAAGCCTTTCTGGGAATCGCGGGTTATTATCGGCGCTTCATTCCCCACTTTGCTTCTAAGGCTGTGCCCCTAACCAACCTGACGAAAGGGAAAGGGTCGGTCATGATTAAATGGACCCCCGAGGCTGAGGCAGCGTTCCAATTCTTGAAACAAGCCTTATGTAGCCAGCCAGTGTTGTACTCACCCGACTTCTCTAAAGACTTTGTCGTACAAAGTGATGCGTCAGATGTGGGGTTAGGAGCAGTATTGTCCCAGGTCTGGAACGGGGAAGAGCACCCAGTCATTTACCTCAGCAGGAAGTTGAAGTCCCATGAGGTAAATTACGCCACGGTTGAAAAGGACTGTTTAGCGGTGAAGTGGGCTCTAGATTCCCTTCGGTACTATCTGCTAGGTAGGCACTTTGACATGGTTACGGATCACGCTCCGTTAAAGTGGATGGCTCAAAACAAGGAGACAAATAGAAGAGTAAATAGGTGGTTCCTGGCCCTACAGGAATTCAACTTCACAGTAAAGCATCGCCCTGGCGTTCAAATGGGGAATGTGGATGCTTTGTCTCGAGTACATGAATGCCTGATTGCTGGTGTTCCAACCCCAAGGTTAAAACAAGAGGGGGGGGTATGTGACAGCAGGAAGGTAAAGTCACCTGGTTGCATCCAGGGGGGTAGGTATATTTCTCCCAGATTCAGGCTTTATGCCGACTTATACAACTAGGGAGAGAGTTGATGAAGCCCAGCTGAGGCTAGTGGGCTCATAGATGATTTATACCTCTAGGGAGAGTGCTGGGCGTCGTGCAGGCAGGGAGTTGATGAGACCAGCTGAAGCTTGTCAGCTCGTTTAAGGCCTCTATAAAAACTCCCAGCTTCATTAGGTGTTTGCTCATGCCTGGAACCAGACCTGTGTGGACTGTCTAGGGAGAGTGAACCCCTGTGCGGTGAGACAAAGCCTGTGTGGCTATTTGTTTGGACATTTACTAAACCAGGGACTTAGGGACTAGGACAGCACCAGGCTGATCCCAGTTGTTAGTTAGGAAACCTGCATGTTTAGTCAGAGGTCAAGCTGACCAGGGTTTATTTTGTTTATGTTTCTTTTTGCTTTGCTGTGTTTTTTTGTCACTGTAAATAGAGAAATAAACCGCACCTTTTTGATCTTGAAAACCACAACCTCCGTCTGCTGGGCCTGTTTTTGTGTGGGGAGCCCATCCAGGGGATCACACACACCCGCTGCCGAGCTAACCCCCTCACAAAAGGTATAAGAGGCCTTCAATGGCCGCAACTGGATTTGCATGTGTCTAGGTTATGTCAGCTGTGGCCATTGCCATCCATACTGATAATTCATTTAGGAGGTAACGATTTGGGAAATGTTAACACTTTGGACTTATTATTTATGATTAAGCGTGACCTGCATCGCTTCAGTGCGACTTTCCCAGGTACAACCTTAGTTTTTTCAGAAGTGGTTCCTCGTCTTTCATGGCTCTCCTCTGCGCAGAGGAGGGTGATGGAAAAAATGAGGAAGAGAGTCAATAGGGCTCTCGAAAAGTTCATGCCCCAAGTTGGGGGACTGTCTTATAGGCACATGGACTTGGAAGGGGGATATCCAGGTCTGTACAGACTGGATGGGGTGCACTTATCAGAAGTAGGAAATTACATTTTTAATGTTGGTCTGCAGAACATGATCGAAAAGGCCGCGACGATTGGGGTGTGCCGGTCTTGATGCTCAAGACCGGCGTGTGGGGACTTTTATTTATCTTTGAAGTTGTGCTACTGCTCGAGTTCTAACAACTGAGCAGGTAGAAATATGTTATTGGATGATTTATGAAGTTTGGAATGATAATAAAGATTTATGGAAAATTATTTGTGAAAAACCAATAAAGGTGTCGCGGCCAAGTTTTTGCCATTTAAAAAATGTGTTCAGTTATTTATTTTAGTTAAGTTGTATCTGGGGAAGTTCTGGTTTGGGCGGGTGGGGCCTGCAATCTCATGAATAAAGGGGTCACATTATGGGGCCACTTTCCTGAGATTGCGGCCTCCCTAGCACAAATTTAAAAGGTAAATTATTAAGTTAGGTTTAGCTGCATTAGTACAGTGGGGTTAGGGGCCCCGCCCCCTTTTGGGGCCGGTCCACAAGGAAGCAAGAAGAGCCAATCAGGTTTCAGGGAACTTTCTGGATTTTGGGATTGCTTATAAAAGGGCCAGCAGGCGCAGGGTTCTGCCTCTTTTCAGCTGAACAAGCAGGAAGATTTGAGCTCCCTCGCTCCCGCCCCAGTCGCGCACACTTTTATGTGGTGGGTCACCCTGGATCCAGGGGGGACTTTTATTTATCTTTGAAGTTGTGCTACTGCTCGAGTTCTAACAACTGAGCAGGTAGAAATATGTTATTGGATGATTTATGAAGTTTGGAATGATAATAAAGATTTATGGAAAATTATTTGTGAAAAACCAATAAAGGTGTCGCGGCCAAGTTTTTGCCATTTAAAAAATGTGTTCAGTTATTTATTTTAGTTATGTTGTATCTGGGGAAGTTCTGGTTTGGGCGGGTGGGGCCTGCAATCTCATTGAAAAAAGACCCGTCCATTGTTGGTATTTCTACAAGAAACGCATTTAGGAGTGACCACATTCCCAAACTAACAGACAACATTTTCACACGAGTGTTTCATGCCACTAATCCCTTGGCAAAAACCAAAGGGGTATCCATTTTAGTCAACAAAGACGCTCCTTTTGATATGAAATAAAAACATACAGACCCAGATGGTCGCTATATCTTCCTAAAGGGAACTTGGGAAGGTTCCCCAGTTATGTTTGCTAACATTTATTTCCCAAATTCTGCGCATATAACATTTTGGCAGAAAATCATTGATGACTTAAAGTGGTTCGCAGAAGGTTGCATTATTCTGGGCGGTGACTTCAACATACCTCTTTCCCCACTGAAAGATACATCAACAGGCCACTCATCAGTTACATATAGGGTCCTCAAGAAAATGAAAACTCTATTTGGTTCCCTCTCACTTGTAGATACATGGAGGTTCGCCCATCCAACTGACAGAGACTACACCTTTTTCTTCCCACCACACAAAAGGTATTCTCGGATTGATCCGATTTTTATCTCACAAAGGGATCTTCATAACCTGACCAAGGCGGAGATAGGAATTATCTCACTCTCCGACCATTACCCCACAGCCATATCACTAAGATTCACTCCGCCCAAACAATCATCGTTCAATTGAAGACTTAACGCTACACTGTTGACCGATCAGACAATCAAAGATGACCTTAGCGACACGATAAATACTTACTTTAGGAACAATGTAGAAACGGAAACGAATCCCTTAAACAACTGGGAGGCACACAAAAGTGTCATAAGAGGGGAACTTATAAAGTGGGGGTCTAGGAAAAAGAAAGAAAGAGAGAAGGAAATCGATAGACTCTCCCTACAAATTGCCAAACTTGAAACGCAGCACAAAAAGTCCCTCTCGATCAAACTAGAAGACGAATTGACACAATGCAGAAATTAATTGAAATTGCTCCTAGACTTTAAATTCAAAAAAGCTCTTTTATTCAAAAAAAAAGTATCTATTATGAACAGGGGGACAAAAGTGGGAAACAATTAGCAAAAGCCCTTAAAAATGCAACATTGACTGGTCACATACATACAATCAGAGATAAAGACGGTATCCCCAGACATAAACCCGAAGATATAGCTGAACTTTTCCACAAATTTTATTCCAAACTATACAATCTCCCTGAACAGCATAGACCTGCCCACTTGTCACTACCGGAAAAAGACATAATTCAAAGCTTCCTGAATGACAGCAAAATACCCTCTCTCAAAAAAGAAGATGTGGACAGCCTAGAGGAACCCATAACCATACACGAAATTTTAGAAGCTAATAAAGATCTCAAAACAGGGAAGAGCCCAGGCCCGGACGGATTCACCTCTCAATATTATAAAACTTATTTGCATCTGCTAGTTAAACCCCTATTATCAGCATTTAACTTCCTAGCGAAGAACACACATAACTCCAACTCACTTCTTATGGCACACATAGCGGTAGTTCCCAAGCCTGATAAAGATCACTCAGATTGTGCGAATTTCAGGCCCATATCACTCCTAAATACCAAAGATAAGTCCGTCATGGGAGCTGAGGTGATATATAGTCGCACTTAGGCAGGGTGTGCTATTGCAGCCCTCCCAAGAACACCGGAACTTATCTTTGGGCAGGGCTCCATATGTACCACACCCATTGTACCAGATTCCATGTAAGTACCCAAGATGGGCTTTTGTGTTCCATCACCCATTTCCTTTGACCAGCAACCAGATTTAGTTATTTACACTGTATTATATTTTCTAGATGTCCTGAGCATTAGCCCCTGAAGAGTGTAACTTATACACGAAACGCGTCGGGCAATCAGAAATTGCATAAACTCAGTTGACAACATAATCATTTACTTATGCTCTTACTGGTTTTATATGCTCATTTTTTCATGTTTTTTAGCGCTTGTTGCCATGTGACATCTGTACATATGTTATTCACAAAATGTATTCCATTATCCATGCGGATCACTGGTTGGCACCTGGTCACACACTGATGTACCTTGCTGCTTATATTGTGCATACCCATACTTATGTGTGTGTGTAACTCTAGGGAATCGCATCAACCAGAATGTTTTTCCTTCTATGTGATTTCTGTTTGAAGATGTTCATGCGTTTTATTTTGAATAAACATGTACCTTTTTTACCTTCACCATGTCTACAGTCTCACTCAAAGTCCCAAACTTCCATTTATATTATTTCAAAGGAGATTTTTATGGGCAGATAAAAAACCGAGAATTCAGCCTACTAACGATGCCCAAAAACAGAGGCGGCATTGGCCTTCCAGACTTCAGAAAATACCACCAAGCTTCACACATCACCAGAATTATAGACTGGCAGTGCCATGGTAAGACCAAGGACTGGGTTCAACTAGAACATGACCTTACACCGATCCACATTCCGTTATACCATTGGACCTCTCATTCCAAAACAAATAAGAACATAAACCACCCATTAATTGAGAACACAATCAACATATGGCACAAAATATCTCACAAACATAACCTTGCCTCGGTACCCGGTCCACTGACGTCAATCACAAACAACCCTGATTTCCCTCCAGGCTTCCATCTGAAGAAAATTCAGAACCTCCAGGTTTCCCATTGTCTGATAGGCTCGAAGGTTAAACCTTTGGAAACATTGCAAGCAGAGGGGGGTGGATCATTTCCTGGTTTCTGGTTCTACCTACAAATTAGGGATTTCTTGGTGAACAGCAAACATAGACTTTCTTACTGCCTTCCCATGACGCAACTAGAAACCCTGTGCTCTAAGAGATCACCAGTAACAAATACCACGTCTCTGGCATACTCTTTGTTGAACCAAACTCAACATTTAGATGATAATAAGCATAAAGAAAAATGGGAACATGACCTGAAAATTAAAATTTCAGATCAACAATGGGAAAACGCCTGTATCCTATCCCACAAATGCTCTCTAAGCTCCAAGTACCAAGAGATCTCTTATAAAATTCTCTCCCAATGGTATATCACACCAATAAAGGCCAGGAGATGGTCCACGGAAATCTCAGATACATGCTGGCGCTGTAACAAACATTTGGGTACCTTTCTGCACATTTGGTGGGAATGCCCTGCAATACTTGCCTACTGGGATGAAATAAAGAAATGGATTAAACACATTACGGACACCAATGTGATTCTTGATGCAGCAGCCTGCCTGATAAACATTAACTCTTTTTCTTTGAGTAAATATAAGAAAACTCTCTCCAGATACCTTATACTTGCTGCTAAAACACTAATCCCCCTATATTGGAAGTCCTCACACGTCCCAGGAGTCAAGAATTGGCTGAACAGGGGCCACTATATTTTCAAAATGGAAGAAATTGTAGCCATGAAACATGAAAATAGCACAACCTTCAACGAAACATGGCAACCGTGGTTCTTATTCACTTACTCCACTGAATATAAACTTCTCATGAACTGATGTCATATCTCTAGACACTTTGGGTCTTGTCTGGTCTGTCTGAGGACTACTAACATTGTTGTTAACATTTGTTGTGCTGATATTGTGTTTTATGCCCACCTGTCTACCCACTATACTCTCTAACGCTACTCACTCCCTCCTCTCCTGTCTACTTCTCTCCCCTCCCCTCCCTATTCCCCCCTGCCCTTCAATCCTTTAATCCATTCCCTTCCCTACTCTATGTTAGTTTTCAATTCTCACTGAACCTTATTACAACTGTGTCAGTACTTGTATATCAATCACTTGTAAGCTGACTTTTCTTTTTCATGTAGATTTCACGTGAGTTTACTTATGTCAAATGTTTGTTTACTTTAGCTTCAATAAAATTTCTGATTGTGAAAAAAATAAAAATAATACACAGACCTGACCAGAGAGGTGAGGAGGATTCTGGGAGGTCACATGACATCACTCATATCTCTATTAATAAAACACAGGCCTGACCGGAGAGGTGAGGAGGATTCTGGGAGGTCACATGACATCACTCTTATCTCTATTAATAAAACACAGACCTGACTGGAGAGGTAAAGAGGATTCTGGGAGGTCACATGACATCACTCTTATCTCTATTAATAAAACACAGGCCTGACCGGACAGGTGAGGAGGATTCTGGGAGGTCACATGACATCACTTTTATCTCTATTAATAAAACACAGATCTGACCGGAGAGGTGAGGAGGATTCTGGGAGGTTATATGACATCACTCTTATCTCTATTAATAAAACACAGGCCTGACCAGAAAGGTGAGGAGGATTCTGGGATTCTAACATGATATTCCTATTGGTTCTCCAATACAGAGATTTCCTCTTGTGAAGTCCGGTGATCACATGACCATCACAGTGCCTCCATGTGACTCCCTAAACCCTGAGAGACACAACATGGAGAAGATTCTGGAAGTCACCCAGAAGATGATGGAGCTGCTGACAGGAGAGGTGAGGAGGATTCTGGGAATTCTGGGACATTATCCAGTAACAGACAAGGGATGTGTCTGGATGGTGACTGTATCATTGTGTGTGTCAGGTTCCTATAAGGTGTCAGGATGTCACTGTCTATTTCTCCATGGAGGAGTGGGAGGATTTAGAAGGACACAAGGATCTCTACAAGGACGTCATGATGGACAATCAGCCGCCCCTCACATCACCGGGTAAGAGGAGACTTTATTGTAAAGGAGAGAGCAGTACGGAGGCTCCACCTAGATTCCCCATCATCTGATAAACACATAGAAACAATGTATTCAGTCAGTGTGTGTGTTTCCTACAGATGGATCCAGTAATGGGAACTTACCAGAGAGATGTCCCCGTCCTCTGTATTCCACACAGGTCTATATTAAAGAGGAGATACAGGAGGAGGATGATGAGGATGAGGTGGAGGAGTCAGAGTTTCCAAAAGGACACAAAGATCTGTACCAGGACACCATGGTGGAGTCATCCAGCTACAGAAACCCCCCAGAGAGATATTCCCATCCTCTGTATTCCCGGGATTCCACACAGGAAGGTCACACCATCCCTCCTTATTTAAAGGTTGGTAGGACGGAACATCTAGAACAGTGGTCTCCAAACTGCGACCCGAGGGCCAGATGCGGCCCTTTGCGTGCCTTTATCCGGCCCTTAGGGCAGTATCCCTCCCACTGATACGAGACACTATTCAGACACCGACAGTGGAGAACTATTTCTCCCACTGACACCACTAATGGGCCACTATTCCTCCCTATGATACCAATGATGGGGCACTATTTCTCCCCCTAATACCATATGTCTAGTCCCACTGATGCTAGGAAAATTTCCACCCCCCCACGGGCCAAAGTCCGGCCCTCCAAAAGTCTGAAGGATAATAAACCGGCCCTTTGTTTAGAATGTTTGGAGACCCCTGATCTAGAACATGGACTCGTGGAGGGATGTGTGGATTTTATAGATGCGATGTCTCAATAATAAAGATTATGTTTTACAGATGATATTTTCTCTCATTTTCTTGGTTTAGAGTGGAGATCCAATCGATATGGAATTTGAGGTTAAATCAGAAGAAGAAGAGACGTATGTGAGGGATGATCAGCAGTCTATGGAGGAGGATGGAATAACGGGGACATTTATAGAGGAGGACACTCCTACAGAGATCAGCACAGGTGGGTCATTAACACTAAATCCATTCCTCCACCCATACTGCTCACTGATTGGTCCAGAGTAGGGCGGGGACTGGGTGATATCAGCCTGTAATCCCCTGGTCACTTTCCTGAGCTGTGTTCCCCGTCCTGTATTCCTGTATTTCTCTCAGATAATATTCCTTCTCTGTGCTGCAGACACAATTTATGTATCTAGACTGGATTTATGGAGATTCTGGGGTTCAGCTGGTAGTAAAATGTTCATTTTTCCCATAGTCGCTTGTCTTAGTCATCTGGGGCATGTGTCTTACATTCTGCCCCATACCCAGATCTAGGGAGATCTCTGACAGAGGAATTCTCCCGGGGTTACTAGTTCTAATGTTTGCTGGCAGTGCCGGGTGGAGGGATAGGTCTGTATAGTCTCAGACCCAAGACAAGAAGAACTCTCCACTAAGTATAGATCTATAACATCTCTCACTTTATTCCATAGAAATATCTGTCACACACATCGGTAGACATGCACAGTGTATCTCCTCGCCGCTCGCTTCAGACTCTGCAGACCAATATTCATTTTGACGTCAAATTTTTATTTAGTTTTAGTTGTATTTTAGTCATCTGAATTATTTTAGTTTTCATTGTGTTTAGTCAACTAAAATCTGCAGTAAGTTTTAGTCGACTAAAACTTATTGTTTTTTTTTCTGTAAATTGTAATGCATTATTTAGACCTTTCTCTACTCATGATATACTCCTGGAGTAAAAATCCAATAAGATGTTCTTATTTCTGGTGTGAAGGATTGAACACGCACTACAGACACAGATTTAGCCCTTGTTGTGATATAGAAACGTCTTTAGAAATAAAACAAAAATATTGCTTTTTGACAAACAGAAGTGGAAATGCAAAGTCTATCGGCTGTAATGCCATGGCACATATGACCCGAATATATTACCAACATGAAGTATTAAGAAGAAAAAGAAATGTTTGAACTTTAACCGTTTCAGCCCCGGAAGATTTTCCCCCTTAATGACCGGGACATTTTTTGCGATACGCACTGCGTCGCTTTAACTGACAATTGCGCGGTCGTGCGACGCTGTACTTACAAAATTGACGTCCTTTTTTTCCCACAAATAGAGCTTTCTTTTGGTGGTATTTGATCACCTCTGTTGTTTTAATTTTTTGCCCTATAAACAAAAAAAGAGCGACAATTTAAAAAAAAGAAAACAATATTTTTAACTTTTTGCTATAATAAATATCCCAAAAAAATAAAAATGTATTCATCAGTTTAGGCCAATATGTATTCTAATACATATTTTTGGTAAAAAATTGCAATCAGCGTATATTAAATAATTAGTGCAAAAGTTATAGCTTCAGCAAAATAGGGGATAGTTTTAGACTTATGTAAATTTTTATTATTATTTTTTTTACTAGTAATGGCGGCGATCTGCATCATTGCGGCGGACAGATCGGACACTTTTGACACATTTTTGGGACCATTGACATTTATACAGCGGTCAGAGCTATAAAAATGCACTGATTACTGTGTAAATGTCACTGGCAGTGAATGTGTTAAGACTAGGGGGCGATCACGGGGTTATATGTGTTCCCTCGTGTGTTTCTACCTGTGGGGGGAGGGGACTGACTGGAGGAGGAGAGAGATCGCTTTTCCCGATTGTGAGGAACAGCAGATCTGTCTCTCCTCTCCTGTCAGAACGGGGATCTGTTTACACACACAGATCCCCGTTCTTGCTCTTGTGCCCGCGATCGCGGGTGGGCGGCGGACCTCGCGGCTGCCTGTAATGCGCATCGGGTCCCCCGCAGTGCAGCGGGCACGCGCCAGCGCCTTCTATGGTTCTTAAAGGAGCCGACATACCAGTATGGCGATTCGTTGGAACGAGCCGACCCGCTGGCGGCGGTTGGTCAGCAAGTGATTAATGTACTAATATTATAGGCTGGGGATGGAATTGTGTTTGCCGATTTAGAAAAGGCCAGCAGAGGGCACCAAAGAGATAATGCGAATGAATGCAATGTGTGGAACTGCATAGGAAAGGGAAAGGATTGATGGGAGCCTGCTTCTCTCAGCCAATATAGCTTGCCGATAGAGTCAGGGGGCTGGGGCTTTAAGAGACAAGCGGAGCTCCAAGGAAAGCAGAACGTCAGGTGAGTCCCTCTCTCACATTTTTGTTCTGTTTTTGTTCATTAACCAATATCAGAGCAGTTCTGTTATACCTCATATCTGGGTATTATATGAGCAGTTTCCTATTTAATTAATTCATAGTGGTTTGATTTTATATCTGATGATGTGATTGGAGCACAGACATTTACCTGTTGATAATAATGTGATAACATCCTCAGGGTTTGGAACCTCAAACAGAAAGTGATAATGAGGGAGGAGCCAATAACCCAATGATGGTGGTCTTCAGGATCAGTCCAGTCTTCATCTTGGTTGTTCTCCCCCCATCTTAACTCTCTGACCTCTGGTGGGGCTCAGCCCCGCTGTTATTCATGACTAAATCATGGACTAGATCAGGGAGTGCAAGACTTCTTGTGTTGGGAAGATGGCAATGAGTGATAGAGGGGGAGGGGACACTCGTCCTATAATCCCCTCATCACTGTCACTCCTATAAAAGACAGTTCTCTTTGTTTCCTCACTCTCTGACTAAGATCCATGAATAAAGAAATGAACTGGTAGGAGATCAGAGGACCCATTTACTAGTTACCTTGAGGGGGGAATTGTAAGATCCTCAGAGACAAAGCTGCCTGATGTGGGCGGAGTCCTGGTTTAGGGGAACCAATCAGCTCATGTCTAGTAATAATCTTTGTATTTCTATTTTAGTAGATGGACGGGAGATGAGGAAAACCTCAGAGGATTGTCTCACTTTGTCTCCAGACTGTAAAGTAGAAGATGAGGACATCACACAGTATAGTCCAGGAGAAAACCCGACTACCTCAAATGTCCATCCGGCACCCCACAGTGTAGAGGGACCATCGTATTCCTCTTATCCTGAGGAACCTCAGACTGTGCGGGACGGTGCCGGACCATCGTATTCCTCTTATCCTGAGGAACCTCAGACTGTGCGTGATGGTGCCGGACCATCGTATTCCTCTTATCCTGAGGAACCTCAGACTGTGCGGGACGGTGCCGGACCATCGTATTCCTCTTATCCTGAGGAACCTCAGACTGTGCGGGACGGTGCCGGACCATCGTATTCCTCTTATCCTGAGGAACCTCAGACTGTGCGGGACGGTGCTGGACCATCGTATTCCTCTTATCCTGAGGAACCTCAGACTGTGCGGGACGGTGCCGGACCATCGTATTCCTCTTATCCTGAGGAACCTCAGACTGTGCGGGACGGTGCCGGACCATCGTATTCCTCTTATCCTGAAGAACCTCAGACTGTGCGGGACGGTGCCGGACCATCGTGTTCTTCTTATCCTGAGGAACCTCAGACTGTGCGGGACGGTGCCGGACCATCGTATTCCTCTTATCCTGAGGAACCCCAGACTGTGCGGGACGGTGCCGGACCATCGTATTCCTCTTATCCTGAGGAACCTCAGACTGTGCGGGACGGTGCCGGACCATCGTATTCCTCTTATCCTGAGGAACCTCAGACTGTGCGGGACGGTGCCGGACCATCGTATTCCTCTTATCCTGAGGAACCTCAGACTGTGCGGGACGGTGCCGGACCATCGTATTCCTCTTATCCCGAGGAGCCTCATACTGTGCGGGACGGTGCCGTACCATCGTATTCCTCTTATCCTGAGGAACCTCAGACTGTGCGGGACGGTGCCGGACCATCGTATTCCTCTTATCCTGAGGAACCTCAGACTGTGCGGGACGGTGCCGGACCATCGTATTCCTCTTATCCTGAGGAACCTCAGACTGTGCGGGACGGTGCCGGACCATCGTATTCCTCTTATCCTGAGGAACCTCAGACTGTGCGGGACGGTGCCGGACCATCGTATTCCTCTTATCCTGAGGAACCTCAGACTGTGCGGGACGGTGCCGGACCATCGTATTCCTCTTATCCTGAGGAACCTCAGACTGTGCGGGACGGTGCCGGACCATCGTATTCCTCTTATCCCGAGGAACCTCAGACTGTGCGGGACGGTCCCGGACCATCGTATTCCTCTTATCCCGAGGAACCTCAGACTGTGCGGGACGGTGCCGGACCATCGTATTCCTCTTATCCTGAGGAACCTCAGACTGTGCGGGACGGTGCCGGACCATCGTATTCCTCTTATCCTGAGGAACCTCAGACTGTGCGGGACGGTGCCGGACCATCGTATTCCTCTTATCCTGAGGAACCTCAGACTGTGCGGGACGGTGCCGGACCATCGTATTCCTCTTATCCTGAGGAACCTCAGACTGTGCGGGACGGTCCCGGACCATCGTATTCCTCTTATCCCGAGGAACCTCAGACTGTGCGGGACGGTGCCGGACCATCGTATTCCTCTTATCCCGAGGAACCTCAGACTGTGCGGGACGGTGCCGGACCATCGTATTCCTCTTATCCTGAGGAACCTCAGACTGTGCGGGACGGTGCCGGACCATCGTATTCCTCTTATCCTGAGGAACCTCAGACTGTGTGGGACGGTGCCGGACCATCGTATTCCTCTTATCCTGAGGAACCTCAGACTGTGCGGGACGGTGCCGGACCATCGTATTCCTCTGATCCCGAGGAACCTCAGACCGTGCGGGACGGTGCCGGACCATCGTATTCCTCTTATCCTGAGGAACCTCAGACTGTGCGGGACGGTGCCTGACCATCGTATTCCTCTTATCCTGAGGAACCTCAGACTGTGCGGGACGGTGCCGGACCATCGTATTCCTCTTATCCTGAGGAACCTCAGACTGTGCGGGACGGTGCCGGACCATCGTATTCCTCTTATCCTGAGGAACCTCAGACTGTGCGGGACGGTGCCGGACCATCGTATTCCTCTTATCCCGAGGAACCTCAGACTGTGCGGGACGGTGCCGGACCATCGTATTCCTCTTATCCCGAGGAACCTCAGACTGTGCGGGACGGTGCCGGACCATCGTATTCCTCTTATCCCGAGGAACCTCAGACTGTGCGGGACGGTGCCGGACCATCGTATTCCTCTTATCCCGAGGAACCTCAGACTGTGAGGGATGGTGCCGGACCATCGTATTCCTCTTATCCTGAGGAACCTCAGACTGTGCGGGACGGTGCCGGACCATCGTATTCCTCTTATCCTGAGGAACCTCAGACTGTGCGGGACGGTGCCGGACCATCGTATTCCTCTTATCCTGAGGAACCTCAGACTGTGCGGGACGGTGCCAGACCATCGTATTCCTCTTATCCCGAGGAACCTCAGACTGTGCGGGACGGTGCCGGACCATCGTATTCCTCTTATCCCGAGGAACCTCAGACTGTGCGGGACGGTGCCGGACCATCGTATTCCTCTTATCCCGAGGAACCTCAGACTGTGCGGGACGGTGCCGGACCATCGCATTCCTCTTATCCCGAGGAACCTCAGACTGTGAGGGATGGTGCCGGACCATCGTATTCCTCTTATCCTGAGGAACCTCAGACTGTGCGGGACGGTGCCGGACCATCGTATTCCTCTTATCCTGAGGAACCTCAGACTGTGCGGGACGGTGCCGGACCATCGTATTCCTCTTATCCTGAGGAACCTCAGACTGTGCGGGACGGTGCCGGACCATCGTATTCCTCTTATCCTGAGGAACCTCAGACTGTGCGGGACGGTGCCGGACCATCGTATTCCTCTTATCCTGAGGAACCTCAGACTGTGCGGGACGGTGCCGGACCATCGTATTCCTCTTATCCCGAGGAACCTCAGACTGTGCGGGACGGTGCCGGACCATCGTATTCCTCTTATCCCGAGGAACCTCAGACTGTGCGGGACGGTGCCGGACCATCGTATTCCTCTTATCCCGAGGAACCTCAGACTGTGCGGGACGGTGCCGGACCATCGTATTCCTCTTATCCTGAGGAACCTCAGACTGTGCGGGACGGTGCCGGACCATCGTATTCCTCTTATCCCGAGGAACCTCAGACTGTGAGGGATGGTGCCGGACCATCGTATTCCTCTTATCCTGAGGAACCTCAGACTGTGCGGGACGGTGCCGGACCATCGTATTCCTCTTATCCCGAGGAACCTCAGACTGTGCGGGACGGTGCCGGACCATCGTATTCCTCTTATCCCGAGGAACCTCAGACTGTGCGGGACGGTGCCGGACCATCGTATTCCTCTTATCCCGAGGAACCTCAGACTGTGCGGGACGGTGCCGGACCATCGTATTCCTCTTATCCCGAGGAACCTCAGACTGTGAGGGATGGTGCCGGACCATCGTATTCCTCTTATCCTGAGGAACCTCAGACTGTGCGGGACGGTGCCGGACCATCGTATTCCTCTTATCCTGAGGAACCTCAGACTGTGCGGGACGGTGCCGGACCATCGTATTCCTCTTATCCTGAGGAGCCTCAGACTGTGCGGGACGGTGCCGGACCATCGTATTCCTCTTATCCTGAGGAACCTCAGACTGTGCGGGACGGTGCCGGACCATCGTATTCCTCTTATCCTGAGGAACCCCAGACTGTGCGGGACGGTGCCGGACCATCGTATTCCTCTTATCCCGAGGAACCTCAGACTGTGAGGGATGGTGCCGGACCATCGTATTCCTCTTATCCTGAGGAACCTCAGACTGTGCGGGACGGTGCCGGACCATCGTATTCCTCTTATCCTGAGGAACCTCAGACTGTGCGGGACGGTGCCAGACCATCGTATTCCTCTTATCCTGAGAAACCTCAGACTGTGCGGGACGATGCCGGACCATCGTATTCCTCTTATCCTGAGGAACCTCAGACTGTGAGGGACGGTGCCGGACCATCGTATTCCTCTTATCCTGAGGAACCTCAGACTCTGCGGGACGGTGCCGAACCATCGTATTCCTCTTATCCTGAGGAACCTCAGACTGTGCGGGACGGTGCCGGACCATCGTATTCCTCTTATCCTGAGGAACCTCAGACTGTGCGGGACGGTGCCGGACCATCGTATTCCTCTTATCCTGAGGAACCTCAGACTGTGCGGGACGGTGCCGGACCATCGTATTCCTCTTATCCTGAGGAACCTCAGACTGTGCGGGACGGTGCCGGACCATCGTATTCCTCTTATCCTGAGGAACCTCAGACTGTGCGGGACGGTGCCGGACCATCGTATTCCTCTTATCCTGAGGAACCTCAGACTGTGCGGGACGGTGCCGGACCATCGTATTCCTCTTATCCTGAGGAACCTCAGACTGTGCGGGACGGTGCCGGCCCATCGTATTCCTCTTATCCTGAGGAACCTCAGAATGTGCGGGACGGTGCCGGCCCATCGTCTTCCTCTTATCCTGAGGAACCTCAGACTGTGCGGGACGGTGCCGGACCATCGTATTCCTCTTATCCTGAGGAACCTCAGACTGTGCGGGACGGTGCCGGACCATCGTATTCCTCTTATCCTGAGGAACCTCAGACTGCGGGACGGTGCCGGACCATCGTATTCCTCTTATCCTGAGGAACCTCAGACTGTGCGGGACGGTGCCAGACCATCGTATTCCTCTTATCCTGAGGAACCTCAGACTGTGCGGGACGGTGCCGGACCATCGTATTCCTCTTATCCTGAGGAACCTCAGACTGTGCGGGACGGTGCCGGACCATCGTATTCCTCTTATCCTGAGGAACCTCAGACTGTGCGGGATGGTGCCGGACCATCGTATTCCTCTTATCCTGAGGAACCTCAGACTGTGCGGGACGGTGCCGGGCCATCGTATTCCTCTTATCCTGAGGAACCTCAGACTGTGGGGGACGGTGCCGGACCATCGTATTCCTCTTATCCTGAGGAACCTCAGACTGTGCGGGACGGTGCCGGACCATCGTATTCCTCTTATCCTGAGGAACCTCAGACTGTGCGGGACGGTGCCGGACCATCGTATTCCTCTTATCCTGAGGAACCTCAGACTGTGCGGGACGGTGCCGGACCATCGTATTCCTCTTATCCTGAGGAACCTCAGACTGTGCGGGACGGTGCCGGATCATCGTATTCCTCTTATCCTGAGGAACCTCAGACTGTGCGGGACGGTGCCGGACCATCGTATTCCTCTTATCCCGAGGAACCTCAGACTGTGCGGGACGGTGCCGGACCATCGTATTCCTCTTATCCTGAGGAACCTCAGACTGTGCGGGACGGTGCCGGACCATCGTATTCCTCTTATTCTGAGGAACCTCAGACTGTGCGGGACGGTGCCGGACCATCGTATTCCTCTTATCCTGAGGAACCTCAGACTGTGTGGGACGGTGCCGGACCATCGTATTCCTCTTATCCTGAGGAACCTCAGACTGTGCGGGACGGTGCCGGACCATCGTATTCCTCTTATCCTGAGGAACCTCAGACTGTGCGGGACGGTGCCGGACCATCGTATTCCTCTTATCCTGAGGAACCTCAGACTGTGCGGGACGGTGCCGGGCCATCGTATTCCTCTTATCCTGAGGAACCTCAGACTGTGCGGGACGGTGCCGGACCATCGTATTCCTCTTATCCTGAGGAACCTCAGACTGTGCGGGACGGTGCCGGACCATCGTATTCCTCTTATCCTGAGGAACCTCAGACTGTGCGGGACGGTGCCGGGCCATCGTATTCCTCTTATCCTGAGGAACCTCAGACTGTGCGGGACGGTGCCGGACCATCGTATTCCTCTTATCCTGAGGAACCTCAGACTGTGCGGGACGGTGCCGGACCATCGTCTTCCTCTTATCCTGAGGAACCTCAGACTGTGCGGGACGGTGCCGGACCATCGTATTCCTCTTATCCTGAGGAGCCTCAGAATGTGCAGGACGGTGCCGGCCCATCGTCTTCCTCTTATCCTGAGGAACCTCAGACTGTGCGGGACGGTGCCGGACCATCGTATTGCTCTTATCCTGAGGAACCTCAGACTGTGCGGGACGGTGCCGGACCATCGTATTCCTCTTATCCTGAGGAACCTCAGACTGCGGGACAGTGCCGGCCGATCGTATTCCTCTTATCCTGAGGAACCTCAGACTGTGCGGGACGGTGCCGAAACATCGTATTCCTCTCATCCTGAGGAACCTCAGACTGTGCGGGACGGTGCCGGACCATCGTATTCCTCTTATCCTGAGGAACCTCAGACTGTGCGGGACGGTGCCGGACCATCGTATTCCTCTTATCCTGAGGAACCTCAGACTGTGCGGGACGGTGCTGGACCATCGTATTCCTCTTATCCTGAGGAACCTCAGACTGTGCGGGACGGTGCCGGCCCATCGTATTCCTCTTATCCTGAGGAGCCTCAGACTGTGCGGGACGGTGCCGTCCTTCCAACAGAGAAGAGGTTTTCCTGTACTGAGTGCGGGAAATGTTTCTCTTCTAAATCCAAACGTAATGTGCATAAAAGATCCCACACGGGGGAGAAGCCGTATTCCTGTCCTGAGTGTGGGAAATGTTTTTCAGAGAAGTCCAATCTTTCCACACATCAGAGATCTCACACGGGGGAGAAGCCAAATTCCTGTCCTGAGTGCGGGAAATGTTTTTCACATAAGTCCAATCTTTCCAGACATCGGAGATCTCACACGGGAGAGAAGCCGTATTCCTGTCCTGAGTGTGGGAAATGTTTTTCAGAGAAGTCCAATCTTTCCGCACATGAGAGATCTCACACGGGGGAGAAGCCAAATTCCTGTCCTGAGTGCGGGAAATGTTTTTCACATAAGTCCAATCTTTCCAGACATCGGAGATCTCACACGGGGGAGAAGCCGTATTCCTGTCCTGAGTGTGGGAAATGTTTTTCAGAGAAGTCCAATCTTTCCGCACATGAGAGATCTCACACGGGGAGAGGCCATTTTCTTGTCCTGAGTGTGGGAAATGTTTTTCAGTGAAGTGCAGTCTTTCCACACATCAAAGATCCCACACGGGGGAGAAGCCGTACTCCTGTCCTGAGTGCGGGAAAAGTTTTTCACAGAAGTCCGATCTTTCCACACATCAGAGATCTTACACGGGGGAGAAGCCGTATTCCTGTCCTGAGTGCGGGAAAAGTTTTTCACAGAAGTCCGATCTTTTCACACATCAGAGATCTCACACGGGGGGAAAAGCCGTATTCCTGTCCTGAGTGTGGGAAATGTTTTTCATATAAGTCCGATCTTTTTAAACATCAGAGATCTCACACATGGAAGAAGCCATGTTCCTGTCCTGAGTGAGGGAAATGTTCCTCACCGAAGTCCTGTCTTTCTGTACATCAGAGATCCCACACAACCCTCAAGGTGTATTAGTGCCTTGAGTGTGGGAAATGTCTCGGATAGCTGAGGAACAGGAACATGTAACATCTTCCCGAAGGTGAACTTATCATTTAACCCTTTCACTACCAGAGACGGTTTTGCGTTTTTTTTTTTTGCCCACATTCAATACCGGGCACTTTTACCCCCTTCCTGCCCAGGCCAATTTTCAGCTCTCTCACAAAGTTTTTCTTTGTTTCTGTTAAATTTTTTTGTAAATATACCTTATTAGGTGTTATTAGGTTATAATTGTGTGTGTGTGTGTGTTTTTTTGTTTTTAATTCAAGCCTGGGTATGCCGCGGTTTTCTTGTCGGAATTTCCGATCGTGTGTACAGGGCATTAGGCTCTTTACCGAGACTGGAGATGCGGTTTGTCAGAGCGACACACAACACCAACGATCGCCCTGCGCCCGAGAGGCTTATTCTTCTGGATGTCATATGACATCCAGTCAGGATAATGGAACCCCCGTCTGGCCGTCATTCTGCTATAGGCCGGGTGGGAAGAAGTTAAAAAATCATTTTAGGCCTGAACATTATATAAAACCCCCAAAACACGATATATTTTTTGAAAGAAGACATCCTAGAGAATAAAATAGTGGTAGTTACAATTTTTTATGTCACACAATATTACCGCAAAAGTCTATGAAATGCTAAATTTCTGTAAAAAACACACTAACGTTCATTTTAGGGGGCACAATAACACAATAAATTACCCAATTTTTTGGTAAAATAAAAAAGTCCCAACATGTCAAACCTTAAATTTGTGTGCGCCTGTAGTTTGGTGAGTGACATTCTTCAGTACTCTATATTTTCTATATAAAAAAATAGGAGGTTTTGTAAAATAAATCTGTTGAACCTCAAGATTCTGGATGGTATGACAATCTCGGAGCACTCGACGCTAGTAACCATTGACGTTGAGGCGCTCTATAGCTCCATTCCCCATACTTTAGGTTTGGCAGCAATACATCACATCCTGTCCCAACAAATTGATGACCAATGGCCATACAGTGACTTTATTATCCAATCCTTGGATTTTATTTTGCACCACAACATTTTTTCGTTTGATGGCTCCCACTACCTCCAGGTGCAGGGCGTTGCGATGGGGACATGCTGTGCCCCATCGTACGCCAATCTGTACCTGGGGGAGTGGGAGAAAGCCTTAATGGCTGATAATCTCTGCACCATGTACACGGACCACATCACTATGTGGGTACGGTACATCGATGACGTTTTTTTAATTTGGGATGGACCGGTGGAAATGCTATCGGCTTTTTTGACCAGACTTAACAAAAACCAATTTAATTTAACATTTACCATGACCCATCATGCGGAAGAGGTAACCTTTCTGGATGTCACCGTTCTCCGTGGGGAGGGCGGTGCCATTCAGACCCGCCTCTTCCGTAAATCCACGGCCAGCAATTCATAGCTGCATGCCTCTAGCTTCCACCCTCGTCCACTCCTTGCTTCCATACCCTTTAGCCAGTATCTTCGTACTAGAGGCAACTGCTCAGATATGGAGATTTTCCAAACTGAAGCTAAAAAAAACTACAAATGCGTCTTCTAGAAAGAGGCTATTCTAAAACCTGCCTTAAAAAGGCGTACAAAAAATCTCTGGAAAAAACTTGATGCGAACTCTTGTATTCTCAGAAACCCAACAAGGAGCTTCGAGGTGACAGTGCAACCAGACTAATAATATCTTATTCTAACCAACATAATAAGATTCGTAACATCATCCAAAAATACTGGCATTTGTTGTCCATGGACTCAAGCTTTGGCAAATTTGTGTCAACCAAACCTTTGATCACTTTTAAGCGAGCAACATACATCTATAAGAGATCGGATTATAAAAAGTGAATTCAAAGGTGAAAATCATGGAAATCCGTGCAAAGGGAACATATACATGTGGGGGCTGCAACTACTGCCAATATATACAGGTGGGACCAACCAAATGGCAGGGTCTTCAGAGCAGCCCACTACGCCAATTGTAACACCAAAGATGTAGTGTATTTGTTACTCTGTGGCTCGTTTTATATTGGTAAAACGAAGGTTGAACTACGGTCAAGGATGACAAAGCATGTATGGAGTATGAGGGGGTGTAACCCTGACTTTCCATTGGGGAGACACGTTACGGCCCTTCACAATAGAGTCTTTACAAGGATAAAATTCATGGTGCTCGACAGAATACACCCTAGCGCATGAGGGGGTGATTGGAATAAGCTATTGCTACAAAGGGAGCTTAGGTGGATTTTTCTTCTCCAGGCCACCATTTTTCTAGGCCTCAATGAGGCTGCCAACTATAGGCCCTTTTTTGGAGGGGTTTGTCTCAGGAGGCATGGAGAAGTGAGATCCAGGGGATGGATACTTTGTGCAACAAGTTGTTGCTTCCTCTCCTCCCCCTTGTGTCATCCCACTCATTTTTTACTTTACTTTATTTTATTTTATATATATTTTTCAACATTATACACTGTGTTGGGTCTCAATGTCATCAACTGTTGTGGTTAACATGTACCAAGATGTTATTGATGTTTCATTATATTTTCAAATTTGTCTGCATCCATCATATTTTGGGAATCATTTTGCTCCTCCTTCTGGTGGCTGTGTGCGTTGCTATTGACCGCCATGCATCTGGGTTTCCAGGCACCCACAATTTGTTCTGTACAGGCATACCCCGCTTTAAGTACACTCACTTTACATACACTCGCGAGTAAGGACATACCGGCGAGTGTATGTAAAGTGCCTCACAAGTACTGTACAGACATTTTGCAGCTGCAGTAGAAGGAGCTGAAGCTCTGAGAGCATAGCCCGCCCTGTTCCTGTGTGCCCCTGACACCCCCACTACAGCCCCTGAGACCCCCACTACAGCCCCTGACACCCCCCACTACAGCCCCTGACCCCCCACTACACCCTAGAAGTGAACAAAACGTATTGTTTCACTTTAAGTACATTTTCGTTTTACATACATGCTCTGGTCCCATTGTGTACTTAAAAGTGGGGTATGCCTGTATATTTTCTCATCTCATTGTTTCCCTTTATAATCGTTCATTCTCTCCTTTTTTCTTCTTTCTTAACTTCTTCCCATTTTTTCTCCCCATTTTTTCTTTCCATTTTATGGTGGTGAGGCTGGGTCGGCGCGGGTGGGTCTCAGGGGTTAAATCCCGACACGCGTGGGCCGGTCTGACACAATTCGGGGGATATGGCCTGTGGGTGTCGGCACCCACTGGCCTGCCCCATGTATCGGGCCGGCATCTATTTGCGGCATTCATTCGTGCTTTCTGGGTACCCCCCACGGGATCTCCATTTTTGGTGCTGATCCAGTTTTTCCATCCAGGTCCCAGTATCCCATCCTTTGAACGATGCCAATCTGATGTGAGATTGGATACTGTGGATTCGCTCCTGATTCCATCTTTCTCCATCCTTCTGTTCTGCGATGTGGCCGATTGGGCTGCCGCGCATGCGTGCCGGTGGGGGCGCGACGCATGACATCGTTCTTCCCAAGCGGCCATTTTGGTTGTGGGCGAGGGTGACGCTGTGCGCCGCGCGCCCGGGGGACCGCGCTATCTAGTTTATCGGCGTGTGTGGTATTGATTACTCACACACGCTGATGGGGATTCTTGATTGGACCATGGCCCTTATTTAGGGGCTGACCTTTGGCTCTAACAAACAGTTCTGTGGTCGGCGGGGAGAGAGCATACGTGTGTCTATACAGATCAAGGTAATGTGAGGATGTGTCCTTTGAGTTGCTGTTTTCGTCTGGGGATTTTTTGCTTCTCTCAGGCTGCATGCAACACATACTCAGCCATGGCTTTATTTGTCTTTGCACATAGACTCTGAGGTGATTCCCGAAACTGACTGCCGGATTAGTGGTGCAATTCTGGGTCTTTCCTTCCCCTCTGGAGTCTATACCCTACCATGTGATGCGGCCGTCTAACCCTGATTCTGGTGTATAAATAACTTCCCGCTGGGCTAGCAAAATTCCATCCACCATCCCCTGTTGATCTGTCTCTCCCTCCCCCAAAGCTACACAGCACTACTTGAAAGGTAAGAGGATACATATATGGTAAAGATGTTTCCTGGTGCCTCCATGGCAGCATACCTGTGATAGAGCTCCGCCTCGACTCCTCCTTCAGGACTAGTGAATAGCATAAATTAAAGGCATAGCCCCTCCCCCAACATTCTCCTTTTTTTCCTCATACCTTCTCGTGCTGGTGAAGAGTAGCAGTACGTCCGCCGGGTTTAGCCTTTCCCGTGCGCAGTCCCTGTTCTTGGGCCGCTCACAGCGCTGATAAGACTGGGAACCCCTCTGTGGATCTGTTGGGGTCTTTCGCAGAGTTTCCTCACAGGAACGCAGTCTGCTATCACATCCATGATGAATGTAGTGGAAGTCGCAAAAGGATCAGCTCCATCTTCCCAGGCTGGTGGTTTCCATTTTTTATTACAGGCATTTGTGTTTTTCCCCTTTCTTTTCCTCTCTTCTCCTCCCCTCCCCTTTCCTTTGCTTGTTAGGTGCCTTTAAAATGATTGTTGTCTTACTTTTTTATTCCTTTAAAACTGTGCAACTGGATAGGGCAGGTGTCTCTCTGTGCAACAACATTGTGGTGCTTATTTCCGGGTTCGGGGGGGCTACAGGTGCTCTGTAGGTCCCGCCAGGTAGGAGAGTGTCACGGCGCAGCGTCCTCGCCGCCGTCTGCGCATGCGCGATTCGGGAGTGATACAGAGCCGTAGTTTCTCGGCTCTCTGTACTGGGCGACGCTGGATCTTCTGCGATTGCGCATGCACAGACGCTTGGTTCAGTGGCGGCCATCTTGGATTCTGGAAAGAAGGCTAGATTTGCCCTTTTTTTTCAATCAATTCCAAATGGTGGTTTATGGGATTAGCCCACGCACCTTGAGCCTAATTAGGTTCAGATTCAGGGATGGCTGTCAGTCTCCTCAGCTGTGCCCTGTTAGGTCTCTCTGATGCTGCTTTGTGGTAGGTACTTTTTATTTTCTCAAAAAAAAAAAAATGTTGCCGATCAGAAATGTTTATGTTAAAAATAAAAAAATAAAAAATAAAAACAGATGACGATATAAAAATGTTTATTTAAAAAAAAAAAAAAGTGACGCCAAAAACTCCTGATTCTTTTCCCTTTCTTACTATATTTCTGGAGCTGATCCTTGTGCCCAACTCCGCAATGAGTCATTTCATCTCGCAGCAAAGATCCTCACACTTCTATTAGGTATGTGACCAACTATACGTGAGTATAAAAAAAAAAAGTGCGCTCACTGGTCTAGCGTGAGTTCCTTACACCGTAGCCCCACCCACTCCAAGGGGTCCCGCTCATCAGGGCGTAGGTCCCATTCTTCACGTCGTAGATCAGAGAGGTCAAGATCCAGAGGACGTGATCGACCCCCCTCTCCTAGGACCTATAGGAAGAAGAGATGCTGGATATGTGGGGCTACACCGCTACCAGACAGAGTGGTCTGTAAGGACTGTTTTACGGACTATGCGTCCAACCGCGAGCTAGAAAATCAGCACGCTGTAGATCTGCTCAAGTGAACAATGAAGGACTCCTTCTCTGAGCTTTTGGCTTCGGTCCCCGCTCAACCACTTCAGCAGATATCCCTGGTTCAGGATATAGAACCTAATCTCCCTGGTCCGTCAGCAGTCAGTACACCTCTGCCGCCGTCAGGCCGACTAGCTAGAGATTCACCACCTGAAGACTCTTCAGGGGACTCTTGAGAAGAGTCAGAACCTTCTGGCTTCAGTCTCTCCTTGGTAAAGCCATTCATCCAGGCAGTCAAAACTGCAATCGCCTGGAAAGACGCAGAATAGCCTCCCCAAGAGTCTACAAGCTACTTCCCATTCCTCAAAAGGAAGCAGGTTCTTTTCCCGTTGATGGGCAAGATTAGTCAAGTCATTCAGAAGGAGTGGTCAAAGACTGATAAAAAAATAATAATTTTGGGGTCGGTTCAATAAACTATATACCCCTTACCAGAGTCCGGAACGCAGTCACTAAACTCCATGCCAGTGGTAGACGCGTCCGTGGTGCGACTCGCAAAAAAACTTACTCTACCAATGGAGGATTCCGCTTCCTTCAAAGACCCTCTAGACAGGCGAATCGACCTGGAGCTGAAGAGGAGCTACTTAGCCGCGGAAGCAGCATGTAAGCCAGCTATTTCTCTCACATCAGTATCAAATGCCATAAGATCTTGGACAGATAATATTGAGATGGCTTTGCATCAGGATGTCCCCATGGAGGATATAATTAAGGCCTTAGAAGAGCTTAGATTGTCGGCAGACTTTGTCTGCGTAGCGGCCATTGACACTATCAGGTGCTCGGCAAGATCCATGTTGCATTCAGTGATGGCGAAGAGGGCCTTGTGGCTGAAACCCTGGATGGCTGACTTATCCTCCAAACAAAATTGGTGCAAAATCCCGTTTGATGGGAAAGCACTATTCGGAGACAAAATGGATAAAGCTATCTCCAGGCTGTCAGGAGGGAAGTCTGGTATGCTTCCACAGGACAGAAGTAGGCGAAGATTCAGAGGTGGTTCCTCTAGGTTCCGCCAGTCAAACCCAAGGGATTTTAGTCAGTCGAGACAGCCCAGAGACAACAAAAGACCTTGGAAAGGTACTCGGGGATCCTTTTTGAACAGGAAGATGAAAGCCCTTCCGGCTCCACAGGAGCAGAAGCAGTCTTTTTGACGCCAGAGGAACCCAGGCACTCCCGGTGGGAGCCAGGCTAAAGTTTTTTTACCCCAGTCTGGGCCACCTGCTGCCACAACCCCTGGGTTCTGTCAACAATTCAATGGGGGCACTTTTGGAATTTTTCTCACCCTCCACCTCGGAACTCTTTCAAAGGAACAGAGATTCCATCCCCTCCACTGAAGGCTCAAGCTCTGAAAAACTTCCTAACGTCACTCTAGCTTCAGGGGGCGGCTGTTCCGGCTCCCTTGGCAGAGCGCTTCGCAGGCTTATACTCCACCCTATTTCTGGTCCCAAAGAGGACAGGGGGGTGGAGGCCTGTGATAGACCTAAAGAGGCTCAACCGGTATATCCGCCCCGAAAGCTTCAAAATGGAGTCCCTGCAGACGATTATTCAGGCAGTCCAGCAATCAGATTGGATGATTTTGGTCGATCTGCAGGATGCGTACCTACATGTTCCAATTCTACCTGCATTTCAAAAATACCTGAGATTTGCAGTGGGACGGACCCACCTACAGTTTCAAGCCCTGCCTTTCGGTCTGTGCACCTCTCCCAGGGTGTTCACCAAGATACTAATATCTGCTTTAGTTCCCCTGCGGGAGAGGGGCTTGAGGATATACCACTACTTGGACGACATCCTACTCCTAGCAAGCAATCCGGATCAGTTGGTATGTCACCGGGACATTCTTCTACAGTCCCTAAAAGAGCTAGGGTGGCTGGTGAATTCCGACAAGAGTCAACTAATGCCAACACAGCAGATAATCTATGCACAATGTTCGACACTCAGGAGGGGACAGTGTCATTACCACCGCCGAAGGCAAGGATTGTCATCCAGAGAATGATCAAAGTCATCCAGAGCCTGTATCTGACGGCTTCACAATGCCTGAGCCTCATTGGCACAATGTCTTCCTGTATACCCATGGTTCCTTGGGCACATTGGCACTTGAGGTATTTCCAGACTGGTTTCTTGGCGCAGTGGAAGAAACAACGACTATCTCAGACGATCCTGCTGATGGGAAAAATACGCAGGAGCCTTCACTGGTGGACAGTTCCGGAAAACCTCTCCAAGCCTCATCACCTGGGCTCCCTTCCTTGGATCACAATTACGTCCGATGCAAGCAGACAGGGCTGGGGAGCCCATTGCGGGCAAACCAGAATACAGGGGAGATGGGCATGCACCACCCAGGGAGTGGTATCCAACATCTTGGAGATGAGGGCAGCCTTCTTGGCACTGACCTCTTTGGTACCCCAAATCAGAGGCCAAAGAATACTCCTAAGCCTAGACAACAGAGCAGCTGTCGCTTATCTGCAGAAGCAGGGAGGCACTCGCAGCAGGTCACTCCTCAAGGAGGTAGAGCCGATCATGCTCTGGGCGGAGCAGAACCTCCTGGACCTCAGAGCGATGTATCTGCCAGGCAGGTTGAACACGGAAGCAGACACTTTATCCAGAAACTTCCTGGACAATGAGTGGGCTCTCCACCCACATGTCTTCCTTCAGATTGCCAACATATGGGATCCCCCTCAGGTAGATCTGTTCACCTCCCCGAAGAACGCCAAGCTGGACAGGTTCTTCTCTCGGCTGCCGCATCCACAAGTCGAGGCAGTGGATGCCCTGTCATGTCCCTGGAGGTTCACCACAGCATATGCCTTTCCTCCCAGGCCATTAATATTCAAATTCCTCCTGAGGCTCCTCAGGGAGCCAGTCCAGGTGGTGGCAGTACTTCCGTATTGTGCCTCAGTGTGGGCTCTCCAATCAAGATCCCTCCTTTCCCTCAACTTCTGTCGCAGAGCAGTCTAGTTCATCCAAACCCTCAGAAGTTGAACCTTCGAATCTGGAGGTTGAGAGGCGAAGGTTCGAGTCCCTAGGGTGTTCTCCAGGAGTCATATCAACCCTTCTAAAAGCTAGGAAGCCAGCAACTAATGCCATATATTCAAGAATATGGGACAAGTTCTTGTCATTTGTTTCCGAAAATGGATTTCATCCAATCCTTCCTTCTACATCTCATGTTCTAGGATTCCTTCAGACAGGACTTGATCTGGGACTTGGTCTGAGCTCTCTCAAAGTGCAGGTAGCAGTAATCTCTGCTGCAACAAATAAGAGATGGGCGGAGGATCCTTCAGTAGTCACTTTCCTCAGAGGTTCATTGAAGATTCGCCCTCCTGTCAGACGATCATTTCCTAAGTGGGATCTGTCCCTAGTCCTGGAAGTTCTATCTGACCATCCCTTTGCTCCAGTGGAACAAGTAACAATATGGAACCTGACACTAAAGACGTCTTTCCTGCTAGCCATTACATCTGGCAGAAGAATCTCGGAACTTCACTCTTTAGGGATAGGTGACGACCACATCTCCTTCTTCACAGACAGAGTGGAACTTCGTCCCCTTCGGGGGTTCACACCAAAGGTTGCTACTCCAAGCCACCTGTTGGAACCCTGGGCACTACCAGTGTTTACAGACATGGATTCAGAGTCTTGTCACAAACTGGATGTATCCAGAGTGCTCAGGGCCTACCTAGAAGCCACCGGCCCCTTCAGAAATTCTGAGAGACTTTTCATCGTACCGTTCGGTAAATACAGGGGCAAAGAAGCTTCCATCAGAACTCTGGCATCTTGGGTTGTAAAGTTAATCCAGGAGGCCTACAGGGTGAAGAATATGGAGCCTCCATCCCGAGTGAATGCTCATTCTACAAGGGCAGTCTCAGCTTCCTGGGCAGCAAGGGCTAATGTTTAGTTGGAGACGGTGTGCAGGGCCGCCACCTGGTCTTCTCACCATACGTTCCTCAGACACTACCATATTGATCCAGGAGCGCTCACGACTGTTGAGTTTGGAAGGAGGGCAGTTCAGGCTGCTATGTCCTCTTCTAATTAAACATTTATTGTTAAGCAATTATCCCACCCATGTCAGCTAGTTATTTATCACAGGTATGCTGCCATGGAGGCACCAGGAAAACGGAAAATTGTATCATACTTACCAGTAATTTTCCTTTCTTGGTGCCTATCCATGGCAGCATACGCTCCCACCCTCGGTATTCTATATTACAGAGAATGTTGGGGGAGGGGCTATGCCTTTAATTTATGCTATTCACTAGTCCTGAAGGAGGAGTCGAGGCGGAGCTCTATCACAGGTATGCTGCCATGGATAGGCACCAGGAAAGGAAAATTACTGGTAAGTATGATACAATTTTCCGTTTTCTGTGAATGTATATACCTCCCTATTATGTTGGACAATATTGTTGACCTCCTATATAAATGAGGTTCAACTTGGGTCCTATGACACTCTAAACAGTTTACAAAGATGCAAAAAAGTTATAGTATAATGACTTGGCTCTTTCCACTTTATTGGTAGATATCCTCTCTGTTCCCCTTCCTAGTTATACGTGGTCCTGGTTTAATCTGCAGTGACTTCCTGCGTTGACTCTTCACACACCCTTCAATGGGTTTCACTTTTAACCCCTTTTCCTGACCACCAGCTTTCTTCTACGTGACCTGCTGGTCTTGTTGTGTCATCTGCCTTGAGCCTTGATGCATGGTTGTCTATGTGAGTATACCGCCACCAAATTTTCTTTCCCTGTATAAGATCCATGTTTTGCCACTGGTTGATGGGCTAAATGTTTGACCAAATGAATGCTATTTTGTAAAAAAACTGTTCTTTTGTTCTAGATTACAATCTAAAGGTCATCAGTTTAGAGTTACAGAGGAGGTCTGGTGATAGAATTATCACTCTCATTCTGGCCTGCGCGGCGATATGTAACATCAATTTCAGCCATAGGTGTCCCAATATGTGAGTTTATGTTTGTACATGCGTATATGGGGGGCGGGGCCTAAGATTTTTTTTTGGGGGGGGGTTTATGTGCCTGGGTTTAAATGTAATTCTGTACAATTAAAAAAATATATATTTTTACCATCACATAGAGCAGCCTTCTTTAACAAGGGTGCTCTGAGGTTTCTTCAGAGGCGCCTTGGCAAAATGCCAAACAATTGTCCCAAAATTGAATACAATCCAGTGATTGGATGAAGCCTTTTAGTTACACAAAGCCTCAGGTTTTCATTGTACACCATTACAACCTTCTAGCTGCCAACCTCCTAACGACCAATGACATCATGAGCTGATAAGGAGGATTTCAGTTGTCTGGATATCATCCTTGTGTGACCCTCTCCCGCCTCTCTCCATCAGCTTTGGGGTCTCATTAGCTGAGTGATGGAGAAAAACTGAGGGAGAAGAGAAACATTGGAATACTAGTCAGTACCAGTTTGAAAAAGTGTATTTGCTTTGTAAGAATAAATCACTTATAACGTTGAGTGTCCTACGTGTGTTGATGTTGTTACATTATGTAGAACCATTAGAATCATTTTTACATTTTAGAATGGGGCGCCTCAAGACTGTCCATCATTTTTGAGGGTGCCCCAAGACTGTCCATCATTTTGGAGGGCGCCTCAAGACTGCCCATCATTTTGGAGGGCGCCTCAAGACTGTCCATCATTTTGGAGGGCGCCTCAAGACTGTCCATCATTTTTGAGGGTGCCCCAAGACTGTCCATCATTTTGGAGGGCGCCTCAAGACTGCCCATCATTTTGGAGGGCGCCTCAAGACTGTCCATCATTTTGGAGGGCGCCTCAAGACTGTCCATCATTTTGGAGGGCGCCTCAAGACTGTCCATCATTTTGGAGGGTGCCCCAGGACTGTCCATCATTTTGGAGGGTGCCCCAGGACTGTCCATCATTTTGGAGGGCGCCTCAAGACTGTCAATCATTTTTGAGGGCGCCTTGACTGAAAAAAGGTTGAGAAACACTGAGAGAGGACAGAAAGTCCCCTATGTGATGATTGTTTGGTGACAGGTTCTCTTTAATGAGATATCCAGGGTCTAAAAGACCCCCAATGTCCCCTCTGCTCCATTGAATGGAATGTAATACAGATCACACTGCATTATATTCTTTCCCGGCCTTGATGATCAAGGAAACTGTCCTCTCTTCTCCTTCCTATCTACCCATCATCACCCGCTATGCTGGTCCCGGGTCTCAGATGGGTAAGAGGAGCCCGGGATACATAGCGGGTGTGTGTGTCGGGGGTGGGGGGCACTTTACCGGGGGGAGGAAAAATTTGCTCAGCCACCCGAATGCTTCCATCCGACAAGTAATCCTGCTCCCTTGACAGTACACAGCACCCCGCACCTCTGGACCCTTTTACATTACACAGCACCCCACAGCTGTGGACCCCCTGCATGTTACACAGACCCCCTTCAGTGCAGACCCACCTTCAGTTCACACCCCCCCTTCAGTGCAGACCCCCCTCAGTGCAGACCCCCCCAGTGCAAACCCCCCTCAATGCAGACTCCCCCGTGCAAACCCACCCTCAGTGCAGACCCCCCCGTGCAAACCCCCCTTAATGCAGACCCACCCCGTGCAAACCACCCCTCAGTGCAAACCCCCCTCCCATTCAGTACCTCAGATCAGCGCGCGGCAGCACATGCACAGAAGGTCCCCTCCCCCTCTGTACACATAAACAGAAAGGAGGGGGAGGCGGCTTCACTCGGCTGTGCCTGTGTTCTGTGAGAAGTGCCGAACACCGCTCATCGGGACAGCTCAACCGCGGCCGTGAGAGGATGGGATAAATGGTGCAGCAATGTCTCCCCCCCCCTCCCCCTTTGTATCGCGATATCTGCCTGTGCCTGCCTGGAGTCTCACTGCAGGCAGCTCTTATTTGACGGAGCCGCGGTGGCGCTGTCACCGCTTAAGTCACGTGGGGGGGGGCACCGGCCTGACACCCCCCAAGTCACGAAGGGGGGGCACCGGCCTGACACCCCCCCAGTGTGTGGCACCCCGGTGCGGCCCGCCCCCCACTTAGTACGCCTCTGGCTACATGTATAATAATAATTTTTATATCAACTTTGGTTTTTGTTATAAGTACCTTGAAAGTCCAATCAACATTCCCTCACCCCGTCCAGGTGACCATTGGTTTAGGCGGTACTAGCAGCCGTAACCCTATGCCCACTTGGTCCAATGTCTCTATACTTCCCAGGACTGTGTTATAATCTCTTGTTCTATAAATTCTCATGGGACACATAAACGGCCATCATAGTGTAGAATGTAACTTACTAATTTATTAAAAGTTTAAACAATGTAATTGAACTTACATGCTGAAGTGCCTCTGAGCCTGTGTTCTGACGAGATGGATCCCCCATCGGATAATGCCCGGGCTGGACTGCGCAGGCGCAGCGCATGCGCAAACGGAGAAGCTGAAAATTGCCGAGGATGAACAGCTGTTCAGCTGTAGACGGCACCTGCGCAATACGCTGCCGCACGCTCCCGACGCGCGGAGCGGGTTATTCAATGAACACAACAAGGGGCAGATGCATACAGAAGAGGCAGCATGATGGGCGGAGCTCATAAGCACTGCTCAATAATACATCTGCCCCTTTGTGAAAAGCACTGCACATCATGTGGCCTCTTCCCCTTGTTGTGTTCAATGTATAACCATACATCCGCCCCTTGTTGTATTCCGCTCCTTGGAGAATAACATCCGCCCCTTGGAGAATAGCTTCCGCTCCTTGGAGAATAGCATCCGCCCCTTGTTGTATTCCGCCCCTTGGAGAATAGCATCCGCCCCTTGTTGTATTCCGCCCCTTGGAGAATAGCATCCGCCTCTTGTATTCCGCCCCTTGGAGAATAGCATCCGCCCCTTGTTGTATTCCGCCCCTTGGAGAATAGCATCCGCCTCTTGTATTCCGCCCCTTGGAGAATAGCATCCGCCCCTTGTTGTATTCCGCCCCTTGGAGAATAGCATCCGCCCCTTGTTGTATTCCGTCCCTTGGAGAATAGCATCCGCCCCTTGTTGTATTCCGCCCCTTGGAGAATAGCATCCGCCCCTTGTTGTATTCCGCCCCTTGGAGAATAGCATCCGCCTCTTGTATTCCGCCCCTTGGAGAATAGCATCCGCCCCTTGTTGTATTCCGCCCCTTGGAGAATAGCATCCGCCTCTTGTATTCCGCCCCTTGGAGAATAGCATCCGCCCCTTGTTGTATTCCGCCCCTTGGAGAATAGCATCCGCCCCTTGTTGTATTCCGTCCCTTGGAGAATAGCATCCGCCCCTTGTTGTATTCCGCCCCTTGGAGAATAGCATCCGCCCCTTGTTGTATTCCGCCCCTTGGAGAATAGCATCCGCCCCTTGTTGTATTCCGTCCCTTGGAGAATAGCATCCGCCCCTTGTTGTATTCCGCTCCTTGGAGAATAACATCCGCCCCTTGAAGAATAGCTTCCGCTCCTTGGAGAATAGCATCCGCCCCTTGTTGTATTCCGCCCCTTGGAGAATAGCATCCGCCCCTTGTTGTATTCCGCCCCTTGGAGAATAGCATCCGCCTCTTGTATTCCGCCCCTTGGAGAATAGCATCCGCCCCTTGTTGTATTCCGCCCCTTGGAGAATAGCATCCGCCCCTTGTTGTATTCCGTCCCTTGGAGAATAGCATCCGCCCCTTGTTGTATTCCGCCCCTTGGAGAATAGCATCCGCCCCTTGTTGTATTCCGCCCCTTGTTGTGTTCAATGTTTAACCATACATCCGCCCCTTGGAGAATAGCATCCGCCTCTTGTTGTATTCCGCCCCTTGGAGAATAGCATCCGCCCCTTGTTGTATTCCGTCCCTTGGAGAATAGCATCCGCCCCTTGTTGTATTCCGCCCCTTGGAGAATAACATCTGCCCATTGGAGAATAGCATCCGCTCCTTGTTGTATTCCGCCCCTTGGAGAATAGCATCCGCCCCTTGTTGTATTCCGCCCCTTGTTGTGTTCAATGTTTAACCATACATCCGCCCCTTGGAGAATAGCATCCGCCTCTTGTATTCCGCCCCTTGGAGAATAGCATCCGCCCCTTGTTGTATTCCGCCCCTTGGAGAATAGCATCCACCCCTTGTTGTATTCCGCCCCTTGGAGAATAGCATCCGCCTCTTGTATTCCGCCACTTGGAGAATAGCATCCGCCCCTTGTTGTATTCCGCCACTTGGAGAATAGCATCCGCCCCTTGGAGAATAGCATCCGCCCCTTGTTGTATTCCGCCCCTTGGAGAATAGCATCCACCCCTTGTTGTATTCCGCCCCTTGGAGAATAGCATCCACCTTTTGTTGTATTCCGCCCCTTGGAGAATAGCATCCACCCCTTGTTGTATTCCGCCCCTTGGAGAATAACATCTGCCCCTTGTTGTATTCCGCCCCTTGGAGAATAGCATCCGCCCCTTGTTGTATTCCGCCCCTTGGAGAATAACATCCGCCCCTTGTTGTATTCCGCCCCTTGGAGAATAGCATCCGCCCCTTGAAGAATAGCATCCGCTCCTTGTTGTATTCTGCTCCTTGTTGTATTCAATGAATAACCCGCCCCGAGCATCGGGGGCGAGCGGCATGTTGATTGCGCATGCGCCGCGTACAGGTGATGAAAGCTGTTCATCCTCTGAGATTTTCGGCGGCTCGGTTTGCGCATGCGCAGTCCAGCCCGGGCATTATCCGTCGGGGGACCCATATCGACAGGACACCGGCACCAAGCTGATCCAGCCGTGTATATAGAGTATGGGATCTCAGCGTGTCTGCACCTGTATTTCCTCAAAAAAACAGCGTGCGTTCCAGGCCTCGCTTTCGTGTGACCGGAAGCGACGAACAAGTTATTTCCCAGCAGCTGGAAGCGAGGCCTGGAAAGCACGGCGTTTGTGAGGAAATACAGGGGCAGACACGCCGACATCCCATACTCTATATACACGGCTGGATCAGCTTGGTGCGGCTCAGAGGCACTTCAGCATGTGAGTTCAATGACATTTTTTAAACTTTTAATAAATGACTAAGTTACATACTACACTATGATGGCCGTTTATGTGTCCCATGAGAATTTATAGAACAAGAGATTATAACACAGTCCTGGGAAGGACTGTTGACGGGTCTATTGAGACGGAGTGGTTATCCTAAATAAAATGAACCAAAGGCGCATACTCTAGTCTATCTGGTGAGTGGCCATTTCACTAGGTGGTGGTACAGTCACATATATGGTGAAAGTAGAAGCACAAAACCACAGGCAAAAGGACGTCTTTATTGAAAGGAGTGATCACTCACTGAGGACATCCATTGTACTTTTGTTGCATTTGCACTTTAATTTCTACTTTGATTGATGGACTAAATGAACTGAGAAGCACACAGCAATATCTGCACTTGTTATATTTGGCACATGAACTTTGTATGTTAATCATAGTTCGTTATTTAGCTCATTTGCACTTTATTTATTTGGCACATGCACTTTGAATATTGACCATAGTCTGTTGCCCATCTGCTTTATAGATATATGGTCCATACAGCTTGAGTTGACATTTTTTCTAGGAGTAAAACACTGGTTTGAAGTTTGGGTAGAAATGGAATTGTAGCCACGGAGAGGAATAGCCAGTGAAATAGAGGCCAGAGTATATAGATTTCCATATTGTCACTTCTATTATGACAAGAGAGGTGTGAGAATATTATTTAGGAGTCAGCGCAATCCACACACCAATTCATATTTTCACCATCCAACCTTAGAGGGCGGAATGTTCTTTCTGATTGCAGCAAACTAAACAATTAAGAGATTTCATCGTTTCTTGGCGCCGGTAGCAGATTTTTTTACAATGAAAGGTCATGACTCCATTTTTATTTTTCTCCTGCTATCAATGGCCAATACGGTACAACACTTCATCCATGTCTTTGGTGATCTCTGATCTCCGGGATGAACAATTCCTATCGCCTGACACCCGGGACATGCACTTCTGAGGGCCGGACAGACAGGTTTTTCCATTTAGCCCTGCAGTGGGCAAGCAAGGAGCAAATTTTTCCACACCCCTCCCCCCGGTAAAGTGCCCCCCACCCCCGACACACACACCTGCTATGTATCCCGGGCTCCTCTTACCCATCTGAGACCCGGGACCAGCATAGTGGGTGATGATGGGTAGATAGGAAGGAGAAGAGAGGACAGTTTCCTTGACCATCAAGGCCGGGAAAGAATATAATGCAGTGTGATCTGTATTACATTCCATTCAGTGGAGCACAGGTTGGGGGGGGGGGCATTGGGGGTCTTTTAGACCCTGGATATCTCATTAAAGAGAACCTGTCACCAAACAATCATCACATAGGGGACTTTTCTTTCTCGTACATCACGGGACACAGAGCGACATAGTCATTACTAATGGGTTATATAGTTACCGTCAGGTGCTGGCACTGGCAACTTCCAAAACCGGAAGTACCCTCCCCTATATAAGCCCCTCCCATCCGGGAGCACCTCAGTTTTTTGCCAGTGTCTAAGGTGTTGGCCAAGAAGAAACATGTGTTTTTCACTGAGCTTGCGTACAGGTTCTTTTGGGCCTCAGTAAGCTATTCCGGATCCGACCAAAAAAGCTTCATAGCTAAACGGTCGGTACCCGGGCCTTGCAGAGAAGAGCAAGGTTCTGCCTGTAATGCTTCTCTTAGGAGAGCTGGACCCTGGGATCCAGAGCTCTGGTCATACCCACGACCAAGATGTTTTCTGTGCAGGGTGCTATACAGGTCCAGGGGAGTGGAATCCTTGGGAACCCGGTCCCTGAAGGTTTGATTACAATGCCTGCCGTGATAGGTGAAGTTTGGGCTTTTGTGGACCAAACAAAGTCCTGCGGCGGGGAACAGGTAAGTGGGGGCCCCCAGGAACTTGGTTCTATTGGGGGACCCCCAAGCCTAATTTGTCTTTCTGTCTGTTACCTAACGGTATTCCCGCTAATATCTGTGCATGCCTGTAACTACTAAAAAAATGTAATAATTTTTAATGGTGGTCAAGAAAAAAAAAAAAAAAAAAGAATGTTTTTTTATATATGTTTAGTATATTAAACTGCGGTACCTGTGTTTGTCCACTAGAGGCCGCTGTGGAATGTTTTTCTTGTCATATGGACTAGTTTCTTCTCAGAGAGCAAAGTCCAGGCAGCTGGTGAGTTCTCCTACAGGAAACTGTTTCCTCTGCCATGTTGCAGTGTTCGTCTATCCCCCGGCCTGCGGCAAAGGGGGCCCTGGCTCCTGTCCCTGGTTTCCATGTTTGAAAATTAGCGCCGAGGCGCACGTGGCCGCGCGCGTGCGCGTGCACGCGCCTCTATATATAGAGGTGGCCGGAAAAAGGGGCGGGGCCTGGGGGATGACGCTCTGTGCGCGCCGCAGCGCTTCTGCGCATGTGCGGGCGTCCCAGCAGGTTTTTAAAAAGCCACATTATTGCAGTAAGCTGGCTATGAAGTACAGAGACAGAGCTGGCAACATTTAAAGGCATACAGCAAGCGGTTGATACAGGCATCCCCTAGAAAGGCACATTAGTAGACACCAACTGTGATATAGCAGCAATTGTGCTAGACTATTCTCAGTAAAAGTGGTGTATTACGGCTGGAATACCTCAGCTTTAGGCTTAGGAATATGCCGTCCAGTAGCTCCGGAACTGAATCTTCCAGGAAGCGAAGGGGGTCTCATCGGGCTCTGAGGATCTTGGGCATACTCCTGCTGCACCAGTCTCCCCTGAAGTTCAGAGGTAAGTGACCGTAGAGACCCCGCAGGGGTACTTGGTACTGTGGCTGTCCTCAGTCACCTGCTCCTGTGTATGTAACAGAGGAGGTTTTTTCCTCAGCTCTGGGAGGATTAGAGAGAGATTGTCAACATTTATCGCTGCCTCCCTGTCAGGGAAAGCACGTCCGATCTCCGTCTCCTCCTTCAGAGTGCCTGTTAGCAGAGCAACAGTCCCATACAGGGATCGACCTGCCTGAAGGGGATCAGGATGAGGTTGATTCTGTTATAGAGGAATCAACAGTGGGGGAACCTTTTCTCAGCATCTTAAGCTGAAAGATTATGGGTTCAGTCTCTGACTAACATGGTCCGATCAGCATTTAAAAATGCACCTTGCGGAACCATCAACCACTACTGTATCCTCGTTGGGGTCGCTAGAAGCCCCCAGACTGTTTGTTCTTTTCCACTTCACCCTTTACTGAAAGGGCTCATTTACCAGGATTGGGAACGTCCTGAGAAAATATTTATTCCCCCAAGAGATTTCCGGTGGTCTATCCCATGGAGGATAAGTTCATCAAAAAAAAAAAAAAAAATGGAAGGTCCCTACAGTGGACGCAGCCATCTCTTGTATGTATAAATCACTGACATGTCCAGTGGATAATGTCCAAATGTTCAAGAACCCAATAGATAAAAGATTGGAGTCCTTATGAAAATCTGCTTGGTGATACAACCAGCAGTAGCAGCTATTGGGGTCTGCTAAGCAGTGAAGGATCAGTTGAAACAGGTCTTGAGGGACTTGACAGATCAGCAGGCTTTGCCCTAGCTGATCTACCTAGAGCCTTAGGCTTTGCGGTTGACGCCATAGAGGATTCAGTCCATCAGGCCTCCCGCCTTACGCTGTCTGTAGTACATATGCGTAGGCTCCTATGGCTCAAAAACTGGTCTGCTGAAGCTCCCTGTAAAGAATGGCTGGTTAGCGTCCCATTTCATGGTGAACGCTTATTCAGGGAAAACCTGGACAAATATATCCAGAAAATTTCCAGCGGTAAAAATACGCTCTTGCCGGTTAAAAGCAGAGTTAGAGGTCCCTCTTTAAGAGACCTGCTTCTCCAGTCCCTGGGGCATCGGCTGTGTAACAGTTCCGACGGCCTCCTCGGTCAAATCCCGGGGGTAAAAAACAGGGACAGTAGCAGGGTAATGAGAAACCCTGGGTCAGGGGAGGTACAAAACCTCCCCCAAAGTTAAATTCATTGAAGCCCCCACTCAGTCGGGTGGGGGGAGGACTCCAGTTGTTCGCAAGAGACCTGGCGGGACACGATCAAGACAGATAGGTGCTCTCCGCAGTAGGTTTGGGATACAGTTTGGAGTTAAAAGACTCTCCTCCTTCCCATTTTTGAGGTCAAACGTGCCAAGGGATCCCCGGAAGAGAGAGTCCCTCCTGTTGGCACTAGAACAACTATTGCTCCAAGGAGTAATTATGGAGGTTCCCCTGGAAGAATGAGGGTTCGGGTTTTACTCAAACCTCTTTACAGTCCCGAAGCAAACGCGGACGGGAGGCCCATATTAATTCTAAAAGGGCTATACAAATTCCTGTATATCAGGACTTTCCGATGGAGTCGATCCGATCGGTGGCCACTGCCCTACAAGGGGAGGATTGGTTAGCCACGATCGACATCAAAGATGCTTATTTGCACATTCCCATCTTTCCAGTCCACCAAAAATTTCTACGCTTTGCAGTAGAAGGGCGCCATTTTCAGTTCAGAGCCTTACCCTTCGGTTTGGCCACAGCACCACGAGTGTTTACAAAAATTCTGGCCCTTTATTGGCCAATCTAAGAACACAAGGTGTAATGATAATGGCATATCTGGATGACTTGTTGCTGATAGACCACTCAGTGAAAAAACTAGACGTGGTCGTTCACAAGACGATCAAGTATCTGGAATCTCACGGTTGGATTATCAACCGAGACAAGTCAGCCCTAAAAACCAGTCAAAAGTCTGGAATACTTGGGGCTAAGGTTGGATTCAGGCCAGAGAAAAATATTCTTGCCTCGAGGAAAGGTGTTGTCTTTGAAAGATTTGATCCACTTAGTGGGTACAAAAAAGACAGCCGTCCATACGCCTGTATATGAGGCTGCTGGGAAAAATGGTGGCATCATTCGAAGCAGTACCCTACGGTCAATTCCATTCAAGGAATTTGCAAGGGGCCATACTGTCAGCCTGGAACAAAAAAGTTCAGGCCCTAGACTTACAATGTCCTTGTCCCCTTCCGTTCGCAAGAGCCTCCGTTGGTGGTTGGTTCCCCAGAATCTGGAAAAAAGGAAATCCTTCAGTCCGATTTCTTGGAAGGTGGTCACTACAGATGCCAGCCTTATAGGCTGGGGAGCAGTACTGGAGCAATAGTCTCTCCAGGGCAGATGGTCGGATGCAGAAAAGGCCCTGCCCATCAATCTCTTAGAGATACGAGCAGCCCGGTATGCCCTAGTAGCATGGACATCCAAACTCCAAGGGTCCCCTGTCAGAATTCAATCAGACAATGCCACAGCAGTGGCATATATCAATCGGGGGGGCACCAGGAGTCGTGCAGCCCAAAGGGAAGTAAATTACATCCTGAGATGGGCAGAAAAATATGTCCCAGCCATATCTGCGGTATTCATTCCAGGAGTGGAGAATTGGAAGGCGGACTTTCTAAGTCGCCAGCAATTAGGCCCAGAGGAAGGGTCCCTTCACCCCGAGGTTTTCTGGACAATATGTCAGCGGTGGGGAACATCGGATGTAGATCTTCTAGCATCCAGATTCAACGCAAAGGGGGATAGGTTTGTCTCTCGGACAAGGGATCCCCTAGCTTGCGGCTCGGATGCCCTAGTGTTCCCTGGGGATCAGTTCAAGCTGATATATGCATTCACACCGCCACAATGGTTACCTCAATTACTCCGCAGAATCAGGGTAGAAAAGAAACCAGTGATTCCGGTGGCTCCAGCGTGGCCCCGAAGAGCATGGTACGCGGAGATTGTAAAATTTCAGTGGGGAGTCCTTGGACTCTCCCACGTCGTCCGGCTTTCGCAAGGACCGATATACCACCCTTCCTTACCAGCCCTAGGTTTGACGGCCTGGCTATTGAAGCCCACATTCTAAAAAAGAGAGGGCTCTCTAATGCTGTGGTATCTACCATGATCAATGCCAGGAAGCCGGTATCCAGGCAGATCTACTATAGAATCTGGAAGGCGTACATCGCGTGGTGTGAGGCCAAGAAATGGCATCCACATAAGTACGTAATAGGTAGGATTCTGGACTTCCTACAGTGGGCTGTAGATAGGAAGCTTGCCTTGAGTACTATCAAGGGTCAGATTTCGGCCTTGTCAATATTTTTTCAAAGGCCCTTGGCTTCGCATTCACTAGTCAAAGCCTTTATACAAGGAGTGATGCGTATTAGGCCTCCGGTTAATATTCCCATATGTCCATGGGATCTAAACTTGGTTCTGTCGGTTCTACAGAAACAACCATTTGAACCATTACAGCATATTTCCTTGGTGCTTCTCACCAGGAAATTGATTTTTCTAGTAGCCATTTGTTCGGCTAAAAGAGTATCGGAATTAGCCGCCTTGTCCTGTAAGGAGCCATATCTGGTTATCCATAAGGACAGAGTAGTGTTACGTCCTCATCCAGCCTTTCTTCCTAAGGTGGTATCGAGGTTTCATTTGAACCAAGATGTGGTTCTTCCTTCTTTTTTCCCCAAACCTACTTCGGTAGAGGAAAAGTTATTGCATTCTTTGGATGTAGTAAGAGCAGTTAAAGCTTATCTAAAAGCCACTGCTCAGATTCGCAGAACGGATACTTTGTTTATTCTGCCGGAAGGCCCCAGAAAGGGTCAGGCAGCGTCAAAATCTACTTTAGCCAAGTGGATTCGACAGGTCATAATACAAGCCTATAGCTTGAGAAGTAGACCGCCTCCGTTCAAAGTTAGGGCGCACTCCACGAGAGCAATTGGAACTTCATGGGCAGTGCATCACCAGGCCTCCCTGGCTCAAATCTGTAAGGCCGCAACATGGTCTTCAGTACACACGTTTACTAGGTTCTACCAGGTGGACGTTAGAAGTCAGGAGGATGTCGCCTTTGGGCGCAGTGTGTTGCAGGCCGCAAAAGATCCTCATGTCTGATAGCGCTCAGCTTATATATGGTGTATCCCCCCCCTCATTTGGCATTGCTTTAGGACATCCCATTAGTAATGACTATGTCGCTCTGTGTCCCGTGATGTACGAGAAAGAAAATAGGATTTTTATAACAGCTTACCTGTAAAATCCTTTTCTTGGAGTACATCACGGGACACAGAGCTCCCGCCCCTCTTTGGGGACACTTATTGCTTTGCTACAAAACTGAGGTGCTCCCGGATGGGAGGGGCTTATATAGGGGAGGGTACTTCCGGTTTTGGAAGTTGCCAGTGCCAGCACCTGACGGTAACTATATAACCCATTAGTAATGACTATGTCGCTCTGTGTCCCGTGATGTACTCCAAGAAAAGGATTTTACAGGTAAGCTGTTATAAAAATCCTATTTTTGTCCTCTCTGTGTTTCTCAATCTTTTTTTCAGTCAAGGCGCCCTCAAAAATGATGGACAGTCTTGGGGCGCCCTCCAAAATGATGGACAGTCTTGAGGCGCCCTCCAAAATGATGGACAGTCTTGAGGCACCCTCCAAAATGATGGACAGTCTTGAGGCGCCCTCCAAAATGATGGACAGTCTTGAGGCGCCCTCCAAAATGATGGACAGTCTTAAGGCGCCCTCCAAAATGATGGACAGTCTTGAGGCGCCCTCCAAAATGATGGACAGTCTTGAGGCGCCCTCCAAAATGATGGACAGTCTTAAGACACCCTCCAAAATTATGGACAGTCTTGAGACACCCTCCAAAATGATGGACAGTCTTGAGGCGCCCTCCAAAATGATGGACAGTCTTGAGGCACCCTCCAAAATGATGGACAGTCTTGAGACACCCTCCAAAATTATGGACAGTCTTGAGACACCCTCCAAAATGATGGACAGTCTTGAGGCGCCCTCCAAAATGATGGACAGTCTTGAGGCGCCCTCCAAAATGATGGACAGTCTTGAGGCGTCCCATTCTAAAATGTAAAAACGATTCTAACAGTTCTACATAATGTAACAACATCCACACATGTAGGACACCCAACGTTATAAGTGATTTATTCTTACAAAGCAAATACACTTTTTCAAACTGGTACTGACTAGTATTCCAATGTTTCTCTTCTCCCTCAGTTTTTCTCCATCACTCAGCAAATGAGACCCCAAAGCTGATAGAGAGAGGCGGGGGAGGGTCAAACAAGGATGATATCCAGACAACTGACATCCTCCTTATCAGCTCATGATGTCATTGGTCATTAGGAGGTTGACAGCTAGAAGGTTGTAATGATGTACAATGAACTAAAAGGCTTCATCCAATCACCGTCTTGTATACAATTTTGGGGCAATTGTTTGGCATTTTGCCAAGGCGCCTCTGAAGAAACCTCAGAGTACCCTTGTTGAAAAAGGCTGCTCTATGTGATGGTAAAATATATTTTTTTTTCATTGTACAGAATTAAATTTAAACCCAGGCACATAACACCCCCAAAAAATAAACAATTTGAGGCCCCGCCCCCCATATATGCATGTAGAAACAAACTCACATATTGGGGCACCTGTGGCTGAAATTTATGTTGCATATCACTGCGCGGGCCAGAATGAGAGCGATAATTCTATCACCAGACCTCCTCCGTAACACTAAACTGATGACCTATAGGGGCTTTTAAAGCCTTTCCTATAGAAAATATAGAGAACTGAAGTTTGTCACCAAACTACAGGCCCACACAAATTTAAGGTTTGACATGTTGGGTATCTATTTACTTGGTGCAACCTCGACTTTTATATTTTACCAAAAAATTGGGTAATTTATTGTGTTTTTGTGACCCCTAAAATGAACAAAAATGTCATAGACATTTGCGGTAATATCGTGTGACATAAAAAATTGGAACTACCATTATTTTTTCTCTAGGACAGCCCTCAAATTTTCCACTCGCCTACTCTCATTTTGCGAGTGGAAAATTGTTTCTGGCGAGAAGCTGGGCTGCCTGGGAGCGGGGGTGGAGCACGGGTACCGCCGGCATGCGGTGGTTGATCGGGAGCCGTTCTCCCATCGATCGCTCCGGGGAAGAGAGCATGGAGGAAGGAGAAAAGGATTACAGAGCAGATAGCCCGCTGTTACAGCTGAGTTTACATTACAATTGCCTCCGCTCCGCTCGTAGTTACACACAGCCCCGCCTCCTGACCCCGCGCCTGTATCAGATAGACAGAATGCCAGTCCAATGCTGGGACGTGTTCTGTCTATCTGATACAGGCGCGGGGTCAGGAGGTGGGGCTGTGTGTAACCACGAGCGGAGCGGAGGCAATTGTAATGTAAATTCAGCTGCAACAACGGCTATCCGCTCTGTGATCCCGCGGCTTTTATCTTCCTCATTGCTCTCTTCCCCTGGGGTGATCCTCTGCACAGGTGAGCAGAGGCTACAATGGTGGGCACAGGTGAGCTGAGGCTGCAATGGTGGGCACAGGTGAGCTGAGGCTGCAATGGTGGGCACAGGTGAGCTGAGGCTGTAATGGTGGGCACAGGTGAGCTGAGGCTGCAATGGTGGACACGGGTGAGCTGAGGCTGCAATGGTGGACACGGGTGAGCTGAGGCTGCAATGGTGGGCACAGGTGAGCTGAGGCTGCAATGGTGGGCACAGGTGAACTGAGGCTGCAATGGTGGGCACAGGTGAGCTGAGGCTACAATGGTGGGCACAGTGGGCAGAGGCTGCAATGGTGGGCACAGTGGGCAGAGGCTACAATGGTGGGCACAGTGGGCAGAGGCTACAATGGTGGGCACAGTGGGCAGAGGCTACAATGGTGGGCACAGGCTACAATGGTGGGCACAGTGGGCAGAGGCTGCAATGGTGGGCACAGTGAGCAGAGGCTGCAATGGTGGGCACAGTGGGCAGAGGCTGCAATGGTGGGCACAGGTGAGGCTGCAATGGTGGGCACAGGTGAGGCTGCAATGGTGGGCACAGGGTGAGGCTGCAATGGTGGGCACAGGTGAGGCTGCAATGGTAAAGTTGTTAAAATTTATTTTTGTAACTTAATTCTGCATAAAACATTTAAGTGTCATTTCATGAGATAATTTATGAGGGTGTGTTTAGGGGCGGTGCAGGGTAGGGATCAGTTGGGGCAACTGGTGGCGAGTGACCCTTAAGGCCTGGCTAGTAGCTCAGGACTTAAATTTTGAGCCTTGCTGGCAGTACCAGCAAGGCTCAAAGAATGATCTAGGGTGTCTTCTTTCAGAAAATATATTGTGTTTTCGGGGTTTTATATAATGTTCAGGCCTAAAATGATTTTTTTAACTCCTTCCCACCCGGCCTATAGCAGAATGACGGCCAGACGGGGGTTCCATTATCCTGACTTGATGTCATATGACATCCAGAACAAAAAGCTGTTCGGGTGCAGGGCGATCGTTGGTGTTGTGTCTCGCTCTGACAACCCGCATCTCCAGTCTCGGTAAAGAGCCTAATGCCCTGTACACACGATCGGAAATTCCGGCAAGAAAACCGTGGATTTTTTTCCGACGGAATGTTGGCTCAAACTTGTGTTGCATACACACGGTCACACAAATCTTGTTGGATATTCTGAACGTCAAGAACGCAGTGACAATACACACGACGAACCGAGATCAATGAAGTTCAATAGGCAGTTTGGCTCTTCTGCTTGATTCTGAGCATGCGTGTATTTTGCGCGTCGGAATTGCATACAGACGATCGGAATTTCCGTCAAGAACTTTTTCCATCGGAAAAATTGAGAACCTGCTCTCAATCTTTTGTTGGTGGAAATTCCGACAGCAAATGTCTGATGGAGCATAAACACGGTCGGAATTTCTGACCAAAAGCTCACATTGAAGATTTCCTGTCGGAATTTCCGATTTGTGTGTATGCAGCATAAGACGTTGGCTCTTCACCATGTGATCAGCTGTGTCCAATCAAAGCTAATCACATCGTAACCAAAAAGTGACGGTTATCGGCTTTCCTTTATTCATGCTGACAAGGCGTGAGTAGAAGAGAGCCAATCAGTGTCTCTCCTGACAGGGGGGATCTGCACTGATATTCAACATTGATTATCAGTACAGGCCCATCGCCAGTGATGACCACCAGGCATGCCAATCAGTGACCACCAGGCATGCCAGTCAGTGACCACCAGTGGAATAGAAAAACTTATTTACAACATTTTTTTTGTATTCTTTTTATTAAGCTTATAAAGATATTATATTACATCAACAAAGCCTATCGGGCATACTCAGGCTTGAATTAAAAACAAAAAACACACACACAATTATAACCTAATAAACAAAAGGTATATTTACAACATTTTTTAACAGAAACAAAGAAAAAAAACACAATTATTTCAACATTTTCTGTCTTTTTTTTATTTGTAGCACAACAAAAAAAAACCCCAGAGGTGATCAAATTCCACCAAAAGAAAGCTTTATTTGGGTAACGTCTTTTCCAGTAGTCTTTCAGGACAGCCACAATGAGAGACCTAGGCTCCTCCCTTTCCACAGGAAACACTGCGCCAGCATACATAAATTCTCACTTCCCCTGCCGGCCTTCAGTTTTTCTGAGATCACCTCCGGACAGCTGGGGAGACACAAGAACACATTAATAGCATACTATTATTATCTCTATCATGCTGCGTTCCGGTCTTTAGTAAGACCCCCCAATTTTTTTAGGGTGGGTACTAGGGCTGTCCTGAAAGACTACTGGAAAAGACGTTACCGGTAAGCGTAACTCTAATTTTCCCTATTCGTCTTTCAGGACAGCCACAATGAGAGGATAGACGAGCACTTACCAACTAGGGTGGGACTACAGCTTGCAAAAGCTTTCGCCCAAAGGCTTGCTCACCTGCCGACATCAGATCCACTCTGTAATGCTTAACAAAGGTAGCGTAGCTGGACCAAGTTGCTGCCTTGCATATTTGTTCTGGCGTTGCTCCAGCCTTTTCGGCCTGAGAGGTTGCCAGAGCTCTGGTGGAGTGTGCCTTTATTCCTGTAGGGACCTCTTTACCCGCTAAGGAATATGCCTGTCCTATGGCTGTTCTGAGCCATCTGGCAATAGTGCGTCGAGACGCCTTGTAACCCTTTCTGGCCCCAGAAAATAAAATAAACAGAGAGTCTGACTTCCTAAAGACTCTTGTCTGTTCCAGATAATGCAGGATGCATCTCCTGACATCCAATGTGTGAAATTTCAACTCCCCTTCACCTGAGGGGTTTGGACAAAAGGAAGGCAAGATTACTTCCTGATTCCTGTGGAATTTTGAAGTAACCTTGGGCAAAAATGCCGGATCGGTCTTTAAAACGACCCGATCCGGAAAAATAATACAAAAAGGGGGTCTAATGGATAGAGCTTTTAACTCACTGGCCCTCCTAGCAGTGGTCACTGCAATCAAAAAAACTGTTTTTAAAGTTAGATCCCTTAGTAGACACTCCTCTAAGGGTTCAAAGGGAGCGCCTGTAAGGGTCTGCAAGACCAAAGACAGGTCCCAACTGGGAAATGGTGGATTCTGAGCTGGTCTCAGTCTTGATAGGGCTCTGAAAAACCTGACAACCCAGGGATCAGAGGCCAGAGGTTTCTCTAAGTAAGCACTGAGTGCTGAGATCTGACTTTTAAGGGTAGCTATGGAAAGTCCCCTATCTGCCCCACATTGAAGGAATTCCAGAATGGACGTGGAATTATGGACTGAACAGGAACGGTCCGCACACCACTTGTTAAAGCGGAGCCAGACTCTTCTATAGATCTGGCCAGTCTCCTTTTTCCTACTATTAAGGAGGGTGGTAACTAGCTTTTCTGAAAAGCCCTTGGCTTTTAACATGCCCTCCTAAGTAGCCAAGCCGCTAGCCTCCATCTGTGTACCTGGGGGCAAAGGACTGGACCCTGTGAGAGGAGATCCTCTCGAGGTGGAAGGAAGAAGGGGGGTTCTACAGCCAACTGTTTGAGAACTGAGAACCATGCTCTCTTGGGCCAATGTGGTGCCACTAGAATCAGGGAAGTGTTTTCTACCTGAAACTTCCTTAGAACAGCGGGCAACAGAACCGGTGGTGGGAATGCATAACACATTCTGAATTCCCAACTTTGGGTTAGTGCGTCCACTCCCAACTCTCCCTCTCCCCTGTTTAGAGAGAAGAAACAGGGGGGTTTTCGCGTTTCTTCTTGACACGAAGAGGTCCACCTCTGGTGGGCCCCACCTCCTGGTTAAGAGCAGGAAAACCTCCTGATTGAGGACCCATTCGCTCTCTCATAGTTGTGTCCGACTGAGGAAGTCTGCTATGACGTTCCTCTCGCCTCTCAGGAAGATTGCTGAGAGTTAGAGTATGTTGATTTCGGCCCAGCCCAGAATGTCTGCTGCTAGGGAGGACAAGACTCCGCTCTTTGTGCTGCCCTGATTGTTCAATCAGGCTACGGCCGAAGAGTTGTCTGACATCACCTGAGTGTGGTGACCCCGGAGTTGTTCCTGGAAAAACTTGAGAGCTAGACCCACTGCTCTCAGCTCCTTCCAGTTGGAAGACCTGTTTAGTTCCTCTAACTCCCAGGTGCCTTGTGCTGGAAGGGATCCCAGGTGTGCCCCCCAGCCTCTGCCACTTGCGTCCGTGGTTACCACCCGAGATACCGGGATAAACCACAGACGCCACTGCGACAGGTTTGAAACCCTCCTCCATCACCAGAGGGATCTCTTTACCTGAGCAGGTACCTGAACCAGGTTGTCTAGAGCTTCTAGACTGTGGTCCCAGATCTTCTAAACGAAGGCCTGTAGTGGGTGAAAGTGCAGTCCTGCCCATTGGACTGCTGGGAGGGTAGATGTCAACAGACCCAATGTCGACATCAGATATCTTATTGTCACTTGGAGGTTGCTCTGAAGGGACGTCACTGCCCTGTCTAACTTTAGGATCTTCTCCATCGGGAGGAATACTCTCAAAAGAGTTAAATCCAAAGTGTACCCTAGGTACGTTATCCTCTGTGATGGGACTAGGCTGGACTTCTCTAAATTTAGAAGCCACCCTAGGTCCGTAAGAACACTTTTTGTCCTTTCCAGATCTCTGGATAGCTGTTCTGGGGATGCTGCGAATAGAAGCAGATCGTCCAGGTAGGCTATGATGGATACTCCCTGAAGTCGCAGAAACGCCAACGGTTCCGCCAGAACCTTGGTGAAAATGCGGGGCGATGAGGATAGCCCGAATGGCAGAGCTTGGAACTGTAGGTGTACTACTGTTCCGTCTAGGTTGACTGCTAGACGTAGAAAACGTTGAGAGTTTTCTGCGATTGGGATGTGCAGGTATGCGTCCCTGAGGTCCAGGGACACCATGAAGCAATCGGGGGGAGGAGGGCCCTGACAGAAATCGACTCCATCCGGAACCATTTGTATACAATCGATCTGTTCAGGGGCTTTAGATTCAGAATTAGTCTGAATCCTCCGGAAGCTTTCTTTACCACAAAAATGTGAGAATAGAATCCCCTTCCCTCCTCTGCTTCTGGAACTCTGCGTATTACGTTCTGACTTTCCAGATCTCCCAACAAGGCTTGGGACTTCTCCCTGCACTTGGGAAGAGATGTAACAAGATATATCTGGGGGGGGGGGGTCTTGCAAACTCTAAATGGTACCCCCTTCTTATGATCCCCAGAATAAATTGGTTGGGGGAAATTGTCTCCCACAGTGGGAGGAAGATCCCCAGTCTTCCTCCCACCCTGACTAGAGAGTCAGGGGTTTTTCCCGGGCTGTTGAGGAGGGCGAAAAATTGCTCCACCTCTGCCTCTAGAGGTCCAAGTCTTTTTCTGTCTTTCAGACCTGGGAGCCCCCTTCTGACCCTGCGGACAAAACCCCTTTTTTGATAATACTGGGGCCTTCCGCTTAGGGGGAAAGGACTTATTTTTATCTGCCGTCCGGTCCAGAACAGAATCGAGACCGGGGCCGAAAAGTAGGTCTCCCGTTAGGGGTATCCCACACAGCTTAGCCTTGGAGGCACTGTCACCTGGCCAAGTCTTCAGCCAGAGGGCTCTTCTGGCAGAATTGGCCAGGGCTGCCGACCTGGCTGACATGCGGACTGATTCCGCAGAGGCGTCCGCTATATAAGCAATTCCTTGCAGGATAGTCGGAAAGGAAGCTAGAATTGTTTCTTTAGCCGTCCCAGCCTCAATGTGCTCCTGGATTTTAAGGAGCCAATGTTCCAAGTTGCGGGCCACAACTGTCACAGCCATCTCAGGCTTTAGATTCCCCATAGTAGAGTCCCATGTTTTCTTTAGTAGGGAGTCTATCCTTTTGTCCATGACGTCCGCCAAGGCTCCCATGTCCTCGAATGCTAGGTCCGTGTTCCTAGAGACCTGGGAGAAGGCGGCGTCTAATTTGGGGTTCTTATTCCAAATGGACGTTGGGTCATCCGAGAAAGGAAACCTTCTTTTTAGAGATATAGAAAAGAAGGGCTTCCTCTCGGGGTCCTGCCATTCCCTTTTGACAGTGTCAATCAGTACATCATGTACAGGGAAGACTTTTTTCTTCTGTTCACCCAGGCCCTTATACATTTTATCATGAAGGGTCAAGGGCTTTTTATCGGTCTGTATACCGAGGGTGGTATAAATTGCCCCCAAGAGGTCCTCTACCTCATCCAGGGACAACTTATACCTGGAGATTTTCCTGGACTCTCCGTCTGAGTCCTCTTGAGACTCAGAGGTGACACTATCTGGATGTGCCTGTTGTACACCGGAAGGGCCTGAAACCTCCTCTGCCCTTGAAGTAGTGGCAGGATTAGCCGGTACAGAGCCCTGAGCCGGTGGGGGGGGGGTTGTATCCTGGGAAGTGGGAACAGAGGGGAGTTGAAATCTTTTAAATAGACTTTTGAAAGACGAAAAGGTGGACGAGAGCTCCTTTACAGAAGCTGCCAGTCCAGACTCCTGCTCTGAATCCCTCTCTTTCACCAGGGTGTCAATACAACTTTTACATAGGACCTTCCCCCATGCCTCCCCTAGCGTGTCCCTACAGGAGGCACACTTCTTTTTAGAGGTATGGGTAGATCTCGATTTCTCTGTAGCCTTCTAAAATACAGGAAGACAATAAAACCATACAAAAAAAATTTAGTAAAAAATGTTGGCAACAGGTACAACCCCCGGAGTGCGCTGAACCTTCTAACATGTAAGGAACCAGTGCCTCCCCCCCCTGACCACCTAGGGGGATTACCCCCCCATGGACAGGAACCATGCATGGAGGGGTATTCCTAGGTAGAGAGGAACCCACCCCAGGGTACTCTTACCTTAGGAAGGCTGGAGGTGGTGTCAGTGTGTGCCGCTTGAGCCTCTGCTTCCGACATGCTGACTGCAGGTGGCTGCCTCCACTGAGTCCCACGCTGCCTGTGCACGATTTGGACTCTCTCCAGCTTCTGCCTGGGCCCCTATCAGCGCCACGACCCGGAAGTCGCGGGTTAAAGGGAAAGCATCCGCCCTCCGCCGGAAATGACGTCGCCACGTCGTCCGGCCCGCGGGTTCCAAAAATGCGGCATGTATCCATATACACGGAGGGCGGATTGCCTCCTTGCTGCGGCCCTGTGGACGCGATAGGGGTCCCCCTCAGCCTTCAGCCGCACTCGACCAGGCCGGGGTGGCTCACGGAAGGTGGGTGACCAACCCACAACAATACCCTGGAAGCCCCTGCTTCTTTTCAGGTAAGAAAAATGTCTCAGTCCCCTGACTGATCTAGTCTGGCTCCTGCACAGTGTCTCCCCTCCGGAGGAAACACTAACAACTGAAGGCCGGCAGGGGAAGTGAGAATTTATGTATGCTGGCGCAGTGTTTCCTGTGGAAAGGGAGGAGCCTAGGTCTCTCATTGTGGCTGTCCTGAAAGACGAATAGGGAAAAATTATAAAAAAAAAATTATTTGGGTACAGAGTTGTATGACAAGTGTGAGAGAGCTGAAAATTGGCCTGGGCAGGAAGGGGGTAAAAGTGCCCGGTATTGAAGGGGTATTTAATGTGGGCAAAAAGACAACACAAAACCGTCTCTGGTAGTGAAAGGGTTAAAGGATAAGTTCACCTTCGGGAAGATGTTACATGTTCCTGTTCCTGCAGCGGCTCAGCGATCCGAGACATTTCCCACACTCAAGGCACTAATACACCTCGAGGGTTGTGTGGGGTCCCTGATGTACAGGAAGACAGGACTTCAGAGAGGAACATTTCCCTCACTCAGGACAGGAACGTGGCTTCTCCCCCGTGTGAGATCTCCGATGTCTGGAAAGATCGGACTTATATGAAAAACATTTCCAGCAGACAGGACAGGAATACGGCTTCTCCCCCGTGTGAGATCTCTGATGTGTGGAAAGACTGGAAATCCGTGAAAAACATTTCCCACACTCAGGACAGGAATACGGCTTCTTCCCCGTGTGAGATCTCTGATGTGTGGAAAGATTGGACTTGTATGAAAAACATTTCCCACACTCAGGACAGGAATACGGCTTCTCTCCTGTGTGAGATCTCTGATGTCTGGAAAGATGGGACTTCTCTGAAAAACATTTCCCGCACTCAGGACAGAAATACGGCTTCTCCCCCGTGTGAGATCTCTGATGTGTGGAAAGATTGGACTTGTATGAAAAACATTTCCCGCACTCAGGACAGGAATACGGCTTCTCCCCTGTGTGAGAACTCTGATGTCTGGAAAGATGGGACTTTGTTGAAAAACATTTCCCACACTCAGGACAGGAATACGGCTTCTCCCCCGTGTGAGATCTCTGATGTCTGGAAAGATCGGACTTTGTTGAAAAACATTTCCCACACTCAGGACAGGAATACGGCTTCTCCCCCGTGTGAGATCTCTCATGTGTGGAAAGATTAGACTTTGTTGAAAAACATTTCCCACACTCAGGACAGGAATACGGCTTCTCTCCTGCATGAGATCTTTTATGCACATTTAGATCGGATTGAGAACAGAAACACTTCTCGCACTCAGTACAGAAAAGTATTTTATTTGTTGGGATGACACCGTCCCGCACAGTCTGAGGTTCCTCAGGATAAGAGGAATACGATGGTCCGGCACCGTCCCGCACAGTCTGAGGTTCCTCAGGATAAGAGGAATACGATGGTCCGGCACCGTCCCTTACAGTCTGAGGTTCCTCAGGATAAGAGGAATACGATGGTCCGGCACCGTCCCGCACAGTCTGAGGTTCCTCAGGATAAGAGGAATACGATGGTCCGGCACCGTCCCGCACAGTCTGAGGTTCCTCAGGATAAGAGGAATACGATGGTCCGGCACCGTCCCGCACAGTCTGAGGTTCCTCAGGATAAGAGGAATACGATGGTCCGGCACCGTCCCGCACAGTCTGAGGTTCCTCGGGATAAGAGGAATACGATGGTCCGGCACCGTCCCGCACAGTCTGAGGTTCCTCAGGATAAGAGGAATACGATGGTCCGGCACCGTCCCTCACAGTCTGAGGTTCCTCGGGATAAGAGGAATACGATGGTCCGGCACCGTCCCGCACAGTCTGAGGTTCCTCAGGATAAGAGGAATACGATGGTCCGGCACCGTCCCGCACAGTCTGAGGTTCCTCAGGATAAGAGGAATACGATGGTCCGGCACCGTCCCGCACAGTCTGAGGTTCCTCAGGATAAGAGGAATACGATGGTCCGGCACCGTCCCGCACAGTCTGAGGTTCCTCAGGATAAGAGGAATACGATGGTCCGGCACCGTCCCGCACAGTCTGAGGTTCCTCAGGATAAGAGGAATACGATGGTCCGGCACCGTCCCTCACAGTCTGAGGTTCCTCAGGATAAGAGGAATACGATGGTCTGGCACCGTCCCGCACAGTCTGAGGTTCCTCAGGATAAGAGGAATACGATGGTCCGGCACCGTCCCGCACAGTCTGAGGTTCCTCGGGATAAGAGGAATACGATGGTCCGGCACCGTCCCGCACAGTCTGAGGTTCCTCAGGATAAGAGGAATACGATGGTCCGGCACCGTCCCGCACAGTCTGAGGTTCCTCAGGATAAGAGGAATACGATGGTCCGGCACCGTCCCGCACAGTCTGAGGTTCCTCAGGATAAGAGGAATACGATGGTCCGGCACCGTCCCGCACAGTCTGAGGTTCCTCAGGATAAGAGGAATACGATGGTCCGGCACCGTCCCGCACAGTCTGAGGTTCCTCAGGATAAGAGGAATACGATGGTCCGGCACCGTCCCTCACAGTCTGAGGTTCCTCAGGATAAGAGGAATACGATGGTCTGGCACCATCCCGCACAGTCTGAGGTTCCTCAGGATAAGAGGAATACGATGGTCCGGCACCGTCCCGCACAGTCTGAGGTTCCTCGGGATAAGAGGAATACGATGGTCCATCTACACTGTGTGGTGCCGGATGGACATTTGAGGTAGTCGGGTTTTCTCCTGGACTATACTGTGTGATGTCCTCATCTTCTACTTTACAGTCTGGAGACAAAGTGAGACAATCCTCTGAGGTTTTCCTCATCTCCCGTCCATCTACTAAAATAGAAATACAAAGATTATTACTAGACATGAGCCGATTGGTTCCCCTAAACCAGGACTCCGCCCACATCAGGCAGCTTTTTCTCTGAGGATCTTACAATTCCCCCCTCAAGGTAACTAGTAAATGGGTCCTCTGACCTCCTACCAGTTCATTTCTTTATTCATGGATCTTAGTCAGAGAGTGAGGAAACAACGAGAACTGTCTTTTATAGGAGTGACAGTGATGAGGGGATTATAGGACGAGTGTCCCCACCCCCTCTATCACTCATTGCCATCTTCCCAACACAAGAAGTCTTGCACTCCCTGATCTAGTCCATGATTTAGTCATGAATAACAGCGGGGCTGAGCCCCACCAGAGGTCAGAGAGTGAGGATGGGGGGAGAACAACCAAGATGAAGACTGGACTGATCCTGAAGACCACCATCATTGGGTTATTGGCTCCTCCCTCATTATCACTTTCTGTTTGAGGTTCCAAACCCTGAGGATGTTATCACATTATTATCAACAGGTAAATGTCTGTGCTCCAATCACATCATCAGATATAAAATCAAACCACTATGAATTAATTAAATAGGAAACTGCTCATATAATACCCAGATATGAGGTATAACAGAACTGCTCTGATATTGGTTAATGAACAAAAACAGAACAAAAATGTGAGAGAGGGACTCACCTGACGTTCTGCTTTCCTTGGAGCTCCGCTTGTCTCTTAAAGCCCCAGCCCCCTGACTCTATCGGCAAGCTATATTGGCTGAGAGAAGCAGGCTCCCATCAATCCTTTCCCTTTCCTATGCAGTTCCACACATTGCATTCATTCGCATTATCTCTTTGGTGCCCTCTGCTGGCCTTTTCTAAAATCCGCAAACACAATTCCATCCCCAGCCTATAATAATAGTACATTAACCACTTGCTGACTAGTCGCCGTTAGCGGGTCGGCTCGTTCCAACGAATCGCTATACTGGTATGTCGGCTCCTTTAAGAACCATAGAAGGCGCTGGCGCGTGCCCGCTGCACTGCGGGGGACCCGATGCGCGTGGAGCACAAGAGCAAGAACAGGGATCTGTGTGTGTAAACAGATCCCCGTTCTGACAGGAGAGGAGAGACAGATCTGCTGTTCCTAGCAATCAGTTAAAGCGATCTCTCTCCTCCTCCAGTCAGTCCCCTCCCCCCACAGGTAGAAACACACACGAGGGAACACATATAACCCCGTGATCGCCCCCTAGTCATAACACATTCACTGCCAGTGACATTTACACCGTAATCAGTGCATTTTTATAGCTCTGACCGCTGTATAAATGTCATTGGTCCCAAAAATGTGTCAAAAGTGTCCGATCTGTCTGCCGCAATGATGCAGATCGCCGCCATTACTAGAAAAAAAAATAATAATAAAATTCCCATAAGTCCAAAACTATCCCCTATTTTGCTGAAGCTATAACTTTTGTACAAATTAATCAATATACCCTGATTGCAAATTTTTACCAAAAATATGTGTAGCCTCCTCCGTCACCCCAGCTCCTGTCTTTAGGCTCACTCACAAGGTGGGCGTGACGTGGCTACCATATCCGTACCCTCCAGTTTGCGGAAGCGGATAATTTTTTCTTTTAACGGGTCTTGTGATGTGCCCCTTCCAAATGGGTTCTGTTCCCTATGCACAGGAACAGAGTCTTTTCCTTCCCCAGTAACTTCGCTTTCCACACAGTGATCACTTTTCAAACAAAAACTTTATTTCTCTCAATGGCAGGAGAGAAACACAGGTGTGAGGGCTACAGAGAGAGAATTCAGGCATTCAAAGTTCCCACCACCACTCGGTCCGGAGGGGGGTACTCAAACCGGACAGTTCTATTTGTAATACTGGCAACCAGTGATAGCTCACCCGGACAGGCGTTTATACACTGGCAGCCGGAATGCAGCTTGGACACTCTACCTTATCCCAAGTAGCATCCCTGAGATTTCCTCCATCTAAGGCGACTCTGGCCGGAACTGCCAGGGCCGGTGAACGATGCAGTCCCAGGGCTGAAGGTGCCTGGGGCTGGTGTGCATGTAGCCTCGCGGTGGGGGGAAGGCCCCGCATCTGCTCCGCTCCAAGCGCGCGCACCCAGGCTGAAGGTGCCTGGGTGCGAAAGGACCCCGCACACGAGGACTCTGCAGCTTAAATACCCCTCCCCAGCATGCACAGCGGGCCCAAAGACCAACCCCACCATACGGGAGCTGTAGTGGGACATCCAAGCACCACCTCAGCATCTGCTATTCCACCCTCAGAGCTGGTAACAGCGCCACCTAGGGCCCCCAAGGGGGAACTACACACAGATGCAAAAGTGACAAGACAGGGTAATCAAATCACACATCTGAGTTAAAGACCACTCAGATGGCCCCCTAAATTTGGCAACTAGGTCCCTGCAATTCAGAACCCCGCTACATATGTATTAGAATACAAATTGGCCTAAACTGATGAAGAAATTATTATTTTTTTGGATATTTATTATAGCAAAAAGTAAAAAATATTGTTATTTGTTTTTAAATTGTCTCTTTTTTGTTTATAGGGCAAAAAATGAAAACCGCAGAGGTGATCAAATACCACCAAAAGAAAGCTCTATTTGTGGGGAAAAAAAAGGACGTCAATTTTGTAAGTACAGCGTCGCACGACCGCGCAATTGTCATTTAAAGCGACGCAGTGCCGAATCGCAAAAAATGTCCCGGTCATTAAGGGGGAAAATCTTCCGGGGCTGAAATGGTTAAAGTTCAAACATTTATTTTTCTTCTTAATACTTGATGTTGGTAATATATTCGGGTCATATGTGCCATGGCATTACAGCCGATAGACTTTACACTTTATTTCTTTTTATTAGAATTTACATTTGTCAAAAAGCAATATTTTTGTTTTATTTCTAAAGACGTTTCTATATCACAACAAGGGCTAAATCTGTGTCTGTAGTGCGTGTTCAATCCTTCACACCAGAAATAAGAACATCTTATTGGATTTTTACTCCAGGAGTATATCATGAGTAGAGAAAGGTCTAAATAATGCATTACAATTTACCGGAAAAAAAAACAATAAGTTTTAGTCTAATAAAACTTACTGCAGATTTTAGTTGACTAAACACAACGAAAACTAAAATAATTCAGATGACTAAAATACAACTAAAACTAAATAAAAATTTGACGTCAAAATGAATATTGGTCTGCAGAGTCTGAAGCGAGCGGCGAGGAGATACACTGTGCATGTCTACCGATGTGTGTGACAGATATTTCTATGGAATAAAGTGAGAGATGTTATAGATCTATACTATGTGGAGAGTTCTTCTTGTCTTGGGTCTGAGACTATACAGACCTATCCCTCCACCCGGCACTGCCAGCAAACATCAGAACTAGTAACCCCGGGAGAATTCCTCTGTCAGAGATCTCGCTAGATCCGGGTATGGGGCAGAATGTAAGACACGTGCCCCAGATGACTAAGACAAGCAACTATAGGAAAAATTAGGGATGCACCGATACCATTTTTTTAACACCGAGTACGAGTACCAATACTTTGTTTTAAAGAGGAAGTAAACCCTCACAATTTTTATTTGATTTTTTAAAACCCCTGCAAGAGAAAGGCATAATGAGCTAGTATGCACAGCATACTAGCTCATTATGTGGCACTTACCTGAGATCGAAGCCCCCAAAGTCCTCCTTGGTCCCGTCCACCGCCGCTGCCATGTCCTCTGGGAGCTTCTTCCTGTTATCACCGCTCCGGCGCTGTGATTGGCCGGAGCGACGATGCCTTCACTCCCGTGCATGTGCAGGAATACGGCATTAACCCAGTTATGCCATTCACAAAAAACGGCACGCTCAGTGTGACTGCGCCGTTTTGTACGGCGCGCATGCGCCGTAGACATCGGTTCAGTGTTTTCTTTATATATCATATAAAGGATGGGGGGTAGGAGGGTAAGTGAGGGCAGGATGGGGGGGAGTAGTAGGGTAAGTGAGGGCTGGATGGGGGGAAATAGGGGGGTGAGGATATAATGGGGGGGGGTAGGGGGGTGAGGGCTGGGTAGGGGGGTGAGGATAGAATGGGGGGGATTGCAGATGGTCAGAGACTGCGGACATGGCCCATTGTACGATGACATGGTATTTACATAGAAAATAGTCAGAGAGCCCTCAATAATCAGTGAGGATCCCAGCTATCAGAGGATTATCAGTGAATCTTTATTTCATATTCCCAATCAGATCAGATGATGACAGATAACCCTTCATTTGACTATCAATCAGCCAGACATTAGGTGGAGGTGTGACAGCACACAGCACACAGCCTTTAGGGTACCTGCAGACTCACCCCAGTAACCCAAGCTTCTTCCTGTAACCTGCATTCCCATAAAGGGATCTATGGACACAGACAGAATAAAGGAATCTTGTGTATTCCGGGCTGCACTGAGTGATAGAATCCCCGCTGTTCCTCCAGCTTACAGCGCACATTGACAGACGTCATCAAGTACTGCAGTCCGAGCAACATACAAATCACCAGAAAGGAGCCGGCACCGCACAGCATTCCGAGGACAGGAAAAGATGTTACGGTTGGGTGAAGCTGAGCAAATTGGAGGAAGCAGAGTTCACCCCGTCCATTCTCTATTGATGGGGGTGAGCGGAGTCCCTGAAAGAAGGCTGAAGAGAGGAGGGAGGGGGGACCCACTGTACAAGAACGTAGCTTGGAGGCTCGATAGGCAGCTGAACACTTTCATTATCATCCATTCACCCTCTGCTGAGTTTGCCCCCCTTGCCCTCCTGTAGCAACATAACTGGTCAGCGTCGCCCAACAAGTAAAATGCCTTGTTTGCCTTTGTAGATACGACCTGGCCTGTCAGTATACCCAGCACTGCAGAGGACATGCGGCCCTGGCCAGTCCGGGCCTGGTGACAGCTGGCGGGAGGGGAGGAGGAGGCGAGGAGGGGAATCCCATAGACAGCTGACATGGTTGTTAAGGACGCTGCGGCCCCACTCCTTAACAACCAATAATTACCGACATTCATTTCTGTACATTTCAGCTGTTAGGGGAAAATCCCGCTGACAGCTGTAAAAAACAAACTAGAAGGTATCGGTTCTGGGTATAGGTACATTTCCACGAGTAGAAAAAGAAGGTTGTCTGGACTGCCGCACTCTGTTCAAGCGTTTATTGTCAGAAATTTAAAATTCCAAAATATCCAAACAAAGATAATCAAAATCCATTAAAAGCAATCAGAAAGGGCATGCAGGAGTACAAGCCTTGTTCTCCTGCATGCCCTTTCTGATTGCTTTTGATTATCTTTGTTTGGATATTTTGGAATTTTAAATTTGACAATAAACGCTTGAACAGAGTGCGGCAGTCCAGACAACCTTCTTTCTCTATAAATTAGAGCAGAGCCAGCACCTGTGAGTGAAGCAGGGTGGGAGCAATTAGAGGAACCTGGAACCCTTGAGCGGTGCACTCTCTCTACATTTCCACGAGTACCGATACCCTTAAAAATGCTTAGCATCGGCACTGATACTGGTATCGGGAGCGGTGCAACCCTAGGAAAAATGAACATTTTACTACCAGCTGAACCCCAGAATCTCCATAAATCCATCCTAGATACATGAACTGTGTCTGCAGCACAGAGAAGGAAGATTATCTGAGAGAAATACAGGATGGGGAACACAGCTCAGGAAAGTGACCAGGGGATTACAGGCTGATATCACCCAGTCCCCGCCTTACTTTGGACCAATCAGTGAGCAGTATGGGTGGAGGAATGTATTTAGTGTTAATGACCCACCTGTGCTAATCTCTTTAGGAGTGTCCTCCTCTATAAATGTCCCCGTTATTCCATCCTCCTCCACAGACTGCTGATCATCCCTCACACACCTCTCTTCTTCTTCTGCTTTAACCTCAAATTCTATATCGATTGGATCTCCACTCTAAATCAAGAAAATGAGAGAGAATATCATCCGTAAACTATAGGAATTATTATTGTGACATCACATCTATAAAATCCACACATCCCTCCACAAGTCCATGTCTAGATGTTCCGTCCTACCAACCTTGTAATAAGGAGGGATGGTGTGACCTTCCTGTTTGGAATCCCAGGAATACAGAGGATGGGAATATCTCTCTGGGGGGTTTCTGTAGCTGGATGACTCCACCATGGTGTCCTGGTACAGATCTTTGTGTCCTTTTGGAAACTCTGACTCCTCCATCACCCCATCCTCATCCTCCTCTTTTATCTCTTCTTTAATATTGACCAGTGTGGAATCCTGAGGACGGGGACATCTCTCTGGTGGGTTCCCATTACTGGATCCATCTGTAGGAAACACACACACTGACTGAATACATTGTTTCTATGTGTTTATCAGATGATGGGGGATCTAGGTGGAGCCTCCGTACTGCTCTCTCCTTTACAATAAAGTCTCCTCTTACCCGGTGATGTGAGGGGCGGCTGATTGTCCATCATGACGTCCTTGTAGAGATCCTTGTGTCCTTCTATATACTCCCACTCCTCCATGGAGAAATAGACAGTGACATCCTGACACCTTATAGGAACCTGACACACACAATGATACAGTCACCATCCAGACACATCCCTTGTCTGTTACTGGATAATGTCCCAGAATTCCCAGAATCCTCCTCACCTCTCCTGTCAGCAGCTCCATCATCTTCTGGGTGACTTCCAGAAGCTTCTCCATGTTGTGTCTCTCAGGGTTTAGGGAGTCACATGGAGGCACTGTGATGGTAATGTGATCACCTGACTTCACAAGAGGAAATCTCTGTATTGAGGAACCAATAGGAATATCATGTTAGAATCCCAGAATCCTCCTCACCTCTCCGGTCAGGTCTGTGTTTTATTAATAGAGATAAGAGTGATGTCATGTGACCTCCCAGAATCATCCTCACCTCTCCATTCAGGTCTGTGTATTATTATAGAGATAAAAGTGATGTCATGTGACCTCCCAGAATCCTCCTCACCTCTCTGGTCAGTTCTGTGTATTATTAATAGAGATAAGAGTGATGTCATGTGACCTCCCAGAATCATCCTCACCTCTCCATTCAGGTCTGTGTTTTATTATTAGAGATAAGATTGATGTCATGTGACCTCCCAGAATCCTCCTCACCTCTCCAGTCAGGTCTGTGTATTATTAATAGAGATAAGAGTGATGTCATGTGACCTCCCAGAATCCTCCTCACCTCTCCAGTCAGTTCTGTGTATTATTAATAGAGATAAGAGTGATGTCATGTGACCTCCCAGAATCCTCCTCACCTCTCCGGTCAGTTCTGTGTATTATTAATAGAGATAAGAGTGATGTCATGTGACCTCCCAGAATCCTCCTCACCTCTCCGGTCAGCAGGTAGATGATCTCCAGGATAAAGTTTAGTATCTTCTCAGTCATGTGACTCCGGTCCTCCTCCATCCTCATTGGTGGTGTCATTTGATCTATACAGGTCTCCTTGTAGCCGGATAACTTTGGGAAATGAAAGTAAGAATTATTTGGATGGTATTGGTCACACAATAATAGGATGTGGATGCGAGGGGGGGGGGGGGGGGCGGTAATAGGGGGATTGCTTTATATTTCAGAACTACTCCCCCCATGGGAACACATTTAGTCTGGACTGTAGTGTTTGTTACATCTTGGAGGACCCGGGACCCTCTTGGCCTACTGGATCAAATAATCACATCAGAGAAAAGGGAATGTTTCCTTTCTGAACTGGTTTGCAGCTAAAACAGAACTCCTCCAAGAACAAGTCCTCAATTCTTCTTCATCTTACTTGATATTCCAGAACAAATCACGTGACCAGTGAGTGAAATAAGATCGTTAAGGTTGCCAGTTCTGTAAGGTCTGCAAAATAAATGCAGTTGGGGTGGAAGGGCCATCAAAAGCCCTTGAAGTCTTTCAGCTTTACTAAACCCTCACAGCCCATCAGTTCCTTTACTTCCCTCAGAGCCCTCAGTATTTTCCTCCCTCTGACACCAATGATGGAACATATTCTTCATGACAGGCTGGGGAATGATTTCTTCCTCCTGGCCAGCAATGTAAGGAAGGAGCTCTATGCTCCATACTCCTGACCCCGGCACTCCATCATTGTGTTACACAGTTACATGTTACATAGTTAGTCAGGTTGAAAAAAAAAGACAAAAGTCCATCCAGTTCAACCATAAAAATAAATAAAAATAAAAAATATCGTACAATCCCATATACACAATTCTATACCCACAGCTGATACAGAGGAAGGCGAAAAACCCCAGCAGAGCATGATCCAATTTTCTACAGCAGGGGAAAAAATTCCTTCCTGATCCCCCGAGAGGCAATCAGATTTTCCCCGGATCACCTTTACCTATAAATGTCAGTACCCAGTTATATTCTGTACATTTAAGAAACAATCCAGACCTTTCTTATAGCAATCTACTGAGCTGGCCAGATCCACCTCTGCAGGGAGTCTGTTCCACATTTTCACAGCTCTTACTGTGAAGAAACCTTTCCGTATTTGGAGATGAACCTTTTTGTGTTGACTGCATATTGTAATGATTGCCCATTTGCTGCCTGTGTAGTGTAATAATTGCCCTTTGTAGGTCATGTATGGCAAGGGTGGTCATTGAAGAGAACAAAGAGAACGTTCAGGGTCAGAACATTTCCCCATTTATGGGACCTGAAGGGGTTAATCTACAAATAATAAATGTTGGGGCAGCGCTCGCACTATGGACAAAATATCTGAATCCACAACACAATAGTTCTAATAACATTTTCTGATAACAAAGTGTCAGACAACTCCTGGGGTAACCTGGCAGCACTTACTCAGAAATACCCCGGCTGTAGATGACTAGGTGTGCTGGGCTCTGTAGTCCCACAGAGATCATGGTGCCTGTGAACCAAGAGATGCCTCTATAGCAGTAAATGGGGAATACCGGCATAGGGAGCAGAAGAGCTAATCCACCGCCAGGGTCCTGACTGCATATACTCTGGTGGATGGCGGGCCGGACACCACTTAGATGTAAACAGAGAGGACTCCTCTCCTAACCTGATGACATCCGACATGTTTGGATTGGAAAACGCCACTTTTTGTCCGGAAGGGCTATTGGCAGGCGAAGAAGTCCTAAATAACACTCCTACCTCCGCCTAGATTCCTTAACCATTTAGAGCCCAGAATAGCTTAAAGAGGGAGTAAACCCTGATGGGTTTTACTTCCTCTTGTTTCCCCTGAAAAGTAAAACCATAATGGGCTAGAATGCATCACATACTAGCCCATTATGTGACACTTACCTGCAAACAAAGCCTGCTCTGTCCCCGCTGGTGGTCGTATCCATCTGCGCCCATCTACCTTCTGGGGCCGCGGACTTTGGCTCTGGGACTGGGACTGGATGGGGCCGCATGACATCATTCCCGCGCGCACGGGCGAGCCGTCAGCCACGGTACTTGCTAGTGAAGAAACGGCACAGAGGGTCGTTTCTTCACAGTGCATGCACCGATGACGTGGGCGCAAGCGTGTATGGTAAATATCTCCTAAACCATGCAGGTTTAAGAGATAATTTACAGTACCTACAGGTAAGTCTTATTATAGGCTTACCTGTAAATAAAAGTGGTGTGAGTAGGGTTTCATCCACTTTCATACATCTTCTATATCATTGTAGCGGGGTCTTCAGATTTAGTGGGATACACCTGGGGGTAGTGTGACCCAGGTGTGTAATTATGTCAGGGTTTAGACCCCTTTTTGTTATTCGTGGAGGATTGGGGGATGTAATATTCTCCTTTGCCTGTGGGTGGCGGAGTACCTACAGGCTTCAGGTAGAATCATCACCACAGTGCTACCCTTTTTGTCCCTTCCTGGAGATGGTACGGCTGGGGCGGGCAACCCGCCGTGGTGTTGAAGGAGGAGATAAAAGGGGGAGACGCCCTCGCCACGAGGTCTTCGGGGATCATCTCGTCACGCACCCAGGCACCTTCGGCCTGGGTGCGGGCGGTTCAAGGTTCCGGCCTAGGCGCCCTAGCCTGGGATGAGGTACTATTGAGGAGGCCTGGGACCCAGTGACTCCGACTGGGTCCCGCAAGGGTGAAGTGATTCCAGGGTGCTCCTTGCGAGGGGACCCGCATCTGAGGTGAGGAGGCTGGGGGAGGTCACCCGTCCGAAGATTCCAGTGCAGCGTCAACCCGGTTACGGATGGGCCTCCGGTAACTCTCTTGGAGGACATCTTCCCCTGATAGGGGCTGCAACGCAGCGGAGGTATCCGAATTAAGACTCCTGCAACCCTTGGTCATAGCACAGGGGGTGTAGGGACCCAGATCAGTATAGTGCCTCGACCTGCTCATCCCACCGTATCCTGCCATCGCATTGCCTGTATGTGGAGATACGAAATAAACCAACAGTTGGACTGTGATCGGTGTATGGACTCTGTTAATGGGAGCAAAGGGTAGTTTGGTGGTTTTCTGCACAACAGACTCGGTACATGCCCAGGACACACCGGCCCGAGGAAACATCAGATATTGGCCTTCACCTCACCCACAGTTATGGGGAGGACATGGGCCGTAGCGCACCTCACTCTGTCGCGTGACATACCCCTAGCTAAAGAGGACGGGGTGAGGGGGTCGCTACATCATCATATATCACTAAACTCATACAAAACTTTATTTATAATCATCAATATGTGGTAACACAATATAAAAATACTAGAAAAATGCATAAAACAGATGAATCAAAAGCAAACAGCTCAATATCAATATTCAGTCCAGCTGGAACAATTGTATTCAGCTGAAAAATCTACTTTGATTCCCATCTGGATGTCTTTTTGATAAAATTGCCCCCTTCCGGGTTCACCATCCCATCCCCCAAAATCCCTTTCAGCCTCCTATTGTGAGACTCATCATAATGTCTCTGGAGGGGCGCTGATCATTCCTGTGTAAAATCTTACAGAAATCTTCCCTAATCCCGACCTTTAATTATCATTTCATTCCCCCCACATACAATGTCTGGAGCCGACATTTACTGACACCAATATCTCCCCTCGTGGTACAGACCATAAATCCCCTCATTGTAATATACGGGGTTATTCTACATTTCCACACTATATATGTGTGTATCCTCATCTGCTGGAGATAAAAGACGTCACAGTGACTATGGAGGAAGAGGACGGACATGACGGGGTTACTGGGTGTAAATAGAAAATAAGATCTTATTACATCCTCTGCTGCCACTTCCAGCAATGTCTCCTCTCTACTTCCTCCCGACTCACCTCTCACCCGGAACTTCCTGTCTGTACATGACATCACTTCCTGTCTGTCTCCTATTGGAAATTTCCTGTTTAGGTAGAAGTGAGATCACCATCTTGTGGAGTTCAGAGGAACTGCAGCCCAGAGAAATATCTTATAATGGTGTCCTTGCGGTAAAATAGCGCTATTCAGTTCTCAGGCATTCTCGGATGAGATCGCGCTCCTCTGAGTGCCTGTGTATGATGCTCTGTAGCTCGCTTCTCATGTTGAGTTGAGAGGCGAGCTACAAACGGCGGGAACTCCTGAGAACGGCTCCTCTCACTGTAATCTCGCGCGATGTAGCGGGAGAACAGTATGAGGAAGTGTAAAATACAAAAGTTGAACATGAATCAGCACACATTATACACCACATATTAATAAAATAATAAAGTTACATTCCCCCTACACAATATACATGAACCTAATTATTAAAAAACATTGTTTGTTATCAATATTTAAAGATCATACATGTGCCTATTTAAATGTGAATGGTGTATAGTAAATGAATGCAATCTACATATGTAATGCAGCTATACACCATTCATTTAAATGAAAAATACATTTATAATCATTATTATTTTTTAATAAAGTATACAAATATAAACCCCGTATAACTGTAATAGAACAGTCCATGGGTAAAAAACATATTTTAGGGTTTACAATTTTTTTTTACTAATAAATTAAAAATTATATAAAAATGATAGCATTTTAATACAGGTAGAATAATATATATGTAGCAACCTCACTCACAGCGCCCATACTCCTCCAACATCTCTGGCTCGCTCACAGGAGAGTAAAGCCTCGTAACACACGGTCGGACTTTTGGCCAACAAACTTCATTTTGAGCAAGTTGGACCAACAATCCGACCGTGTGTACGCTCCATCGGACAAACTTTTTTGGGTTTCATTTTGTTTTCATCGGACAAAAGTTGGGTCTGCAAACGGACAAACTTTTGGCCAACAAAAGTCAGATGGAGCAAAGTCCGACCGTGTGTACAGAAAACCATCGGACTTTTGTCCGATGGACAAAACAAGTAATGTTAAAATCAACCAACAATAGCAGAAGTTGACCAAAGGGTGGCGGAAAAGAGCAGAAAAACCACGTGATGTAGGAAAAAGTTTTGGGAAAGTTTGCAGAAAAGTCCTGTGGTGTGTATGCTATGGGTGTTCCCGACCAACTCCGTTCGGACAAAAAAACACAGAAAAGTCAGATGGAAGTGCTTAAGGCGCACTATGGCCACCATGCCCGTACCCTCAGGTTTGCAGAGGTTAAGCACACTTGTTTTCACTTACAGGTCTTGCAGCGAGGTTCTCCTCAAAGTTGGTTTCTGTCCCCAGTGTGTAGGGACAAAGTCTCTATACCCCAAGTAACTCCAATATCCACACCAGTATATCACTCCAACGTAGAGATTTATTTTTCTTATGCATGAAGAGAGAAAGGTGTTAGGAAGACAGACAGCATTCAGGCACTCTTGGCTTCTTCACCACTCGGTCCCAAGTGGGCACAGCTCACCCGGACAGCCACCCAATGCCACTAGCAGCCGGCGTGTAGCTCAAACAGTCAATCAAGTTCCCTAATGGATGCGTTCAGGAGATCCTCTGCCACAGAATCTATAGTGTCACAAACCTCCTAATGGTCCAGATGTTAGACCCCTGGTTTCAGATGGATGACATCCCTCCAGAGAGTTACTGGGCCCCTTCCTTCACTGTGATCTCTCACCAGTCCTTCGGAACGGTCCTCCCCCAGCCTCCTCTTCCAGAAATGGGTCCCCTCGCAAGGCGGCACCCTGGGATTCTTCCTCCCGAAGTAGGCTCCAGCTAAAAGGTGCTAGGCCCAGGGCTGAAGATGCAGTCCCAGGACTAAAGGTGCCTGAGACTGAGGCGCACGTGGCCCCATGACCTGGAGGGCCATGCACTCAAACTTGGACTCCACACAATACTTCCCCCGGGTACAGGTCCCCGGGGTAGTAACTAGCTCCTGACCTATGGCGTCTGCTCCTTTTGTACCCTCTCCCGGCATGCACAGCGGGTAGACCACGCCCACTGCACAGCTGCCGAGAGAGGACACCCAATCGCCACTCCATCACCTGTGGTTCAACCCCGAGTACAAGTGACAGCGCCACCCATACTTCTTAGGGGAACTGCATGCCAGGTGAAACAGCAGCAAGGCAGAGTCCAGCAATTAAAAGATTTGGGCCAACTACCACTCAAATCACCCCTAAATTTAGTACAGCAATACCTCAATTTAGGACCCCCACCACACACACACACACACACACACAGTGGGGCAAAAAAGTATTTCGTCCCCCACCAATTGTGCAAGTTCTCCCCCTTAAAAAGATGAGAGGCCTGTAATTGTCATCATAGGTAAACCTCAACTATGAGAGACAAAATGTGGAAATAAATCCAGACAATCACATTGTTTGATTTGGAAAGATTTTTTTTGCAAATTATGGTGGAAAATAAGTATTTGGTCAAGATTTGGCTCTCTGTAGCAATACTTCTGCACTTTATCCTGGTCAGCCAGACCACCGGACTCCTCAAAGTAGACGGCTTCCCTTTAGCGTCCACAGCTCTGCCTCTTGCAGTCACCAACTTCTTGGCTGTCTCCTACAGCCTCTCTGACTCCTGAAGACCTCCTGTCTCTTGGTGTGGAGCCGTCTCCAACTGGGAGCCATGAGGTCTTCCCATACACTCATTATAAGGGCTGTGCTCACCTGAGCACACACCCTGCTGGTAATCAGCAAAGTCTGGACACAGGGTTGGAGATCCCATCCCTCCCAAGACACTGTGGAATCTCCAAACTACAAAGCCCCTTTCCAGAATACCAAAACCTGGAGAAAGCTGCGAAAGCAGTCTTCTCCAGTCCACATCTACGCTCTGTAGTCTTGCACCTTGCAAATGTGCAGACCCTGTGTCCAGCAAACTGTCCATTTTACCGTGACAGTAGCTCCTACTGTCACAATATATATATAAGAAAAGTTAATAACAGTGATTTCAGCTTCCATCATCACAGCATAACCACTTGCAGTACAGCGACTTAGGCCCCTTTCACACTGGGGCGGGCATGTGCGGTGGCAGTATAGCGGCGCGACTTTTAGCGGCGCTATACCGTCGTATTTACTGCAGTATTCGGCCGCTAGCGGTGCGGTTTTAACCCCCGCTAGCGGCCGAAAAAGGGTTAATACCGCAAACCGCTGCTACAATGGGAAGGAGCGGTATACACACCGCTCCTTCACCGCTCCAAAGATGCGGCTTGCAGGAGATTTTTTTCTCTCTTGCCATCGCATCGCCTCAGTGTTAAAGCCCTCGGGCTTTCACATTGAGAATACTGGAACAGCAGTATTTCAGGCGTTATTTATGCGCTATGTTTAGCGCTAAAATGCCTCAGTGTGAAAGAGGCCTTACTGCTATGTTACTGGTCATCAAGTGGATATATTATTTAGATGTGTATGTGCATATATATATAATGTGTAGCGGGGTCTTCGTTGAGGCCCCATGGACTACGTTACCCAGAACCCCGTTTGGCACCCAGGGTGCATTGGGCTGCTGCAGAGACTCATGGGTGGCGTATAAAAGGGGAGGGCGAGGCTAAGCCCGGCCTCTTTGGACACCGCGCGGCTAGCAAGATGACTTCCTGTGCGGACCTGCTGCGAGTGCAAGGCCCGAGGCCCGGGCCTTGCGCACTTCCAGAGAGCCTTCCACCTCGCTGCAGAACCTGTGCAGCATCTGACATATACCTGTTTCGTGGACGTCAGTTGGACCAGAGATCTGGCTGTGGCAGATCCTGTGTGCGGAGACACAGCGGTGGGAGTTCCGGACTGGGATCGAGTCTGGAGGGGCGAGAGAGCACCTGCTCACAGCTATAACCGAGTACTTTTTTAGGCCTATTGACTGCCTTGGCCCATCGTGTTATACTTGCTTTCCTGACAGGAGACTAGTTGCAGAACTGAGTTATATAGTGTCTGGCGAGTTGCTTCTATTGCCATAGACCACTGTTGGATTACAAATCATTGTTCCTGTATGTGCACCACCGATCATCTTGAATGCGAAGATTCCTCACTTAAAGACTGAGATTTAACTGAGTCAGGCCTGACTGGGAGTTTATAGCATTGCTGAGCGCCATATTGCTCACAGGGAAAATAGCTATATATCAGTGTGTGATAGAACTATATGTGCATTATCGTTGACTAGTGTTATCATTACTGCAGGGCTCTGCATGTATGTGTTATATGGTATTGACCGTTAACCTTTATATACAAGTAAATCTATTACAGTTAATCATTCTGGTATTGGCGTCCATTACTATATTTCACAACTGTTTGGATTATTGTGGGATTGTTCATGAACTGGTATAGAGCCATATATATATACCACCCCTAGACAAGCTGTGCCAGAGAAGGGTCAAGTAGATTGCCAGGGGTTGGCTGTGCTGTGTACAGGGCCCGAAACAAAAACAGCAAACACGCCAAAAGTACCGGCATGGACCCGCTAGAAGTGAAAACGTGGTGCGAAGCAGCCAAAACAAACCCAGACATGTCAGTGGTCATCAGTCTCCCAGGAGAAGAATGGTCAAAAGGTGCGGCGGAGCGACTCTTAGTGTCGTTATCCCCAAATAATACACCATGGGTGATGGACATGAAATCAGACCCAGACACCTTGTTTCAGTATGCACTGGTAGAGTGGTGGGATGGAATTCCGGGGAACTTTAAAGGCCGAAGTGTGCAGACGCCAGATAACAAAACGTATGGTTTGGCGCACGCAATGACCGTGAAGACGGAGTCACCTCCGCCATCCCCAACGGGATCACCGCCAGGGATACCCCATGCAACAGAGAAGCAGAAAGGGACGACATCTCCGGTGACATCCATTACTGCCATAGGGCCAGAGCTGTTAAATGCCTTAGGGGATCTGCTCACGAAGTGTCAGAAAACGAACACGGTACACATAGAGGCCAGCTACCGGAAGCTGAGAACATTTTGGGGGAGGCTGCCTGTCCCTGTGGGGGAGGAAGACTTTGATACCTGGATCGAACAGGCTTTGTCAGCGGTAGAGGCAGGGGAGGTGCCTGAAGCGCAGAAGAAGCAGCGCGTGATGAAAAGTCTGAAAGGCGCGGCTGCGAAAGCTGTAAAGAGCCTCCGGTTTGGAAATGCTGCCTGCACGGCTTATGACTGCCTAGCCATGCTACAAGAAGACACTACACGAGGCCGCTGCGCTGGCGGCCTTTTATAGTGTGGGGCGTGTACTAAACCCCCTCAGCTGTAATTGGCCACAGGCATCCTGCCTGTGGCCAATCATTGCTCTCCTCGCTGCCGGCGCTGTGATTGGCCAAGCATGCAGGGTCACAGTGCATGCTTGGCCAATCACAGCGCCGGGATTACACTGCGATGGCACAGTGTATTGTGGGCCGTTCGCGTCACTCGAACGCGCGAACAGCCGATGTTCGAGTCGAACTTATGTTCGACTCGAACACCGAGCTAATCCCTAATTTAGAGATATGGGGAATCGGAACACAGAGTTTCCCTTACAATGGTTACTTGCCCATAAAACTGATTTTTGACCCCTCAGTAGCCGGGAAGGCTGAAGTGTTTGATACCCTGGCAGTGGTGTGCCCCAGACCGCCTGGAGCCAACAAGAGCTCCCTAATAATAGGGACCAACACAGACCTGGTGAGAAGGCTATTGGTCCCTCTAGTGCGAGGGAAGAATTCCGCTGTCCCCAGAATCCACCCAATGTTGAAGACAGCCTACCAGCGACTAGTCTTAGAACAGCAGGCCCCAGAAGAGGGGGTGGGAAAAGTCTGGAGACTGGCGAAGAAAGAGATAGTATTGCAGCCTGGTGAAGTAACCTGTCTCAGGGCCACTGTGAAGCTTACTTGGGAGCAACCTGGCCCCTTTGTCATGTTGGAACCAGACCCACGGGAAGAATACTCAGGCTTAGAAGTGATCCCAGAAATGGTTCCAGTAAGAGCTTTGAAGAAGGCACATTGTAAGGTGCCGGTGAGCGGCAGGAATACCACGGGTACCCCCATGGAGATCCCCGCCAGGATGTTGTTGGGCCAGGTGAGCCCTGCTGCCCCAATTGTCTTATCAGATGTGGAGAAGACAGAGGGAGAAAGGACTATCTGGGAGAAGCTCTGCATGGAGAATCCGAATCTGCCAAGGGCCTGGAAAGAGAGAGCAAAGGCCCAGTTGACCAGAGGAAGATTTTTTCCAAAGATGAGTTCGATGTAGAGTGTGCGAAGAGTGCCACCCATCGAATCCGCCTCCAGGAAGACAAGCCTTTCAGGGAGAGAGTCAGGCAAGTTCCTCTAGCCGATCTTGAAGACCTGAGAGAACAGCTCGCCGAGCTCAAGCGAACCGGTGTTATCCGGGAATCTAGAAGCCCCTATGTCTCCCCAATAGTGGTGGTCAGGAAGAAGAATGGGTCGTTGAGGTTGTGTATAGACTACAGGACTCTCAACGGGAGAACGATACCCGACCAGTATACCACTCCGAGGATAGAGGATGCCCTACAGAGTTTGTCTGGAGCCAGGTGGTTCAGTGTCATGGACCTAAAGAGTGGATACTACCAGATCCCTATGCATCCGGAAGATAAGGAGAAGACAGCCTTCATAAACCCTGTGGGATTCTTTGAATTTGACCGGATGCCCCAAGGTCTGTCTGGAGCCCCTGTCACCTTTCAACGCCTCATGGAGAAATCCGTAGGAGACATGAACCTCATTGAAGTTCTTGTGTACTTGTGTACTTGGATGACATCATTGTCTTCGGGAAGACTCTAGAGGAACATGAGGAGAGACTGGAAAAAGTCTTGAGATGGCTCAGCGAAGAGGGACTCAAGCTTTCGCCAGAGAAATGCCAGTTTTACCAGTCATCAGTCAACTATCTGGGGCACATAGTGTCCGAAGAATGGGTAGCCACTGACCCCGGGAAGCTGGAGGCAGTTACCTCCTGGCCACGGCCCACCACTGTGACAGAACTCAGGTCCTTTTTGGGGTTCTGCTCCTACTATAGGAGGTTCGTAGAGGGGTTCGCACGGATTGCCAGACCCCTGAATGAACTGTTGAAGACAAAGAGAGAAGAGGATGACTCGGGTCCCAGGAAGCCGGGAGAGTCAGTCGTAGACCAGTGGAATGGGAAGTGCGAAGAGGCCTTCCAGATGCTGAAGAAGAGCTTAACCACTGCCCCTGTCTTGGCCTATGCAGACCCAAAGAAACCCTATGAACTCCATGTAGATGCCAGTCATGACGGTCTGGGAGGAGTGCTCTACCAGGAGCATGAAGGGCAACTGCGACCCATCGCATATGTGAGCAGAAGTTTGACCCCCTCTGAAAGAAACTACCCCACTCATAAGTTGGAGTTCCTGGCCCTCAAGTGGGCTGTAGTTGAGAAACTTAAAGACTATCTGTATGGGGCAGAATTCACTGTGAAAACTGACAACCCCCTTACTTATCTTTTCACCACAGCAAAGCTGGATGCCACAGGCCATCGATGGCTAGCTGCACTGTCTGGATTCAACTTCAGCCTGAAATACAGACCGGGGGCTGGCAATGGAGATGCGGATGCCCTGTCCAGAAGGTCTCATGCTCCCACTAGCAGCACGGAAGACTGGACCCAAGTGGCACCGGACGGGGTGCGGGCCCTCTGTCAAGGGCCTGAACTCCAGGCCAGTGGGGGGTCCAGAGCGGAAGAGATAGGGGTCACAGTGGTGGGGGTCCCCAAGCAATACTGTGGAGTAACTCAGATAGAGGAAGATGAGTTACCAAAGCTGTCCAAAAAGGAATTGAGATGTGACCAATTGGAAGACTCTTTGGGGAAATTGGTCCTAGAGGCCCTGGAAAATCAGGATCCAGATAGACTCTTGCATCACCCTTCAAAGGAAGCTCGCCTGTTGCGGAAGGAGTGGGACAGGTTGCAGGTGCATCAAGGGGTGGTCTACCGAAGGGGCCCCTCTGATGACCTGAGAGACAAATGGCAACTGTTTCTACCCGAGAAACACAGAGAGACTGTCTTGGTCACCTTACACGACCACCATGGTCATTTAGGAGCTGAAAGGACCTTTCAACTCATCAGAAGTCGGTTCTGTTGGCCCTGTATGAGGGCTGAAGTAGAGGAATACTGTCATTCATGCGCACGCTGCATCCAGCGGAAAACTCTACCCCATCAAGCTGCCCCAATGGGCCACCTGCAAAGTCAAGGCCCATTGGATTTGGTGTGCATTGATTTCCTCTGCCTCGAACCCGACTTGAGTGGACTAGGAAATGTTCTGGTGATAACCGACCATTTCCCCCGGTATGCCCAGGCCTTCCCAACCAAAGACCAGAAGGCTTCCACAGTGGCCAAAGTACTCATGGAAAAATACTTTGTGCACTATGGGCTACCACAGCGTCTCCACTCGGATCAAGGGAGGGACTTTGAAAGTCGGCTGATCAGGAAACTCTTGGACTCCTTAGGGATCAAGAAGACCCGAACCACTCCCTACCACCCACAAGGGGATGCCCAGCCGGAGAGGTTCAACCGAACCCTACTCAACATGCTGGGAACTTTAGATAGTGAAAAGAAGCAGCACTGGAGTAGGCACATAGCAGCAATTGTGCATGCTTACAACAGTACAACAAGTGATGCTACAGGGTACTATCCCTACCGACTCATGTTTGGGAGAGAAGCAAGACTACCCATAGACCTGGCCTTTGGCACCTCCATAGACCATTCCTCAGCCACTTCCCACAAAGGATATGTGAACAGGCTGAGGCACAGTTTAAAGTTGGCCTATGAGCAGGCCCGAGCAGCTTCGGATCAGAGAGGAACCCGCAACAAGAGAAACTTTGACCTGAAGGTCCGGATTCAGGATCTGCAGCCTGGGGACAGAGTGCTGCTACGGAACTTAGGAGTCCCTGGAAAGCACAAACTTGCAGACAGATGGAGACCTGAGCCGTATGTTATTTGCAGGAAGCTGCCCGGCTTGCCAGTCTACCAACTGAGGCCGGAGGGAAAGGTGGGGCCATTGAAGACTTGGCACCGGAACCACATACTCCCACTTGCCGAAGCAGTCCGGATACCCCCTGTAAAGGACTTCCCCGAGCCAACTTCCATCCTGGATACTCCTAGGCCAAATACCTGGTCCCGGGCATCTCGGTCTGAAGAAACAGATGTCTCTGAACCTAGTGAGGATGAAAGGGAAGAGCTAGAATGGCTATGGCCTTCCCAGGCCCCAGTGACTTCTGCTATAGATCTCCCACCTTTGGAAGACACCATAGACAGTACACTGAATGCAGAAGCTACTGAATTCATCCCCTCCAGCCCTCTATCAGACTCATGGGAAAATGCCCTCGACTCACTCCCAGAGGAGGATCCAAGATGTTCCGTGAATCTTCCTGCTCCTGAGTTAAATGTTTCAGAAACAGTGGAAGCTGCCATGTCTGTTCCGGAAGAGGAACCTACAGTGTCCGAGCCAGAAATCCCAAGAGAGCGGAGGGTGAAAAGGGCCATAAGGCCTCCCCGAAAGTTGACTTACCCACAAATGGGAAGGAGCTCAGAGGACACTGTGGCAACTGCCAGGAGGAGTGCAGAAAGCCCTGATCCCTCCACTGTTCATGTCACGTACCTGACGGTGACGAGCCCGGATCTGCAGAGGGAGGCCTCTCTTACGGCTTCCACCGGCGGCCCCTGGTACTGAAGACAGGGGGCACGGAGGTAGAAGGGGTACGAGTGCCTGGCAGGATGGATCAAGGTAGAGTAGAGTCTGAAGACTGGGACGGATCCAGGCACCCAGGAAGTACGGCAGGCTGAACCGGAACCAGGAACACAGCAACTGGACTGGAACTGATGAGACTGACTGGAACCAGGATACAGCAACTGGACTGGAACTGAAGAGGCAGACTGGACTGGAACCAGGATACAGCAACTGGACTGGAACTGAAGAGGCAGACTGGACTGGAACCAGGATACAGCAACTGGACTGGAACTGAAGAGGCAGACTGGACTGGAACCAGGACACAGCAACTGGAGAGATTGGTCGGACAAGCCGGGTCGGTAGAATTGGCTGGCGGCAAGGTACTGGAGGATCAGGCAGAAGATTGGTCAAACAAAGCCGGAGGTCAGAGGCAGGCAGGAAACTGGAAGGGTCAAGGTAAGCCGGGTCGGATACAGGTAAATTCACGAATCAGGTCTCTTTGGGTACTACACGCTGTAGAGCAGACAGCAGGGACTGTCTGTCACAGGCATGTTTAAATAGCTCTTCTGGCGCGCTTTGTGGAGCGTGCGCGCGCACGTGCTCGCCATCGCGCGCGCGTGCCCGTGCCCGAAATTCAGAATCAGGAAGTCCAGGAATCCTGTAGCTGACAGGATTTCTATGACATTGCCCCCCCCCAAGGGGCAGCCTCCGGATGCCCAGCTGGGTGAACCTTTCAGGGTGAGACCTTTTGAAAGCCTGTATCAAACTCCTGGCATGGATATTCTCCTCAGGTTCCCATGAGTTTTCCTCGGGTCCGTAGCCCTTCCATTTAATTAGGAATTGGTTCTGGTTATTTCTTCTCCTGAAGTCCATGATAGCTTCTACTTCGAATTCCTGCTCACCGTCAATAATGATCGGATCAGGGTGATCCGGCTTCCGATCTGGAAACGGATTAGAGACTGTGGGTTTTAGGAGAGAGACATGAAAAACTGGATGGATTCTAAGAGAGTCAGGAAGTTCCAATTCATAAGCTACTTCATTAATTTTCCTCTTAATAGGGAATGGACCTAAAAATTTGGGGCCCAGTTTTTTAGAAGGGCATGCCATTCTTAGGTTTGTGGTAGATAGCCATACTTGGTCGCCGGGTACCAACACTAATTCACCCCGCCTCTTCTTGTCATAGATTGTCTTGTTGCGTTCTTGAGTCTTGGTCATGGTCTCTTGTAGAAGCTGGTTATTGACCGAGAAAAAATTTACCTTTTCCTGGACTGCAGGTACAGGACACTCAGGAAGGGAATTAGGCAGAAAAGTAGGATGAAAACCATAGTTTGCAAAGAAAGGAGTCTGGCAGGTAGCGGAGTGGATGGAATTGTTATACGCAAACTCGGCCAACGGAAGCAGGGAAACCCAGTTGTCCTGAGCAAAAGAGGAGAAGCATCGCAGGTATTGCTCGAGCGTCTGATTCGTTCTCTCCGTCTGTCCGTTGGTCTGTGGATGGTAAGCAGAGGAAAACGATAATTCGATTTTCAAGGTTTTGCAAAGGGATCTCCAGAATCGAGAGGTAAATTGAACCCCGCGATCGGAAACAATATTGGCTGGTACCCCGTGGAGTCTGACTATTTCTCTGATGAATACCTGTGCGGTTTCAGGAGCGGAGGGAGTCCCTTTCATAGGGATGAAATGTGCCATCTTGGACAGACGGTCCACAATAACGAAGATGGTGGAATGGTTCTCAGCCGGGGGTAACTCGACAATGAAGTCGATGGACAACATTCTCCAGGGCCTATCTGGAACGGGTAAGGGTTTTAGTAGTCCCCAGGCCTTGGATCTGGAACCCTTGTTTCGGGTGCAAGTTGTACAAGAATCTACAAACCTCCTACAGTCTTCACGTACTCGAGGCCACCAGAAGGTGCGCTGTACCAGGTCAGTGGTCTTGGCAACGCCAAAATGCCCAGCCAGGGCGTGGTCGTGGCAGAGTTCTAATGCGGTTACTCTTAGTTTCTCAGGTACGTATATTCTGTCTTGGTACCACAATAGTCCATCCTTAACTTGCAATTCCGGCTCGGAGAACTGTCTCTGCCCGATGGAAGCTTGTTTGATTTGAGTGAACAGGTTCTCCTGTAGAAGAAGGAAATTTCCGGGGGCAAGGATGGTATCAGGCGGAGAAGTCTCCTTGGACTTATGGAACATCCGAGACAGGGCGTCAGGCTTAATATTCTTGGCCCCAGGACGATAAGTAACATGAAAAGAGAACCGGGAGAAGAAGAGTGCCCACCTGGCTTGCCGTGGATTCAATCTTCTCGCGGCTTTCAGGTACTCCAGGTTCTTGTGGTCAGTGAATATCAGAATCGGATGAGCCGCGCCCTCCAGCAGGTACCGCCATTCCTCTAGTGCAGACTTGATCGCTAGTAGCTCCCGATCCCCCACGTCGTAGTTCCTCTCTGCTGCAGAAAGCTTGCGGGAGAAGAAGGCTACTGGGTGGAGCAAGGCTTTGACTCCCTGTCTTTGGGACAGTATTGCTCCTACCGCTATTTCGGAGGCGTCTACCTCAAGTACGAATGGTAGTGAGGAGTCTGGGTGTTTCAAGATAGAGGCTGAGGTAAATAGGGCCTTCAGGCGTTCAAAAGCTTCTTGGGCTTCAGGAGACCAGTGAAAACGTGTTCCTTGCTTAGTGAGTTGAGTAATGGGTGCGATAATAGCTGAAAACCCCCTGATGAACTTGCGGTAGAAGTTGGCGAATCCAACGAAACGTTGGATTCCCTTCTTGTCCACCGGTTCTGGCCAGTCCAGGATTGCGGTAATCTTTTGAGGATCCATCTTGATGCCCTCGCTGGAAATGATTAGCCCCAGAAATGATATACTCTCTTGCTCGAACTCGCATTTTTCGGCCTTCGCATACAGGCCATGCTGGCGGAGTCGACCCAACACATTTTTGACATGTCTGCGATGAGAATCAAGGGAGGAAGAAAAAATTAAGATATCATCAAGATAAACAATAACAAAGAGGTCTAGGAAGTCCCGTAGAACATCGTTGATAAAGTACTGGAAAGTGGCAGGGGCGTTACACAACCCGAATGGCATTACCAAGTACTCAAAATGTCCATACCGGGTACGGAAGGCAGTCTTCCATTCGTCCCCTTCTTTGATACGGATCAAGTTGTAGGCTCCGCGGAGGTCAAGTTTGGTAAAGATGGTGGCAGTTCCTAGTCTCTGAAATAACTCTGGTACCAGGGGGAGAGGGTAGCGATTTTTTACTGTAATTTTATTCAATTCCCGGTAATCCACACAAGGTCGAAGGGTGTGGTCCTTTTTCTCTACAAAAAAGATGCCTGCGCCTGCTGGGGATGTGGAAGGGCGGATGAACCCCTTTTGCAAGTTCTCATCAACATAATTTTTTAAAGCCCCTTGTTCTACCTCCGTTAAAGGGAAGACTCTACCGAACGGAATCTTTGCTCCAGGAAGTAGGTCGATGGGGCAATCGTAGGCCCGATGGGGCGGTAGAGTCCCTGCCTTTTGTTTACTAAATACGTCAAGAAAGTCGTGGTAAACTTCTGGGATGGATTGACGGGTGCCATCTTCTGTGTCAATGCATAGTAACGAGGCTGGCCCAGGAGGTTTATATGAGCCACAGGACTGCTGGCAATAGGAAGAAGGAAAGGCAACTATTCCCGTAGTCCAGTTGATAGTGGGATTGTGGGCTTGTAACCAAGGCATACCTAGGATCAAGGGAAACAACGGAGAAGAGATGATGTCCAGACATAAGCATTCTTGGTGGGTTCCAGAGGTGGTAAAGATGGTAGCGGGTATAGGAGTGGTCTCCTGGGTCACAGGTCCGGACTTAATGACGGAACCATCAGCCAGATGGACACGAAGTCCGTGGGTCTTGGTACGAAGGGGAATTTGGTGTTTAATGGCAAAGGTTGAGTCCATAAAGCAGCTGCATGCTCCGGAATCAATAATGGCGGGTACTTGCAAAGTCCTTCCTGGGAGCTGTAATGAACCAGAGAGGGCAAGGTGAGATGTGGTTTTGGCTTGTAGGTTAGTCATGTTAGAAGAAACTGAAAGAAACTTACGAAGCTTCAGGGGACAGGTTCTAACGAAATGTCCGGGGTCCCCGCAGTACAGGCACAGATTATTTATTCGGCGGCGCTGGCGTTCCTCAGGAGCGAGGGATGGACGAAGGAGCCCGAGCTGCATTGGTTCAGGCGTGTCAGATGTGGGAGTTGGAGGTGTAGCAGGAGCCGAGTACAGGTGACTAGGAGCCCGAGGAAGCATCCAGGTTGGGCGGGAGAAGCCAGTGGTCCTCTCAGCCCTCCGTTCCCTCAGACGTCGGTCAATCTGGATGGTTAGGTCAATCAACAGGTTGAGTGTCTGTGGTACACCGACTCTAGCTAGCTCGTCCTTCAAGGAATCGGAAAGTCCTAAGCGAAACTGATGGCGGAGGGCGGCATCATTCCAATTGGTATCCGCACTCCACCGCCTGAATTCTGCCACATAGTCCTCCGCTGGTCTGCGTCCTTGTTGAAGGGAACGCAAGGCGGCTTCTGCGGTTACTGAGAGTTGGGGATCTTCGTATAGCTGGGCCATGGCATCGAAAAAAGCAGCGAGGTTGTTTAGTGATACATCCTTCTGTTCAAAGAGACGGTGGGCCCAGCTCTGAGGGTCTCCGGCGAGCAAAGAGACCACAAAGCCCACCTTGGTGGCCTCTAGAGAAAAGGTACGGGGCTGTAGGGCAAAATACAGTTCACACGAATTCCGGAAGGCCCTGAACTTGCTCCGATCCCCGGAAAATCTTTCGGGTGTAGGAACCTTAGGTTCAGGAGGAAGCATGACCACTGTGGGTGAGGAACTTGTTCCGGCTGTGGAAGCAGAGGCGTGGGGCCCCTCTTGGATGGCAGAAGGATTGGAGAGGGCCCGCACTTGTTCTTCCAAGCGGGTGTATCCTTGTTGAAGACTCTTGACTGCTTCAGACAAACCTGCCAGGTGCCGACAGAGTTCCTCCATAGGTGAGGCTCCCTGCCCGGGCTCAGACATGGCTGTCTGCTACTGTCACGTACCTGACGGTGACGAGCCCGGATCTGCAGAGGGAGGCCTCTCTTACGGCTTCCACCGGCGGCCCCTGGTACTGAAGACAGGGGGCACGGAGGTAGAAGGGGTACGAGTGCCTGGCAGGATGGATCAAGGTAGAGTAGAGTCTGAAGACTGGGACGGATCCAGGCACCCAGGAAGTACGGCAGGCTGAACCGGAACCAGGAACACAGCAACTGGACTGGAACTGATGAGACTGACTGGAACCAGGATACAGCAACTGGACTGGAACTGAAGAGGCAGACTGGACTGGAACCAGGATACAGCAACTGGACTGGAACTGAAGAGGCAGACTGGACTGGAACCAGGATACAGCAACTGGACTGGAACTGAAGAGGCATACTGGACTGGAACCAGGATACAGCAACTGGACTGGAACTGAAGAGGCAGACTGGACTGGAACCAGGACACAGCAACTGGAGAGATTGGTCGGACAAGCCGGGTCGGTAGAATTGGCTGGCGGCAAGGTACTGGAGGATCAGGCAGAAGATTGGTCAAACAAAGCCGGAGGTCAGAGGCAGGCAGGAAACTGGAAGGGTCAAGGTAAGCCGGGTCGGATACAGGTAAATTCACGAATCAGGTCTCTTTGGGTACTACACGCTGTAGAGCAGACAGCAGGGACTGTCTGTCACAGGCATGTTTAAATAGCTCCTCTGGCGCGCTTTGTGGAGCGTGCGCGCGCCCCCGCTAAGCGCGTGCGCGCGCACGTGCTCGCCATCGCGCGCGCGTGCCCGCGCCCGAAATTCAGAATCAGGAAGTCCAGGAATCCTGTAGCTGACAGGATTTCTATGACAGTTCATTTGGTGGAGGGCAACCCCAACTCACCCCCTGGCACAGTTAGGCAGGCCACTTATGATAGTGTAACCTGTGGGCGAGGAAGTTCACCCTCTCATTTTTGGTGGGAACTTCCTCTGCCGACATCATACGCAACTTTGTCTAATGTTGTGCGTAGTGTATGTTGACAATTATCTTTGGGGACCAAAGAGTTTAAGTGGGGGGAGTGTGTAGCTGGGTCTCCATTGAGGCCCATGGACTAAGTTACCCAGAACCCCGTTTGGCACCCAGGGTGCATTGGGCTGCCGCAGAGACTCATGGGTGGGGTATAAAAGGGGTGGGCGAGGCTAAGCCCGGCCTCTTTGGACACCACGCGGCTGGCAAGAGGACTTCCTGTGCAGACCTGCTGCGAGTGCAAGGCCTGAGGCCTGGGCCTTGTGCACTTCCAGAGAGCCCTTCCACCTCGCTGCGGAGCCTGTGCAGCATCTGACATCTACCTGCTTCGCGGACGTCAGTTGGACGAGAGATCCGGCGGTGGCAGATCCTGTGTGCGGAGACACATCGGTGGGAGTCCCGGACTGGGATCGAGTCTGGAGGGGTGAGAGAGCACCTGCTCACAGCTATAACTGAGTACTTTGTTAGGCCTACTGACTGCCTTGGCCCATCGTGTTATACTTGCTTTCCTGATAGGAGACTAGTTGCAGAACTGAGTTATATAGTCTCCGGGGAGTTGCTTCTATTGCCATAGACCACTGTTGGATTACAAATCATTGTTCCTGTATGTGCACCACCGATCATCTTGCATGCGAAGATTCCTCACTTAAAGACTGAACTTTAACTGAGTCAGGCCTGACTGGGGGTTCATAGCATTGTTGAGCGCCATATTGCTCACAAGGGAAAATAGCTATATATCAGTGTGTGATAGAACTATATGTGCATTATAGTTGACTAGTGTTATCATTACTGCAGGGCTCTGCATGTATGTGTTATTTGGTACTGACCGTTACCCTTTCTATATAAGTAAACCTATTACAGTTAATCAATCTGGTATTGGCGTCCATTACTATATTTCACAACTGTTTGGGTCAGTGTGGGATTGTTCAGGTACTGGTATAGAAGCCATATATATATATATATATATATATATATATATATATATATATACCACCCCTAGTCTAGCTGTGCCAGAGAAGGGTCGAGTAGATTGCCGGGGGTTGGCTGTGCTGTGTACAGGGCCCAAAACAAAACCCGCGGCTCTCTTAGTTTGGGTGGTACCGCTACACAGCCTATCCACATAAAGGGACCCAAAATCCAAGGAGCACCTTAAAGCCGTGTACACACGATCAGTTTTACCGATGAAAACAGTCAGATGGACTGTTTTCATCGGACGAACCGATCGTGTATGGGCCCCATCGGTCTTTTTTCCATCGGTGTGAAAAAATAGAACATGTTTTAAATTTATCCGATGGGGAAAAAAACGATAGCAAAATCCGATCGTCTGTGTGGAAATCCATCGGATAAAAAACCCACGCATGCTCAGAATCGAGTCGACGCAAGCTCAGAAGCATTGAACTTAATTTTTCTCGGCTCATCGGAGTGTTTTACGTCACCGCGTTTGAAACGGTCCGTTTTTTGACTGATGGTGTGTGGGCAAGACTGATGGAAGACAGTTTCATCGGATTTCCGATGGAAAAAAACATCGGATTAGAATCCATAGGATATCCGATCGTGTGTACAGGGCTTTAGGCTTTCTAAGAGCATAAATTACACATCTAATTTCCTGACTACCTATTACATTCTTGGAGGCCCTGGAGCACCAGGAAAGGAGAAATGCCCACAAATTTACCCCATTTTGGAAAGTAAACACCCCAAGGTGTTTTCAGAGGCATGGTGAGTCTTTTGAAACATGTTTATGGACAATGCAGAAATAATATGAAAATTACATTTTTAAACATAAAGTTGTCAATTTAGTAAAGATACAGATTCAGGGTACAACATGTGTGAGACTTTTTCATTGTTTGGATTATGTACGGGATATTGTATCTTGTGTATTACAAATATCAACCACTTGTATCAAAACTAATGTACAGTAAAGGTCACCACTATACACGTGATCAGGGAATATACAGTAGCGTTGTGTAGCATCACCTATAGCAATCTATATTCCTGTAAGCCAAGCAAGCTGGTAGATGGCTTCTGCAAGGAATGTTATGTTCACTGGCCAGAAAGTACAGGAGGCTGAAGAGCACGGTTGTCTGCAATGTATGGTTTGGAGTGATATCCTGCCGGAACGTAGTCAGTGAGACATGCAGATGGGCTAGTTCAGGTGGCAGGTTGTGACATGGTCAGCAAACAGGCAAAGGACCATTCCAGGGAGCAGGCATAAATGTGGTCAATAAAAAAGCCAGGGTTAGTTCAGGCAGCAGGCATAAATGTGGTCAATAAACAAGCCAGGGTTAGTCCAGGCAGCAGGCATAAATGCGGTCAATAAACAAGCCAGGGTTAGTACAGGCAGCAGGCATAAATGCGGTCAATAAACAAGGCAGGGTCAGTACAGGCAGAAGGCAGATTAAACACTGCACTGCACTGATATGGCAGCGATAGAGAACACTGCTGATGGCTGCACTGATCTGGTAACATGGGGACTGGTGTAGCGGTGATCAGGAAGACTGTTGCGGGCTGCACTCGTTTGATGAGGGGACAATCAAGAACATTGTTTCTAGCTACACTGGTCTGGCAGTACTGTGAATGGCTGCACTATTAGGGCTTGTTAATGTGTTAACATGTCAGGTGGGGGGCAGTAAAACCTCATGGTTGAGCCACAGAATATGAATGTATTCATTTATTAGTAATAAATGAATAGACCCGCCCCTTCTAAAGTTCCCCATCAGGTCCGCTCAGCCAATGACGTAGGTGTAAGGCTGGGGACCTGATGCGGAACGTGAGAAGGGGCGGGTCTATTCATGTATTACACTATGGAGGAAGTTCCCCATCAGGTCCGCTCCCTCGTATGTCAGACCCCGCCTACGTCATTGGCTGAGCGGACCTGATAGGGAACTTCCTCCGCAGTATAATAAATGAATAGACCCGCCCCTTCTCACGTTCCGCATCAGGTCCTTAGCATTACACCTACGTCATTGGCTGAGCGGACCTGATGGGGAACTTTAGAAGGGGCGGGTCTATTCATTTATTACACTGCGGAGGAAGTTCCCCATCAGGTCCGCTCAGCTAATGACGTTTCGTTTGGACAGCGCTGGACATCGGATCGCCGTGGGACACTGGATTTCATCGCTGGAATGTTTTTTTTTTTTCAATAAAAGGACTTTCCCAACGGTGTCTGTTTTTTTTTTACAATTTTTTACACTTTTTTTGTGAAATGGTAGAGGTGCAATGTACCCCTTACCAATTCACATGGGGGGGCTGGGATCTGGGGGTCCCCTTTGTTAAAGGGGTCTTCCAGATTCCGATAAGCTCCCTGCCCGCAGACCCCCACAACCACCGGGCAAGGGTTGTGGGGATGAGGCCCTTGTCCCCATCAACATGGGGACATCCTCCCCATGTTGAGGGCATGTGGCCTGGTACGGTTCAGGAGGGGGGGCATTCTCTCATCCCCCCCCTCTTTTCCTGCGGCCTGCCAGGTTGCGTGCTCGGATAAAAGGTCTGATCTGGATTTTTGGGGGAACTCCACGCCATTTTTTTTTAATTTGGGTTGGAGTTCCCCTTAATATCCATACCAGACCTGAAGGGCCTGATAATTAAATTTGGGGGAACCCCCAAGCATTTTTTTTTTATCAATGACTTTTCTATGTATTGCTAGGAGCCGACAATTCATTATAGCCGCGAGTGAGTTTTAAATGACTTTTTTTCCTTCAGAAATGACACTTTTTGCAGGGACAGTTCTAAGTACTCCATTACTTTTTTAGAGCCATTTTAGTCCTCAGAAGTTCGGGTCCCCATTGACTTCAATGGGGTTCGGGGTCAAGTTCGGTCCCGAACTCAAACTTTTTTCCGAAGTTCGGCCGAACCCGTCGAACCCGAGCATCCAGGTGTCCGCTCAACTCTAGTCAGGAGGCAAGCCAGGGTCATGCCCAGGAATCAGGAGGAGAGGGCAGCAGAGTGGTCAGGAGGCAAGCCAGGGTCATGCCCAGGAATCAGGAGGAGAGGGCAGCAGAGTGGTCAGGAGGCAAGCCAGGGTCATACACATGCCGTCAGCAGAGTCCTTTACACAAGCCAGGGTCACAACAAGAGGTCAAGCAGTGGGGAAAAACAGAAGGAGAGAATATAGTTCTCTCAAGTGGGTATACCAAAACACTTTGGATCAATACAAAAAAACTTTATTGATTACAAAAAAATATATATTACAACAAATAAATTAATCAAAGAATGGCAAGTAGATTGTGCAAAACAGACTGATTTAAAAATAAGACAACGTTGTCATACAATCTAAAAACAAGGGGAGATCACAGCTGCGCATTCCTCATTCACACCAAGGATACCACATGCAAGCAAGATAATGAATTAGCTCATGTTAAGGAACCCGATCATCAAGTGAAAAAATGAAAAATAATAGAAAATTAAATTTAATAAAAGGCAAGTCCACTTGAATACCACTGTCCCTAAACAGAAGGGGGAGGGGGTTCCCACAGAGCAATGTGTATATAGTTCCAAAAAGGCTTGTAAATACGTGGAGTATTAAGGTTGAATGAGTGGAATGAAGTACAATCCCGATTACGAAGGAGTTGGATGAGAAGTCCGGCTATCAAGCAGTGGTGCAAACCACAAAGGGCTCACATTGATGACCGTGCTGGATGGCGTAGCGATGGGCAGGCAGACACAATAAAGATATTGGACAGTTCAGAACCAATCTGCAAATTAAAGTGTGTATCTCCACCCTAAATTTTCACTTCCGCTCATCGGAACCCTCCCCCCCTCCGGTGTCACAATTGACACGTTTCAGGGGGGTGGGGGGTGAAGATACCTGTCTAAGACAGGTATTTTCACCCACATCCGGGAGTCCTCTCTCCGGGAATCTGCGGGAGTGACGTCACTTCCCCCAGACTTCCCGTAGTGTTCTGGGAGACACTCGGCTCCCAGAACACAGGAGGACGAATCAGAACGGCGCAGCGCGACTCGCGCATGCGCCGTAGGGAACCGGGCATGAAGCCGCAGGGCTTCACTTCCTGGTTCCCTCAGCGAGGATGGCGGAGGGAGCAGCAAAGCGACGAGCGATCGCTCGTCCTCTGCTGCGGACGTCGCTGGACTCCAGGACAGGTAAGTGTCCAAATACTAAAAGCCAGCAGCTGCTGTAGCTGTAGCTGCTGGCTTTTAATTTTTTTTTTCCGGCGGAGCTCCGCTTTAATTGCATGCAGCCATGAAGTCATGAAGTCATGAAGTGGGAAGAGCTCCTGGTCTGTATATAATCCGCTTCTATGGTTGTGAAGTGCAGGGGATAGATAAATGAGTTGATGGCTCGTCCTATCCACAGCTGAGAGAGTTGGATGAGAAGTCTCACAAATTGGTGATAATACAGTCTATAACAGATGAATTCTATAGCTGGATAGGAGGGCACTGCAATGTCCAGACACAGGCTATGAGAACAAATTCTTCATCAGATGCACAGGGACAAGGATTTGCAATCCGGGTAAATCAAGCCGAGCTTAATGGCAGGGGAGACAAATGATCAAACAAACTGGGCAAGTTCATAACAGGGAGAGATGATTAGAAGACACTCTCACCGCACTTTGCTGAACCAGTCGTCCTTCTGGTGGTCTCAGACCCATTCAGCCGCGCTCAGGATTACCCAGGAGATGCCTGAAGAGATACTTCACTGTTAGGTAAGGCGTCGGTCAGGCAGTAAACAAATGTAGTCCGCAGCAGATCAAAAATTCGCGCCACCGGCTTCAAAAAGGCAGGTGCGCTTCACTCCAGCAATAAGCTAGCAATCCCCCAGTGACGTGCTGACATCACGCCGACGCGTTTCACCAGCCAATGGACGCTGGTTTCCTCAGAGCAAGGAGGAGTCAGGGAAGTGGCTTTAAAGCGATTGTATCGTCAGTTTTTTTACTTTTACCTACAGGTAACCCTATAATAAGGCCTATAATAAGGCTTACCTGTAGGCAAAAAAAATATCTCCTAAACCTGTACGGTTTAGGAGATATTCCCCTCGCAATTAACCACTGACTGCAGCGGCGCATGCGCACAGGGGATTATCGGCTGAAGGCCCGGCAGACACCGGACCTTGCCAGAAAGAATTCTCCGGCGCGCATGCGCGGGAGTGACGACATTGCGGCTACAGTCACTCGGAGCGCTGGAGCCGCGATACCCCGAAGACACGCCGAGGAAACCTGTCAGCTACCTCGGCGTGGACCAAGTGAGATACCGACGCCTCCTTCTAAGGTAAGTATTTCATATTGAGCTAGTATGCGGTGTATACTAGCTCATTATGCCTTTTGCCTTACAGGGGTAAAAAAAAAAAAAAATTCAGAGGGTATACAACCACTTCAACCACTTAAGGACCGCCTCCAGTAGATATACGTCGGCAGAATGGCACGTACAGGCACATTAACGTACCTGTACGTCCCCTTTAACTGCCTGATGTGGGGGTCGCGCGCTCGCTGCGACCCTGCTGCCTTCCCCGTGATTCGGGCCGCGGGTCCCGCGGCCTCGATCGCCGGGGGGATCCCCGCGATTGTCTCACGGAGGCATAAAGCAGAGAGATGCTTGTGTAAACACAACATCTCCCTGCTTTGCCTAGTAACAATGACACGGATCTCGGCTCCGTGTAATCGGAGCGGAGATCGGTGTCATGTCACACAGAGCCCAACCCCCCTCAGTTAGAAACACTCATCAGGGCACACTTAACCCCTTTAGCGCCACCTAGTGGTTAACCCCTTCACTGCCAGTGTCATTTTCACAGTAAACAGAGCATTTTTATAGCACTGATCGCTGTGAAAATTACAATGCTCCCAAAAATGTGTCAAAAGTGTCCGATGTGTCCGCCATAAATGTCGCAGTCACGATAAAAATCACTGATCGCCGCCATTACTAGTAAAAAAAATAAAAATAATAAAAATGCCATAAAACTATCCCCTATTTTGTAGATGCTATAACTTTTGCGCAAACCAATCAATAAACGCTGATTGCGATTTTTTTTTACCAAAAATAAATATGTAGAAGAATACGTATCGGCCTAAACTGAGGAATAAAAAAAATGTTTTTTTATATATTTTTTGGGGGATATTTATTATAGCAAAAAGTAAAAGATATTGCATTTTTTTCAAAATTGTCGCTCTATTTTTGTTTATAGCGCAAAAAATAAAAACCGCAGAGGTGATCAAATACCACCAAAAGAAAGCTCTATTTGTGGGAAAAAAAGGGCGCCAATTTTGTTTGGGAGCCACGGCCGCGCAATTGTCAGTTAAAGCGATGCAGTGCCGAATCGCAAAAAGGGGGGCCTGGTCTTTAAGCTGCATATTGGTCCGGGGCTGAAGTGGTTAAATAGCTGTGTTAATCACGTATGTAGTTACTTACTTCAACCACTAGATGTCACCCTAAATTCCTGACATAAACATTCAGCAGGGATTATGAGATGAGGGCACAGGCATATAGAAATCAGCAGGACAGAACTAATATTAATTAGATTTAGGATATTAAACTGAGATAACAACCAGAAGGGCTCAAATAGCAGATAAATAGAAAAAGTCTACTTAGAAACCAGGTTATTCTGTTAATTAACTCAATCAAATGCATCACAAAAATAATGATGCGTTTGTCATAAAGTTATGAGCAGTATATACAGATTCCGGGGTACCGAGGGACAGTCTAAATCCACAAGTAGAGAGCCACTCCATGCACAGAAATAGTGGCCGCAGCTCATAGAATTGTTCTTTGTTATTTTTAATCCCCCCACACAATAGGCAATCATGTGGGATAAATTAAATTAAAATAAAATAAATGCCAACAGACAGATGCAAACTGGGCATAAGTACATGTAGGGGTTCAGACGGAGGTGTTTGAGGGATTATTTTTCTAGAAAAGACTGCAGGCTGCATTCAGTATTTAACCCTTGTGGCACCATGGAACCGACATTGTATATCCACAGCTTCTCTTTCTGGAGAAGAATGATGGCAAAGCCTCCTCCTTCTTGAGGGGAGATTCAGCATGTATATTCCTGTCACAGTTTGGCCTTTTGGGTCCCCCCCATGGAACTTGCAAAGGAATCGGACGATCGTCATCCTTCTTTTTTGTTTTAATACCAATGTGATCGCCAATCCGGATGCGGAGTTCTCTTTTCGTCTTCCCTACATAAATTTTATTGCGAGGGCAAGTGAGCGTGTAAATAACTCTTCTTGTCGAGCAGTTTATAAATTGTTTGATTTTATCTTTTTTTTCCTCCGCATGGATTTGGCGAACACATTGGTCTTATGTATACACTTACATATGTTACAGTGCCCACAGACAGGCATGCCAGGGGGGGGGGTTTGAATTTGTGAGCCAGTTTGGATTTACACTTGGTTTATATTCGGAGTGAACAAGGGTATCACTGAGGTCACGTGCCCCTTTTTTGCCATAAATAACGGTCTAGGGCTTACTGAATCAGCAATCAGTGGGGCAGACCTCAAGAGGTGCCAATGTCTAGTCAGAATATCCTGGGCATCAGTCCATTGGCAACCAAATCTAGTGATGATCCTAGGAAAAGATTCTTCCGGATTAGAAATTTCTTTCTCGGTAGTTTTTTGGGTTGTCAAAAGATCTTCACGTTTCCTATTTATGGCCTTCTTTTTGGCCTTTTTTACGTAAAGATGTGAATACCCCCTTTCCAGGGCCGCCATCAGGGGGGTACAGGCAGTACAACTGTAAGGGGCCCGGAGGTCCCCAGGGCCCTGGATGACAATCCCCCCTTTTTTTTGTATAAATTTTGTTTATTTTTTAATTTTGTTTTTATTTTTTATTTATTTATTTATTTTTGTAAGGGGCCCAGAGGCCCGGAGGTCCCCAGGGCCCCGGATGCTAACTCCCCCTTTTTTTTTATAAATGTTGTTTATTTTTTAATTTTGTTTTTATTTTTTATTTTTTATTTTTTTTTGTAAGGGGCCCAGAGGTCCCCAGACGCCCGGAGGTCCCCAGGGCCCCGGATGGCAACCCCCCCTTTTTTTTTTTTTAAATAAATGTTGTTTATTTTTTAATTTTGTTTTTATTTTTTATTTATTTATTTTTGTAAGGGGCCCAGAGGTCCCCAGGGCCCCGGCTGGCAACCCCCTCTTTTTTTGTATAAAAAAACATTTCTTTCTTCCTTTTTGTTTTTTAAAAAAAAAAAAATTATTTCTTTTTTTTTTGTAAGGGGCCCAGAGGCCCGGAGGTCCCCAGGACCCCGGATGGCAACACCCCCCCCCCCCTTTTTTTTTTATAAATGTTGTTTGATTTTTAATTTTGTTTTTATTTTTTATTTATTTTGTAAGGGGCCCAAAGGTCCCCAGAGGCCCGGAGGTCCCCACGGCCCCGGGTGGCAACCCCCCTTTTTTTTAATAAAAAAATGTATTTTTAATTTATTTATTTTTTATAATTTTTTTTTTCTCTTGTAAGGGGCCCAGAGGTCCCCACGGCCCCGTATGGCAACCCCCCTTTTTTTTTTGTTCGTTAGCACCCAAGGCCCCCTGACCTCAACAATTTGCGGCAGCAGCACCCCCCGCTTCTCAATTTGTGGCCGGTTCTCCTCTGCGCCAGGGGGCCCATGCCTGAAATGCCTGAAGCTGTGTAAGGTGCCCCAAAATTCCTGATGGCGGCCCTGCCCCTTTCCCTAAACCATTGGTACATTTCTCCTGCCTCTTTCAGAAATGGATCATCCTCAGAACAGTTCCGTCTTATTCGGAGAAACTGTCCTGTGGGTATCCCGTTGATAAGTGATTTGGGATGATGACTTTGGGCCAGGAGCAGAGTGTTTGCTGCGGTTTCTTTTTGAAAAGTTTGAGCCGTAATCCTGGACTGTCCCTCGGTACCCCCGAAATCTGTATATTCTGCTCATAACTTTATGCCAAACGCATTATTTTTTTGTGATGCATTTGATTGAGTTAATTCACAGAATAACCTGGTTTCTAAGTAGACTTTTTCTATTTATCTGCTATTTGAGCCCTTCTGGTTGTTATCTCAGTTTAATATCCTAAATCTAATTATTATTAGTTCTGTCCTGCTGATTTCTATATGCCTGTGCCCTCATCTCATAATCCCTGCTGAATGTTTGTTATGTCAGGAATGTAGGGTGACATCTAGTGGTTGAAGTAAGTAACTACATACGTGATTAACACAGCTATTTAAAGTGGGATTCCACCCGCAATGTATTTATTTTTTTAAAGTCAGCAGCTACAAACACTGTAGCTGCTGACTTTTAATAAGGACACTTACCTGTCCTAGGCGCCCACGATATTGCCCCCCCCCCCCCGAGGCCGACCCCTTGATCCTGGCAGGTCCTGGTGCCGCCATCCTCAGTAAGGGAAACAGGCAGTGTTCACTGCCCGTTTCCTAGTGCGCATGCGCGAGTCTCGCGGCGCTGTAGGAATGGGCGGCTGCTCTCTGGGGTACACACAGTTCCCAGAAGGCAGCGCGCCCCATTCCCCAGAAGAAACTGCGAGGAGGAAGAGGAAGAAGACCAGCCTGGGACTAGGAAGAGGCAGATTAGGAACATCTATTTCTGGTAAGTAACTTAATATATATATATTTTTTTCTATTATTTTTTTTTCAATTTTTTTGCCGTATTTTTGTGTTGAATTTTTATTTTTTAAAAGGGTGGAACTCCACTTTAAAGCCACTTCCCTGACTCCTCCTTGCTCTGAGGAAACCAGCGTCCATTGGCTGGTGAAACGCGTCGGCCTGACGTCAATACGTCACTGGGGGATTGCTAGCTGTTTGCTGGAGTGAAGCACACCTGCCTTTTTGAAGCTGGTGGCGCACATCTTAGATCTGCTGCGGACTACATTTGTTTACTGCCTGACCGACGCCTTACCTAACAGTGAAGTATCTCTTCAGGCATCTCCTGGGTAATCCTGAGCGCGGCTGAACGGGTCCGAGACCACCAGAAGGACGACTGGTTCAGCAAAGTGCGGTGAGAGTGTCTTCTAATCATCTCTCCCTGTTATGAACTTCCCCAGTTTGTTTGGTCATTTGTCTCCCCTGCCATTAAGCTCGGCTTGATTTACCCGGATTGCAAGTCCTTGTCCCTGTGCATCTGATGAAGAATTTGTTCTCATAGCCTGTGTCTGGACATTGCAGTGCCCTCCTATCCAGCTATAGAATTCATCTGTTATAGAGTGTATTGTCACCAATTTGTGAGACTTCTCATCCAACTCTCTCATCTGTGGATAGGACGAGCCGTCAACTCATTTATCTACCCCCTGCACATAATTGTTGTAATTGTAGGGCCCATCCCAATTTATGGGACGCTATATGTGCAAATTTTGGGGTGGTCTGAGCTGATAGTTCGGCTCAGATCTATTGATTGTCTACAAATTTGCTTCTGCCCGGGTGTGATGCTGCCTGGCAGTACAGTTCCCTGTGGCCTGTGGGTGGCACTGTCGCCTCAGGTTTAGGTTGAATCACAGGTAGCATTACAGCACTATTGGGTGTCCTCTCTCGGGGCGTGGTTTACCCGCTGTGCATGCTGGGAGAGGGTACAAAAGGGGCAGACACCATTATTCGAGGAGCAGTTCGTGCCTCCCGGCCCTCCAGGCCAGGGGTGTGTGTGTGTGTGTGTACCAGCCCCAGGCACCTTTAGCCTGAGGCTGCATCGCTGTAAGTAGGCCCAGCACCTTTAGCTGAGGCCTACACCCGAAGAGGAGTCCCAGGGTACCCAAGTGGGGGTGAAGGCCTACACCCGAAGAGGAGTCCCAGGGTACCCAAGTGGGGGTGAAGGCCTACACCCGATGAGGAGTCCCAGGGTACCCAAGTGGGGGTGAAGGCCTACCCTCGAAGAGGAGTCCCAGGGTACCCAAGTGGGGGTGAAGGCCTACACCCGAAGAGGAGTCCCAGGGAACCCAAGTGGGGGTGAAGGCCTACACCCGAAGAGGAGTCCCAGGGAACCCAAGTGGGGGTGAAGGCCTACACCCGAAGAGGAGTCCCAGGGTACCCAAGTGGGGGTGAAGGCCTACACCCGAAGAGGAGTCCCAGGGTACCCAAGTGGGGGTGAAGGCCTACACCCGAAGAGGAGTCCCAGGGAACCCAAGTGGGGGTGAAGGCCTACACCCGAAGAGGAGTCCCAGGGAACCCAAGTGGGGGTGAAGGCCTACACCCGAAGAGGAGTCCCAGGGTACCCAAGTGGGGGTGAAGGCCTACACCCGATGAGGAGTCCCAGGGTACCCAAGTGGGGGTGAAGGCCTACACCCGAAGAGGAGTCCCAGGGTACCCAAGTGGGGGTGAAGGCCTACACCCGAAGAGGAGTCCCAGGGAACCCAAGTGGGGGTGAAGGCCTACACCCGAAGAGGAGTCCCAGGGAACCCAAGTGGGGGTGAAGGCCTACACCCGAAGAGGAGTCCCAGGGAACCCAAGTGGGGGTGAAGGCCTACACCCGAAGAGGAGTCCCAGGGAACCCAAGTGGGGGTGAAGGCCTACACCCGAAGAGGAGTCCCAGGGTACCCAAGTGGGGGTGAAGGCCTACACCCGATGAGGAGTCCCAGGGTACCCAAGTGGGGGTGAAGGCCTACACCCGAAGAGGAGTCCCAGGGAACCCAAGTGGGGGTGAAGGCCTACACCCGAAGAGGAGTCCCAGGGTACCCAAGTGGGGGTGAAGGCCTACACCCGAAGAGGAGTCCCAGGGTACCCAAGTGGGGGTGAAGGCCTACACCCGAAGAGGAGTCCCAGGGAACCCAAGTGGGGGTGAAGGCCTACACCCGAAGAGGAGTCCCAGGGTACCCAAGTGGGGGTGAAGGCCTACACCCGAAGAGGAGTCCCAGGGAACCCAAGTGGGGGTGAAGGCCTACACCCGAAGAGGAGTCCCAGGGAACCCAAGTGGGGGTGAAGGCCTACACCCGAAGAGGAGTCCCGGGGAACCCAAGTGGGGGTGAAGGCCTACACCCGAAGAGGAGTCCCAGGGTACCCAAGTGGGGGTGAAGGCCTACACCCGAAGAGGAGTCCCAGGGTACCCAAGTGGGGGTGAAGTCCTACACCCGAAGAGGAGTCCCAGGGAACCCAAGTGGGGGTGAAGGCCTACACCCGAAGAGGAGTCCCAGGGAACCCAAGTGGGGGTGAAGCCCTACACCCGAAGAGGAGTCCCAGGGAACCCAAGTGGGGGTGAAGGCCTACACCCGAAGAGGAGTCCCAGGGTACCCAAGTGGGGGTGACCCGCTCTGAAGGAGAGGAAGCCAGGGGAGGATCGGTCCCAAGGGGATTAGTGACAGGAGGTCACTGTCTCGGGAGAGGCTTGGCTACCTATCAGAGGCAAGGATTCCTATCCGCCAAAAGCCTGGTAATGTCACGTACCTGGTGGAGATCGAGCTGTAGAGGGGGCTTCTCTTGCACCTCCTTTCCAACACCCCTGATAGTGGTGACAGGGAGTGGAGGACACAGAGTGGCACGAGGGCCGATGTAGCAGATGGCTCTGGCTGAGACTTGGCAGGAACCAGGTAGCTGGAGAGCGCTGGGCAGGAAATGAGAACAGGAGCTCCGTGTCGCTGGATCAGTAGCCGAAAGCGTAGCCGGGACGTAAGCCAGTGGGTCATCAACAGCCGGACAGGGCAGGTTCCCGAGACAGGACACAGGCCAGGTTCGGTACACAGTCGGGCGATGAGGCACAGGAACATCAGGCAGAGGCGGAGACACACACAAGCCGGGGTCACAAGTAGGCAGGCAGAGGTCAAGAGGAAGGTTCAGGCAAGCCGGGTCGGATTAACAGGAAACAGGAACAAATCAGGTAAGTCAGGCACTAGCTGAAAGACCACTGACAAGTTTAAATAGGCAGACCGGCGCACGCGCATGCGCCAAAACATGTCCTTTTTTGAACACTTCCTGGAAAGTGCACGGCTACGTGCTTGGTCTCTGGGTTTCTCTTACAGGTAATGTGCCCCATTGGCACCTAAGGATCAAATATTACTTGGGGCCGGGAGGTTTGGGGCTGGATAATCCTGTGGCAGAGGATTCCTAATCACATCCCCATTTCACAAAGGAAAGCTTTAATCCGCGCTCCGATCCGGCTGCTAGGACCGCTCTTAAAGGGACTATCCGGGTGAGCAAAATACCCACTCAGGCTTGAGTGGCGACGAAAGTGTTCTCTAAGTGTTGCGTGCCTGAACCTTCCCCCACTCTGTCGTTTCTACTCTCTCTCTCTTCCAAGTTTTGCCTAAAGAAAAGAATAAAAACCTTGCTGCTTAGGTTTTACACCTGTGTGGAGATTGGCTTTATTACAAAGGGACTTCCGCCTAGACAGCGGAGACCAGGAACTAGGGCTGCAACTAACAATTATTTTCATAATCGATTAGTTGGCCGATTATTGTTTCGATTAATCGGTTAATTACCTTAAAAAAAAGTGTGGTGCATAATTTAGTTAATATGTAAAGTTTAAAAAAAAAAGGCAATTTATTCCTAAATATCTCTATGCAATGGTAAATATAACTAAACCAACTATATGGTTAGGGAGCAAAATCTCTAATCCTCTGAGAATAACTAAGGCCCCTTTCACACTGGGGCGTTTTTCATGCGGTTTAGCGCTAATATTAGCTCTATTATACCGCATGAAAAAATCCTGTCCTGTGCCTTCAATGTGAAAGCCCGAAGGCTTTCACACTGAAGCGGTGCGCTAGCAGGACCGCTCCAAAAGTCCTGCTAGCCGCTTCTTTACAGCGGTGAAGGAGCGGTGTGTTCACCGCTCCTTTACCGCAGCTGCCCATTGAAATCAATGGGACACCACGGTAATACCGCCCGCAAACCGCGCCAATAGCAGCGGTTTGCAGGCGGTATTAACCCTTTTTCGGCCTCTAGCGGGGGTTAAATTCACCCCCCTAGCGGCCACATACCGCGGTAAGAACGACGGTATAGCAGCGCTGAAAATCGCACCGCTATACCGCCACCGCACCTGCCCGCCCCAGTGTGAAAGAGGCCTAAGCACGGGAAACATGCTCCACTTTACATGCATATCATACACACCCCCCTAGGTATGAAATTTATATATACACGCACTTTTCTGCGGCTTTGTCCACGCGTTCCAGAAACACCCGGCCTAAGCGATCCATGAGCGCCCGTGAACGCGCACGTTTTGGCACGTGCGTGTGTGGGAGAAAAACACCTGTCACGTTTGTGATGCCATTTATTGTTAATGGCGCCGCAAACATGGCGGCGAGCAGAAACGCATTTTCTTGTGCGTGTTAAAAGGGGGCGCCAAAATGTGCGATTTAAAAAAAAAAAAATGCGCAAAGTCCAACGCCACCAAAAAAGTACAGGAGCTTCTTTGGCGTTTGATAAAATGCGTGTTTTTCTGTGGCTTTGTCGCACGTTTGAGAAACGCCCAGGTGGGAACGCAGCCTAAGCGTTTTCGTGAACGCACGTGAAGGCGCACCACGACCGCGTGAGGGAGAAACACATGTCGGGTTTGCAGTACCATTCATTGTTAATGGCGCCACAAACATGGCCGCAAGCAGAAGCGCGCTTTCTTGTGCGCGTTAAAAAAGTGCGGCAAAAATGTGCGGTTTGGAAAAACGCGGAAAGCTCGATGCCCCCAAAAAAAAGTACAGGAGCTTGTTTTCCCATTTGACATTTGCAGTGCGTTTGCAGCAGGTTTCTTAAACGCGTAGCAAAACACGCATTTTTCCGGTGGCTTTGTCGCAGGTTTGAGAAACGCCCCGGTGGGAACGCAGCCTGAGCGATCCGTGAACGCACGTGAAAAACGCATGGTTAGTACGTATTCAAGGACCGCATAGGAAAAAGATGCGTGCCATTCATTGTTAATAGCGCCACAAACATGGCGGTGAGCAGACGCGCGTTTTCTTGTGTGTGTTAAAACGGGCAGCAAAATGTGTGGTTTAACCACTTCAGCCCCGGAAGGATTTACCCCCCTTAATGACCAGGCCGTTTTTTTGCGATTCGACACTGCGTCGCTTTAACTGACAATTGCGCGGCCGTGCGACGCTGTGCACAAACAAAATGTACGTCCTTTTTTTCCCCCACAAATAGAGATTTCTTTTGGTGGTATTTGATCACCTCTGCGGTTTTATTTTTTTGCGATATAAACAACAAAAAAAAAAAGGGACAATATTAAAAAAATATATATTTATTTTTTTATTTTTGCTATAATAAATATCCAAAAAAATAAATACAAAGTCTTATTTCTTTCCTCAGTTTAGGCCGATACGTATTCTTCTACATATTTTAGGCAAAAATAAATAAATAATTGCAATAACTGTATATTGATTGGTTTGCGCAAAAGTTATAACCTCTACAAAATAAGGGATAGATTTATGGTATTTTTATTATTATTATTTTTTTTTTTACTAGTCATTTTTTTTTGCGGGACTGCGACATTGCGGCAGACAGATCAGACACTTTTGACACATTTTTGGGACCAGTGACATATACACAGCGATCAGAGCTATAAAAATGCACTGATTACTGTATAAATGTCACTGGCAGGGAAGGAGTTAACCACTAGGGGGCGATCAAGGGGTAAATGTGTTCTAACGGTGGGGGGAGGGGACTGACTGGAGGAGGAGAGAGATCGGTGTTCCTGATCACTAAGAGCAGACGATCTCTCTTTACTCCCCTGTCAGAACGGGAATCTGTCTGTTTACATTGGCAGATCCCCGTTCTGTCTCTCTCAGAAGCAATGGCTGGTCACCGACGGACATCGCGGCCACCGGCCACGCGCATCAGCTCCGGCGTCGCGCATGCGCCCCCTATTCCTCTTAGACCCCTTTCACACTGAAGGCGCTTTGCAAGCGTTTTAGCACTAAAAACAGCACCTGTACAGCTTCCCATGCCCCCCCCCCCCCCAAAACAGTGTGAAAACACTTGGACTCTCACACTGGGGGGGGGGATGGGAAGCTGTACAGCTGCTGTCCTGCACCGGCAGGGCGGGGAAAAAAAAGTCCTGCAAGCGGCATTTTTTGGGGCGGTGCGGGGGGCGCTGTATACACCGCTCCTCCACCGCTCCCGCCCATTGAAATCAATGGGCATCACTGCCAAAGCGCTTCGACGGCGGCGCTGTACGGACGCTTTTAACCCCTTGTTAACCCCTTGTTAAAAGTGCCCCGCCCCCGCCATCACAGCGCCGCTAAAACGAGTGGCGCTTTACAGCTAGCACGGGGCGGCCTTCCAGTGTGAGAGGGGTCTGAAAGTGGCCGACATACACCTACGGTGGTTTGCGCAGCCGCGCCGACCTGCCGCCGGCTGGTCGGCAAGAGGTTAAAAGAAAATGCGCAAAGCTCAACGGTCCCCCCCCCAAAAAAAAGTACGAGAGCTTCTTTGGCGTTTGACATTTTCAGTGCGTTTTCTGACACACGTAGCAAAAGGCGCGTTTTTTTCTGTGGCTTTGTCGCACTTCCTAGAAACGCCCAGGTGGGAACGCAGCCTAAAGCGATCCGTGCACGTGCGCCATGACCGCGTCGGGAAAAGCACGCGTCACCTTTGCAGTACCATTCATTGTTAACGGCGCCACAAACATGGCGGCAAACAGAAGCCGCGTTTTCTTGTGCGCGTTAAAACGGGCGGCGAAATGTGCGGTTTAAAAAAAAACAATGCGCAAAGCTCAACGCCCGGAAAAAAGTGCGGGCATTTTCTGACACACGTAGCAAAACGTGCGTTTTTTTCTGTGGCCTTGCCGCTCGTTCTAGAAACTAGACGTGTGCAGAGCGAAAAATTCGTTTTAGTTTCGTTATTTATACAAATTTGTTTCATTTGTTTTTTGGAATTCGTTTTGTTTATTTGTATTCGAATTGATTCAAATTTTCCAAATTCAAATTGTTTTCCCAATTTGAAGAGTTGGAGATTTTTTTTTTTCCCAATTTCCAAAGAGAATAAAACAGAAAGTAAAAGAATAGAAAAGAATAGAATAGAATAGAATAGAAAATAAAATAATAGAATAGAATAGAAAATAAAAGAATAGAAAAGAATATAATAGAAAATAAAAGAATAGAAAATAAAAGAATAGAAAATAAAAGAATAGACTAGAATAGAATAGAAAATAAAAGAATAGAATAGAAAATAAAAATAGAATAGAATAGAAAATAAAAGAATAGAAAATAATATAATAGAAAATAAAAGAATAGAATAGAATATAATAGAAAATAAAAGAATAGAATATAATATAATAGAAAATAAAAGAATAGAATAGAAAATAAAAGAATAGAAAAGAATAGAATAGAAAAAAAGAATAGAATAGAATAGAAAAAAAAAGAATAGAATAGAAAATAAAAGAATAGAAAAGAATATAATAGAAAATAATAGAATAGAATAGAAAATAAAAGAATAGAATAGAAAATAAAAGAATAGAAAAGAATATAATAGAAAATAATAGAATAGAATAGAAAATAAAAGAATAGAATAGAATAGAAAATAAAAGAATAGAAAAGAATAGAATAGAATAGAAAATAAAAGAATAGAAAAGAATATAATAGAAAATAAAAGAATAGAATAGAAAATAAAAGAATAGAATAGAATAGAAAATAAAAGAATAGAAAAGAATATAATAGAAAATAATAGAATAGAATAGAATAGAAAATAAAAGAATAGTATAGAGAAAAAACAATAGAATAGAGTAGAATATATCCATCTTCCTATAGAAAAGAATATAATAGAAAATAAAATAAAAGAATATAATAGAAAATAAAAGAAAAGAATAGAATAGAAAATAAAAGAATAGAAAAGAATAGAAAAGAATAGAAAATAAAAGAATAGAAAAGAATATAATAGAAAATAATAGAATAGAAAAGAATATAATAGAAAATAAAAGAATAGAAAAGAATAGAAAATAAAAGAATAGAAAAGAATATAATAGAATAGAAAAGAATATAATAGAAAATAAAAGAATAGAATATAATAGAGTAAAACAGAACAAAATCGAATAAAAAAATAAAAGAACAGAATAGAAATGAATAAAATAGAATCTAACCATCTTCTGACATTTGAATAGAAAAGAACAGAATACAAAAAAAAATAAAAGAATAGAACTAGTTCCCAAAATTCAAATAGCATCCATTCAGATTTGAATAGAATAGAAAATAACAGAATAGTATAGAGAAAAAACAATAGAATAGAGTAGAATATATCCATCTTCCTATTCTATTCAAATTTGAATTGATTCTTAGTCCAAAGACCCGATTGGCCGTTAGTCCCAAGTCCTGATTGGCCGGGAGGAGAAGCGACGCAGGGGGGGGGGAGCTGCCGAGGCCGTGACCTGGATGGGGTAAGTGCGGGGCTAGCAGGCGACAGGCGAAGCGGCGATTGATCGAGCGCCGGGGTGGGGGGGGGGGTGGTTGGCTGGCTCTGGGGGCAAGAAAATTGAGCACCAGCCGCCACTGATTGTCAGACCTCCTTCAACCCAGTCTGTGTGGACAGTACGGTCACTTGCTGACTTGGCTCCATCCACAGGCAGCTTAACTCTTCAATAAGACACAGAAGTTGAATCCAACACAATTGGAATTGAGATGATTGCAGTACAGAGGATGTTTTCCAGACTTTTTGAAGTCTAAGGAGACAATGGGGGGTATTTACTAAAGACAAATAGACTATGCAGTATATAAGTGCAGTTGCATTTTACATGCGATGTTGTAAGTAATCGAGGTGAAGTTCTGCTGACTTCCATCAACCAATCGTGTGCAAGAAAAAATCCTTTTTTTTTTTTTTTTTTTTTTTACACATTTTCTTTGCATGTGATTCAGTTTTTTTTTTTTTTTTTCGCAGGTGAAGCTTCACTTCATTTACTAAGCTCTGGAGCCACTGCCCTTGCAAAGTGCACAGTCTGTTTGCCTTTAGTAAATCCCTCCAATGACCTTCCTGAGCCTCGTCTCTATGAAGTGCCGACAGCGACTGAGAGAACGTGGAAGATACCGGGAGGGTCTAGAGAAGACTAAACTAACTATCCCGTAACAGGAACAGATGAAGACATTGAAAATCACCATAGAAAGTAAGTTGCAGTGACCTAAAACTGCCACTAGATGTCACCATACTACCAAAAAGAAAAAGATAACCTCATGCGGTTCAATACAAGACACAAAAATACATGGAAGTGGGCGGAGCTACTACTATGTAGTGTCCGTTTGAGGCAACTGGGTGCAGCGCGTGATGGCAACGCTGATCCTGGACGGTTGCAACCGACAACGGAACTTGGTATCAAGCTTTGATTTTGGTTGCTATGGGCAACAGCATTTGGCAAAAGTCATTTTTTAAAGGCAAACACACAGTCCTTTCCTTGTTAAATCCCAAACATGGCAAAACAGGCAAAGTCCCCCCTTTTTCCTGATACAGTGCCTTGCGAAAGTATTCGGCCCCCTTGAACTTTTCATCCTTTTGCCACATTTCAGGCTTCAAACATAAAGATATAAAATTTTAATTTTTTGTGAAGAATCACCAACAAGTGGGACACATTTGTGAAGTGGAACGAAATCTATTGGATTTTTGAAACTTTTTTAACTAAGAAAAAAATGAAAAGTGGGGAGTGCAAAATTATTCGGCCCCCTTGCGTTAATACTTTGTAGAGCCACCTTTTGCTGCGATTACAGCTGCAAGTCGCTTGGGGATGTCTCTATCAGTTTTGCACATCGAGAGACTGAAATTCTTGCCCATTCTTCCTTGCAAAACGGCTCGAGCTCAGTGAGGTTGGATGGAGAGCGTTTGTGAACAGCAGTTTTCAGCTCTTTCCACAGATTCTCGATTGGATTCAGGTCTTTTGCAGACTCCAACAGGTTTTCATCCAGAATGGTCCTGTATTTGGCTGCATCCATCTTCCCCTCAATTTTAACCATCTTCCCTGTCCCTGCTGAAGAAAAGCAGGCCCAAACCATGATGCTGCCACCACCATGTTTCACAGTGGGGATGGTGTGTTGAGGGTGATAAGCTGTGTTGCTTTTACGCCAAACATATCGTTTTGCATTGTGGCCAAAAAGTTTGATTTTGGTTTCATCGGACCAGAGCACCTTCTTCCACATGTTTGGTGTGTCTCCCAGGTGGCTTGTGGCAAACTTTAGACAAGGCTTTTTATGGATATCTTTGAGAAATGGCTTTCTTCTTGCCACTCTTCCATAAAGGCCAGATTTGTGCAATGTACGACTGATTGTTGTCCTGTGGACAGACTCTCCCACCTCAGCTGTAGTCCTCTGCAGTTCATCCAGAGTGATCATCCAGAGTGATCATGGGCCTCTTGGCTGCATCTCTGATCAGTCTTCTCCTTGTCTGAGCTGAAAGTTTAGAGGGACAGCCAGGTCTTGGTAGATTTGCAGTGGTCTGATACTCCTTCCATTTCAAAATGATCGCTTGCACAGCGCTCCTTGGGATGTTTAAAGCTTGGGAAATCTTTTTGTATCCAAATCCGGCTTTAAACTTCTCCACAACAGTATTACGGACCTGCCTGGTGTGTTCCTTGGTCTTCATGATGCTCTCTGCGCTTTCAACAGAACCCTGAGACTATCACAGAGCAGGTGCATTTATACAGAGACTTGATTACACACAGGTGGATTCTATTTATCACCATCAGTCATTTAGGACAACATTGGATCATTAAGAGATCCTCGCTGAACTTCTGGAGTGAGTTTGCTGCACTGAAAGTAAAGGGGCCGAATAATTTTGCACGCACCACTTTTCAGTTTTTTATTTGCTAAAAAAGTTTCAAATATCCAATAGATTTCGTTCCACTTCACAATTGTGTCCCACTTGTTGGCGATTCTTCACAAAAAATTAAAATTTTATATCTTTATGTTTGAAGCCTGAAATGTGGCAAAAGGATGAAAAGTTCAAGGGGGCCGAATACTTTCGCAAGGCACTGTAGTTGCTAGGGGCGACGGCCAGCAGGTTAGCCGTGAAGGTGGATCTCGGTGGGACCTCCAAATGTAGCGGATGGTTGCTACTAGTTACTAACATCCACCATGTTCCCCCTGCTGCCAGATTTCCATACATCACTCTTCCAGGGACAATGAACAGTCATTTTCTTTTGTTTATTTGGGGGATATAACTTGGTTGGGGGAAGGGGGGGGGATGGGATGCCCAGAGAACAGTTCACTTTGCCATCATTGGTAAAGAATTGTTGAATCAATAGAACTGTGAGCCAATGATGAACCCCAACATTTACAGTCTCTCCTCTGCACCAACTCCTGCAGACTGTTACTCCTCCTCTGCACCATCTCCTGCAGACTGTTACTCCTCCTCTGCACCATCTCCTGCAGACTGTTACTCCTCCTCTGCACCAACTCCTGCAGACTGTTACTCCTCCTCTGCACCATCTCCTGCAGACTGTTACTCCTCCTCTGCACCATCTCCTGCAGACTGTTACTCCTCCTCTGCACCATCTCCTGCAGACTGTTACTCCTCCTCTGCACCATCTCCTGCAGACTGTTACTCCTCCTCTGCACCATCTCCTGCAGACTGTTACTCCTCCTCTGCACCATCTCCTGCAGACTGTTACTCCTCCTCTGCACCATCTCCTGCAGACTGTTACTCCTCCTCTGCACCAACTCCTGCAGACTGTTACTCCTCCTCTGCACCAACTCCTGCAGACTGTTACTCCTCCTCTGCACCAACTCCTGCAGACTGTTACTCCTCCTCTGCACCAACTCCTGCAGACTGTTATTCCTCCTCTGCACCGACTCCTGCAGATTTCTTCTTCCAGGACTCTTCTCCTCCTGCACAAAACTTCACTGCAACCTGTCAGTATCTCCGCCCCATCATTGTTACAGTACATCAGGGATCACTCGGAATAATCCCAGGTGGTTACCTGACTTGCTGAACGCTGATAGGCCAGGGGCCTGCAGTACCCCTTTTTGGCGGCCTAGTTGTTTAGCAGCTTTAGATAGTTGATGTACTACTGATCCCAGCTAGCCCGACTTGCAAATCCTGTTCCCGCAGGCCACATTGATTTGACACAAAACCCCACAGTCTCTCCTCTGGCCTTGCACCCAGCTCCCCTGGCATGCCTCCTCCAGATATCCACTGTGCCTCACTCACCAACCTTCTCCTGCCCTGGGTCCTTGGTGAAGAATTTACCCGGACATGCGTACCGACTGCTTCTCCAGCTCCTCTGTCCCAGGACACCTCTGCCATGACCGTGTAAGGATGAGGCTCCCTCCTAGCCCCCGGGCTCCTCCGCCGAGGCGCGCACCCTCCCCCCACCAGATGGGGATGGGCCTCCTGCTGCAGTCTAACGCTCCATTCTTCACTTCTCCCAGCCGACAACTCCCCTCCAGTGGGCTTATGTAGGAGGCCTGCCCCCTGCCAATTCCAGTTGTGGATTGGTCAGGGCTCCTCACATAAGCTCCCTGTCACTCCAATTCCCAGCCCTGCCCCCCTTCCAGAACATTCTCCCTGGAAGCAGGGGAGGTGCCCAAGAACTGAAGCAGGTCACACCCACTGCCACACTAACCACTCCCTGCCCCCCAGATCAAAACAAGCAGCCCTAGCATGCAGCATAAGCCTGCCTAAATTTACTTGCCTGGCAGCTATCAAAAAAATCCTCACCTCTAACACCTACCTATAATAGAGGGCGCTACACGTAGTTAGGGACGCGGTGGTCGGCTTCCCCGCCCGCTCCTTAACGACCAGCTAATGTTCAAGTCACCGGCTCCAAAAATTCACATCTGAACCGCCTCTAAAATCGCAGCTGAACCGCTAAACAGCTGCTTAGGAGATTCGCAGTGACAACGGAGAGGAAATTTGCACCCGACATGTGTGAACTTATCCTAAGTGATTGTACTGACTGGAGGTGTCAGGAGGAAGATTGCTTACAGATAACGTGTTGGTGGTGGAAGATTAGATATTAGTGTGTATGTTGTTGTTTATTGGCCACTACCAGTGTCTGGATCGGGAAACTTTTGTTTTTTTTTACAATAATTTATCAGTGTGTTGGGTGATTTTGGAGAAATGTAACAGACTGCGATACTTTGTGCCTCCTCCACCCTCCCCCAACCATATACCCCATGAGACCCATCCGTGATCCTTGACACCCAGTGATTTCCTTCCGTACTTCTCGCCCTTCCTTTTCTATGGAAAGTCCCCATGAGCAGGTCCTCCTAATTCTCTTGTCCTCCATTATTTTGTCATTGTACCGTCTCCCTTTGTAGTGTAAATCACGGCGCACCTTGTTGGCGCTCTATTAATCCTGAATAATAATAATAATAATAATAATAATAATCATTTTTTAAGCATTTATTTTATTCATGTAGTTTATCAACAATCCAAGCTAAGAAAGAAAACATTAAAGTTTTTTTCCTTTAAATTAATGAGTTTAAATATAAACAATCATGGGGGCGTGTCTTAATTCAAAATGAGGAAGTTTTCCAAAAAATCCGACCGTGTGTACGCTCCATCGGACAAACTTTTTCGTTTTTCATCGGACAAAAGTTTGTTCTGCAAACGGACAAACTTTTCGGCAACAAAAGTCTGATGGTGCAAAGTCCGACCATGTGTACAGAAATCCATCGGACTTTTGTCCGAAGTACAAATACGCATGCCCAGAACCAATGTTAAAATCAACTAACAATAGCAGAAGTTGACCAAAGGGTGGCGGTAAAGAGCAGAAAAAACACGTGATGTTGGGAAAGTTTGCAGAAAAGTCCTGCCATGTGTATGCTATTGGTGTGTCCGGCCAACCCCCTTCAGGCAAAAATCCACGGAAAAGTTTGTTTGAAGTCCGACCGTGTGTACGAGGCTTTATTCTGACATGGATTCTGAATAAGTAAACTGAGAGCTGAGCTCAGCCTCGCCCTGTGTAGGAGGAAGTCACCCCTCCCCCATCCGCATTCCTCTCCGGTGTCAGAGATTTTCAGTTTCGTTTCTCTTCTGCTGTCAGCGATGGCGTCTGCTGATCTGAGAGCTGAGCTGGAATGTTCCGTCTGTCTGAACATTTATACCGATCCTGTAACCCTGAAATGTGGACACAACTTCTGCCGGGTCTGTATTGATCGTGTGCTGGATACACAGGAGGGGTCTGGAGGATATTCCTGTCCTGAATGCCGAGAGAAGTTTCCGGATCGTCCTGCACTGCAGAGGAACATAACACTACGTAACATAGCAGAGACTTTCCTGTCTGCTCAGCCAGATCCGGAGGAGTCCGGGGTCTTCTGTACTCACTGTGTGGACTCTCCTGTACCTGCTGTTAGATCCTGTCTACACTGTGAGGTTTCTCTGTGTGATAAACACCTGAGAGTCCACAAAAAGACCCCAGAACACATCTTATGTGACCCCACCTTGTCCATGGAGAGCAGGAAATGTTCCGTGCATAAGGAAGTTTTGAAGTATTTCTGCACTAAAGATGAGACTTGTGTCTGTATGTCTTGTTATGTGATTGGAGGACATAAAGGACATGAGATGATATCACTGGATGAGGCTTCTGAGAAGAAGAAGGAGACACTGAGGAATGTTCTGCAGAATCTTCTGACAAAGAGAGAGGAGACGGAGGAAAGAGTCCAGAGTCTGCAGGAACACAGGAGGAAAGTAGAAGAAGAAGCAGCTGGTGACACCGAGAGAGTCACTGTCCTGTTTAGAGATCTCAGGAGACGTCTGGAAGATCTGGAGAAGAGAGTCCTGAGGGAAATCTCCGGGAGGGCAGAGCGGATCTCCATCTCCATCCGGGATCTGGAAATAAAGAAGGAGGAGCTGTCCAGGAAGTTGCGTCACATTGAGGAGCTGTGTAACGTGACGGATCCACTGACTGTCTTACAGGAATCAGACACAGGTGACTTGTGTGATACTGAGGATGGAGATAATGAGGACAGAGAGAGACATGAGAAGCTCCTCCATGATGGAGGGGGTCTGGATGTGGCGGGGGTCTTACACACAGGTTTATCTGATATAATAACAGAGGTAAATGTATACTTCTATATACAGGGAGCTGCAGACATATTACTGGATGGAAACACAGCTCATAATGATCTACAGATATCAGATGACAGGAAAACTGTATCCAGGTCAGATAGGAACCAGAATTACCCAGAAACACCAGAGAGATTCCAGTATGATCCTCAGGTGTTGAGCAGTCGGAGTTTCTCCTCAGGGAGACATTACTGGGAAGTGGATGTCGGGGGGTCAGATAGATGGATAGTCGGGATGTGTTACCCCAGTATAGGGAGGAGAGGGGCGGAGTCATTGATTGGATATAATAAGAAGTCCTGGGGATTGGACAGGACTGGTAATCAGTATTCAGTGATACATGACAGTGATGAGACCCCCTTACCCACCAATCTCTCCAGTAACAGAGTCAGGATATATCTGGATTATGAGGCCGGGCGGATCTCCTTTTATGATCGGTGTGACCCGATCCGACACCTCCACACCTTCACCACCACCTTCACTGAGCCCCTCCATGCTGGGTTATATGTATGGGGGGGTTGTATAAAGATATGTGGGGGGAGGGGGCAGATGTGACATCACAGGGACAGTCGCTAGGATTGGTTGATTAATCAAACAATGATTGGAGGAAGTGGTGACTCCTGGGAGAAGTATGAGGGCTGCCATTGCAGGCCTCCTTCTGAAAATGCTAGTTCCCTGGCTTTGTACTTGTTCCGGGTCAAACACTGGGACAGTATCAAATCCAAAGCATAGACATGACAGCCAGGGAACTAGCATTCTCAAACGGAGAGTTCAGCAATGGCAGCCCCCATAATTCTCTCATGACAGATGTCCTTTGACCCCTTGCTGACCATCATCTGTATATATACAGCCTGTCAACAAGAGGTCATACCAAGGTCATGGCCACAGAAACCGGCGATCGATCGGCTGTTTAGTAAAAGTAATCTGGGTGGCTTTACAATGTCCAATCACTTTTACAACAGTGACAGACCATCCCCCCTCCCGTCACTTCCTGCAGTGCTTCCCCCCGGCTCTCCCAGTCCTCCCGGCAGCCCGGGACTGTGGTAAGTGTCCAGGACGGGATCACGCTGAGGAGATGGAGGAACATCAGTTCTGCCATCTCCTCTGGGATGAATGAATCCAGAAGTGATAATGATTTTAGGGCTGAAACAATTAATCGATAAAATCAATAATGAAAATGGTCAATGATTGGTTGGTCTGCAGGCTCCTCCCTCCCTGCCTGTCAGTCCTGCCTCCGTCCGAGTGTTACACAGTCCCCTGTGTACAAGCCGCTTTCTCATACGTCTCTCATGTGACCGGGCATGTCCGCCTCTCTCCTCCTCGCTGACGTCAGCGGGGTATTCTCAGCCCCGCCCACTTTGCTGCCTCGAGAGAGGAGAGAAGCAGCGGTGAGCGCCGAGCTGCAATAAGGTAGCGGCAAAACATTCATACAATGGCAAAATAGTGCTCCATCATTGGTGTTCAGGGGGGAGGAATAGTACCCCATTATTGGTGTTCTGGGGGGTGGGGGTGGAATAGTGCGGGGGTGGGGGGGGAATAGTGCCCCATCATTGGTGTTCAGGGGGGAGGAATAGTGCCCCATTATTGGTGTTCTGGGGGTGGAATAGTTTGGGGGGTGGGGGGGAATACTGCCCCATTATTGGTGTTCCAGGTGATGGGGGTGGAATAGTGCGGGGGCGGGGGGATAGTGCCCCATCATTGGTGTTCAGGGGGAGGAATAGTGCCCCATTATTGGTGTTCAGAGGGGAGGAATAGTACCCCATTATTGGTGTTCTGGGGGGTGGGGGTGGAATAGTGCGGGGGTGGGGAATAGTGCCCCATCATTGGTGTTCAGGGGGGAGGAATAGTGCCCCATTATTGGTGTTCTGGGGGTGGAATAGTTTGGGGGGTGGGGGGGAGTACTGCCCCATCATTGGTGTTTCAGGTGATGGGGGTGGAATAGTGCGGGGGCGGGGGGATAGTGCCCCATCATTGGTGTTCAGTGGGGCAATAGTGCTCCATTATTGGTGTTCTGGGGGAATAGTGCCCCATCATTGGTGTTCTGGGGGGGGATAGTGCCCCATCATTGGTGTTCTGGGGGGGTAGTGCCCCATCATTGGTGTTCTTGGGGGGATAGTGCCCCATCATTGGTGTTCCTGGGGGGGGATAGTGCCCCATCATTGGTGTTTGGGGGGGAGAAATAGTGCCCCATCATTGGTGTTCAGAGGGGAGGAATAGTGCCCCATCATTGGTGTTCCGGGTGATGGGGGTGGAATAGTGTGGGTGAGGGGGATAGTGCCCCATCATTGGTGTTCAGGGGGGGATAGTGCATGTCATTGGTGTTCTGGGGGGCAATAGTGCCCCATCATTGGTGTTCTGGGGGGGATAGTGCCCCATCATTGGTGTTCTTGGGGGGATAGTGCCCCATCATTGGTGTTCCTGGGGGGATAGTGCCCCATCATTGGTGTTTGGGGGGGGGAGAAATAGTGCCCCATCATTGGTGTTCAGGGGGGAGGAATAGTGCCCCATCATTGGTGTTCCAGGTGATAGTGCGGGAGCGGGGGGGATAGTGCCCCATCATTGGTGTTCAGGGGGGGATAGTGCCCCTTCATTGGTGTTCTGGGGAGCAATAGTGCCCCATCATTGGTGTTCCTGGGGGGGGGGGGGTTGTACTATAAACCCCACCATGACAGGATACCTGTATATGACCTGTATATATCTGTGTAACACTCTGTTTTTTTCATTATTATTTTAAATAAACGAAAATATGTCATATTACGTTTTTTATGATTTTTTCCGATTAATCGAAAAAATAATCGGCCAATAAATCTGTTATGAAAATAATCGTTAGTTGCCGCCCTAAATGATTTCATCACTTCCAGTCTCAGAGCTTCTCTTGTGCCCTCTGGAGGTCGGGAGAGACATTGCAGGGTGTAATAGACCATAAAGAGGACCTGTCACCTGCCCAAAGCTACCACAAGGGGGCCAACCGGTGACAGTTATTTTATTCCTCATTTTCTATGAATGTCGGCAGTTTTCAGTCCTGGAAATACGCGTCTCCTTCATACAGGACAGAATTCTGGGAAATCTCCTGTTATATGATAATAGCAGACCATTAGCTGGGACTCTCCCTGGCTTGTCTTCTGTTATCTCCGCTTTATCACATAATGCTGATATAAAAGTCTACATTGTAATGTAAAGTGATGTTTTATTATATGATGGGGGAGGGGGATGGAGGTGTAATATAGACTTATAGGGGAAAAACTGGAATCTTCTTGGAGGTTCCTTTTCCTCACATCATGTTTTTGCCTCATTTAACCCCTTCAAGACCAGAATGTTTCACCCCCTTCCTGCCCAGGACATTTTTTACACACAGTCCCCTAATAAATTTTATATATACACACACATATACACATACACACACACATATATATTTTTTTTAAACAGAGCTATTGGTTATATTTAATCTCTGCTGTTTTAAAAAAAACAAAAACATTTTCTATATAAAAAGGAAAAAAAAAGACTAAACATTTTAAAAAATATATATTAATAATAATTTCTTAATTTCTGTTATAAAATTTAGCAAATAAATAATCTTTCATCATAAATTTAGGTCAAAATATATTCTGCTCCATTTCTTTGGTAATAAAAAGGCCGTATTATTGTATATTATTTAGTCTGTGTGAAAGTTATAGAGTCTACAATCTATGGGATATATATGGGGGGTCTTCATAAAGTTTCTGCTCTTTTATATTTTTGTTGGAAACGGTGAGGGGGGGAGGAGTAGTCATTGGTCGTGTCTGAGAGTGTCATGTGACTGGTCTGTCTGGCAAGCAGGCTGACCTTGCAGTTTAGTATAAGGTCCCTTTCACACGGGGCGGATCCGATGGACGGACTCCGCTAGCTCAGCGGGAGATCGCTCCGTTGATCCCCGCTGAGCAGGCGGATGACAGGTCCATCTCCGCTCACTGTGCAGACCTGTCAGAGCCCCGCTGTTCTCTATGGGAAGATCGGATGAAAACAGACAGCATGACCGTTTTCATCCGATCCCATCCGTCTGTCTTCAGCGGATCTTGTCAGATCGGATGGCAGGCGGGGGCAGGGGGACACATATCCGCTGACCTCCGCCTGCCCATAGAAGTCAATGAGTGGCCCGCTCAGATCCGCCTGAAAAATGGACAGGCGGACCGATCGCGTGAAAAGGGGCCTAAGAGTTGTCACTCTGTGGTGAAGACGGCTGCGAAACGTATAAAAAAAATGCGGAAACTTTTTAAACAACCCTCGTATTTGTAAATTGATCATTCTTGATGTACTGACGGCCAATCGCATTTCCTAAAACACCAGCACAGTACAAATATCCCCCAAATGACACATTTTTGGAAAGTAGACAGTCTAAGGTATTTAGTAAGAGGCATGATGTGTTTTTTGAAGTTGTAACTTTCTGTCACGATTTTTGGGGAAATTATTAAATTAAATAAAATTTGCTTTTTTTTCACAAAGTTGTCATTTTAAAAAGGTTATTTCTAACACACAGCACAGGTATACTTAGAATTACAACCTAAAACACATTCTGCTACCCCTCCTGAGTATGGAGATATCACATGTGTGAGACTTTTTTCACAGCTTAGATGCATAGAGGGGCCCAAAATCCAATGAACACCTTCTGGTTTTAAATGTTGTATCTCATTTTTCAACTACCTCATATTTCTTCAGTTAAAGAATTGCCGGGAAAGGAGAAACACCCACTAAATGACCACATTTTTGAAAGGTGTTTTCCAAGAGGCATGGTGAGTCTTTTGAAAATGTCATTTTTTTGCCACAAGTTTTTGGAAAATGCAGAAAGAAAATTACATTTATTTTACACAAAGTGTACAAAGTCAATGTATAGGATATTTTTGAACACACATCATGTACGTACTTACAATTACACCCCAAAACGCATTCTACGACTCCCGAGTATGTTGATCACATGTGTGAGACTCTTTCACAGCCTCTCCACATAAAGGGACCCAAAATCCAAGGAGCACCTTAAGGCTTTCTAAGAGCATAAATTACGCATCTATTTTCCTGACTACCTATTACATTCTTGGAGGCCCTGGAGCACCAGGAAAGAAGAAATGCCCACAAATTGACCCCATTTTGGAAAGTAAACACCCCAAGGTGTTTTAAGAGGCATGGTGAGTCTTTTGAAACATGTTTATGGAAAATGCAGAAATAAAATGAAATGTACTTTTTTAAACATAAAGTTGTCAATTTAGTAAAAATATTATAGATTACAGATTCAGGCTACAACACGTGCAAGACTTTTTCATTGTTTGGACTGATTATGTATGGGATATTTATCAAAACGAATGTACTGTAATGGTCACCACTATACACTTTGTAACGACAGGAGGTACCGTCGTTTAAAGATATTCCCTTTCCGAACACACATCAGCTACCGACACCCCACAGTCAGGCGACCGAGACCCATAGGAATAATTCTCCCAGAAATACGAGACAAACGCTCTGTATGAGGTATCCAACTGGTCTGACAATCTTTAATGAGAGCAGGCTCTTTTTATACACCAAAAAAAACACTGCATTAATCTAAATGAACAATGGTTCAACTCCACCCACAACATAACGAGGCCCAATACACATTATTTTGACATCTCTTAGCAGACAACAGGTGAGTTCATTAGCTAATCCCTTTTCAGTTTAAATGACTATGCATGACCTTTATATTCCCCAGACTGTCTGTCTGCTAATTTACAATACACACAAGTACAGAGTTAATTATCACTATTCACAATGAAAGGATCTTTAGAACACATCAGCCCTTTTCAATTAACCTGTTGAGTTCAGGATCAACAAACAGTAAATAGTTATTTACAGATATCCTGTGGAATATGGTGGATTAATATTACAGACCCATTTTAAAGCAATCCAAGACATATTCTCAATGTCCATCATTTCCTGGCTCATACTTTCTAAGAACTTCTGGGTTCCACGGGCCCTCCCGTTACACACGTGATCAGGGAATATACAGTAGCGTCGAGTAGCATCACCTATAGCAATCTATATTCCTGTATGCCAAGCAAGCTGGTAGATGGTTTCTGCAAGGAATGTCATGTTCACTGGCCAGGAAGTACAGCAGGCTGAAGAGCACAGTTGTCCGCAATGTATGGTTTGGAGTGATATCCTACCGATACGTAGTCAGTGAGATATGCAGATGGGCCAGTTCAGGTGGCAGGTTGTGACATGGTCAGCAAACAGGCAAAGGACCATTCCAGGCAGCAGGCATAAATGTGGCCAAAAAAAAAAAGCCAGGGTTTGTCCAGGCAGCAGGCATAAATGTGGTCAACAAGCCAGGGTTAGTCCAGGCAGCAGGCATAAATGTGGTCAATAAACAAGCCAGAGTTGGTCCAGGCAGCAGGCATAAATGTGGTCAATAAACAACTGTTGCGGGCTGCACTGGTTTGATGAGAGGACAATCAAGAGCATTGTTTCTAGCTACACTGGTCTGGCAGTACTGTGAATGGCTGCACTATGGGGGGCAGTAAAACCTCATGGTTGAGCCACAGTTTTACTGTCCCAACCACTGCCCCTGCAGAGGTAGTGGCCAGTGATTTTAGTTGATTGCTGTGACAGGAAAAACACATCAAAGTCTGAAGGCATGTGTGATCGCTGTGATTTCATTGGCCCTGTACCCTGCTCTGAACCCCGCTCTGTGATCCACTCTGTCTGAAGGCCTAAAGGCTCAAAATCAGGAAAACTTTCTAAAACTCCCTCCAGAATTTAATGAAGGTTCCACCCAGCTGTTTATCCACAATGGTCAGGTTGGAGTTGGTCAATGATGGTCTGGTGTAGATAATAAAGGGGGACCCCAGGCACAAAATATGAGGTTCCCTGTTAAAATACATGCCAGGTGAGATAGGTGAATAACACCGGAGCTCTGTCCAGGGAAAGTGTGAAAGCAGCAACGCCGGAACACCTACAGCTACTGCCTGGGACAGAGCAAAATGCAGGAAGGACCCCACAACTTCCAGAGTTCTTCTCCATCCAGGACTCAGAAGAAGACAAGATGGCACCGGTGGTCAGTATGCTCTGCAGCGGCTGTTCTCCCCTGTATTCAGCAGTGGCCACCCAGACTACCTGAGGAGAAGCAATAGTGAATGCGATCCAAATGCATAGAGATCCCCGCAACTGCTGAGGTCACCCTCCACCAGCAGCCCTGAGAAAACCAAGTGCAGACGCCAAGAGGTGAGAGATATTTTACACTCATGGGGTGACACCGGGTGTTACACTCCCTGCAAGATTTTCCAACTGCTGACCAGCCTCTATCAGACACAACTCTGAAAGATACTTTTATCATTAAAAAATCTCACTGATATGACATTAACTATGGCAAATATTAGAGGACATGAACTTCAACTCAATAGAGCAGCTCTGTCACGTATCTGGTTGGAGGCTGAGGTGACAAGAGGGCTTCCCTTGCAGCTATGGTCTAAGCACCCCTGGAGGTGACAGGGAGTGCAAGGCTCAGAGAAGCATGGGTGCCGTTAGGTTGGTCTGCCGAGAGCTGCCTCAGGAAGTGTCCAGCTAAGTGGTTCATAGGCAGATGGTCAGGTGTGAGGGCAGGAACACAGGAAACACTTATGGTAGTGAAGGCCCAGTGTGGCAACAAATGATATGATAACCACAGTGGAAGGAGCGGGGTCAAACTGGTAGAGGACAGCGTAGTCGAGATCAAGGTCTGAGCTGAGGACATACACGGGAGGTCAACAGGATGCGTAGTCAGGAATGGAGCCAAGATCATGCCCAGGAATTAGGAGGAGAGGGCAGAAGAGTGGTCAGGAGGCCGGCCAGGGTCATACACATGCACATGCTGTCAGAAGAGTCCTTTACACAAGCCAGGGTCACAACAAGAGGTCAAGCAGTGGGGAAGTCAAGAGGCAGGTCAAGTTGGTTAGGAGTAATAAAGTATATATTCTTCACCTGCCTTGGCTCACTGGCAGGAAAGACATACCATGCCACCGTGCCCGTACCCTCTGGGTTGCAGAGGTTAAGCACACTTGTTTCACTTACGGGTCTTGCAGCGAGGATCTCCTCAAAGTTGGTTTCTGTCCTTAGTATGCAGGGACAAAGTCTTTATACCCCAAGTAACTCCATGGTCCACACCAGTATATCACTCCAACGTAGAGCTTTATTTTCTTATGCATGAAGAGAGAGAAAGGTGTTAGGAAGACAGACAGCATTCAGGCACTCCTGGCTTCATCGCCACTCGGTCCCGAGTGGGTATAGCTCACCCGGATAGTCACCCAACGGCACTAGCAGCCGGCGTGTAGCTTGAACAGTCAATTTAGTTCCCTAATGGATGCGTCTAGGAGATCATCTGCCACAGAATCTATAGTGTCCCAAACCTCCTGATGGTCCAGATGTTAGGCCCCTGGTTTCCGGATGGATGACATCCCTCTAGAGAGTTACTGGGTCCTTTCCTTCACTGTGATCTCTCACCAGTCCTTCAGAACGGTCCTCCCCCGGCCTCCTCTTCCAGAAACGGTTCCCCTCGCAAGGTGGCACCCTGGGATTCTTCCTCCCGAAGTTGGCTCCAGCTAAAGGTGCTGAAGTTGCAGTCCCAGGACTAAAGGTGCCTGGGACTGAGGCGCACATGGCCCCATGACCTGAAGGGCCATGCACTTGAACCTGGACTCCACACAATACTTTCCCCCGGGTACAGGTCCCCAGGGTGGTAACTAGCTCCCTGACCTATAGCGTCTGCCCCTTTTGTACCCTCTCCCGGCATGCACAGTGGGTAGACCTGTAGGACACCCAATCGCCACTCTAACACCTGTGGTTCAACCCCGAGTATCAGTGACAGCGCCATCCATACTACTTAGGGGAACTGCACGCCAGGTGAAACAGCAGCAAGGCAGAGTCCAGCAATTGAAAGACTTGAGCCAACTACCACTCAAATCACCCCTAAATTTGGTACAGCAATACCTCAATTTAGGACCCCCGCTACAAAAGATAATGCAGATTACACAGGAACAAGTAGAACGGGTACACTGAAGACCCTCCAGCAGTCCTCTGTCACTGCTTCCTTTCCTAAAATGGGGCATTTAGAGCCAGTTCTGGAATCGGACATGTGAATGGGCAATGCGTCTGCTCACATTTTTGTGCAAACGGCCACCTCCATGTAGGATACTGACAGACGTGTCAGGCCCGTGTCTTCTCACCTTTGTTCTGGACAATGCCCCCTGACAAGCCCAAAATCAATTTGTGGACTCTCATAATAAAGTGATTGATGACTTCAAGGCTGAGTCTGCTTGTTGGCCAGCCGGCAGGTGGGGCCTACACTGGGGTAGCGAGGTGGTTTGTCACATCCTTCATATTTCCCTCCTAGTTAGGCCTCAAGCAAAAGTCTCATGAGTGGCTTACCACGGGTGGGTTCTTTTGGACTATGTTAGGCACCTTTACAGGGTCACTTGACCACACACACATGGGGTGCCTGTTTTGTGTCGCCTTCATCAATGCCCTGGAAAAAGACCGAGGCTGCCATGGGAGAATACTCTCTACTCTTCTACCAGTCATAAAAACTTAAACCCAATGGAGAACCCTTCTTCTCCTCCATTAGAGAATAACACACCTCTTCACGACAGTGCTTTAATCAAATGACAGCTACAGCGCGGTCACACCTTGCAGGGAGGACGTCTATTGAGGTTCCTTTCGTGATCGTGCTTCTTGTGCACCCCCCTGCGGTGCACATCAGCAGGCATCTGTAATTGCTGTGTGCTTGAGACACAGCTGATCACAGATTGTGGTAAAGAGACAATCACAGCGGTTCTTTATGTGATCAGCTGTGTCCAATCATAGCTGATCACAGTGTACAGGATTTGCCGGTTATCATCATTCCTCTCCTCACACTGATAGCTCATGAGAAAAGGAGAGACGATAATTGGCAAATCCACACAGGGGACATCAAGACTGATCATCAGTGCAGCCCCAACAGTGCTGCCAACCATGTTCAGTGATGCCCATCATTTCTGCCTTTCAGTGCCCATCATTTCCTCCTGTCATTGCCAATCAGTGCCACCTATTAGTGCCCCCTATCAATGCCCAACAGTGCCACCTATCAGTACCAATCAGTGCAGCCTCATCAGTGCCACCCATCAGTACCCATCAGTGCAGCATCATCAGTGGAGCTTATCATTGCCCATCAGTGGAGTTTATCAGTGCCCATCAGCACAGCCTCATCAGTGCCCATCATCAGTGCAGCCTATCAGTACCAATCAGTGCCACCTATCAGTGCAGCCTCATCAGTGTAGCATCATCAGTGCCCATCAGTGGAGCCTATCATTGCTCATCAGTGCTCATCAGTGCAGCCTCATCAGCGCCCATCAGTGAAGGTGAAAAATTACTTATTTACAACAATTTATAACAGAAATTAAAAAACAAATTCAAAAATTTCTGGCATTTTTTGTTTTTTTAGCTCTGTCTCAAAAAATGGATAAAACATAATTTGTGTACAGTGTTGCATGACCGCACAATTGTCATTCAAAATGTGACAGCACTTCAAGCTGAAAATTGGCCTGGGCAGGAAGGGGTAAAAGTTCCCAGTAGGCAAGTGGTTAATGCCGACTGCAGGTATTATTACCCTCAATCTTGCTGTACTACTAGTTGAAACAAGCGCTCTCCTTGGCTTCACCACCTGTTGACCAACTATTATGGCTTCTTTACATAAAGACCTCCTTCAGACCTGTGTTCTGTGGTAACGTGCAGTAATACACATGACATGAAATAAAAAAATGCAGCGCCAAAGTGATATGTAAGAACCCAAATATCTATATAAATCTGGGCATGTAGTAATATAAATTGCAAATAACACAAACAAAGTGAGTGACCCAAAAGAGGTGTGTACAAAACAACTATGGATAATTGAATGTGCAAACTCATATAAAACGTCCTGTGAAGTGATGTATCCAACAACAAAGTCCAATAAGGTGCTCAGTGTGTAAACTGAAAGCAAAAAGAATCAGGCAAACTTCAGTGTATCCATGGCGACTTCAAGTTCATAAAAATATATGTATTCATAAAGCAGCAACAACCGGGGACGTGATTCCAACGCCAGGGATGGGGGAAAAGAAATGGGTACTCTTACCCCTATGCGTGGACACACACACCGGCGGTGGTGTGTGGCATTTTTTATTTCATGTTACCTGCTTTGCGATTTGTCTATTTGCTGATGCTGGCAGCCATTTCATTTATTTGCTCACCCAGTAGCGCAACTTTTTTTTATTTTTTACAGTAATACACATGGCAAGACCTCCATCATGTAATACATATAAGACCCCCTTCAGGTAATACATATGCTGTTCCTGTGTTTGTCTGACCCATTGCGACAATAAAAATGACATCAAGCTAATTTGGAGTTCCAGTGTGCGACCAATTCTTTGTTTCGTTCGTCTTCTACAGTGGTGAGCCGAGGTCTGCACCTGTGATCTGACTTTGCACCTGATTTTTGCCTGGAGCGGTGTGCTCTTCCATGGTCTCTGCAATACATATGGTAAGAGGTCCTTCATGCAATACACATGGTAAGAGGTCCTTCATGCAATACACATGGTAAGACCCCCTCCAGGTAATACACATGGTAAGACCCCCTCCAGGTAATACACATGGTAAGACCCCCTCCAGGTAATACACATGGTAAGACCCCCTCCAGGTAATACACATGGTAAGACCCCCTCCAGGTAATACACATGGTAAGACCCCCTCCAGGTAATACACATGGTAAGACCCCCTCCAGGTAATACACATGGTAAGACCCCCTCCAGGTAATACACATGGTAAGACCCCCTCCAGGTAATACACATGGTAAGACCCCCTCCAGGTAATACACATGGTAAGACCCCCTCCAGGTAATACACATGGTAAGACCCCCTCCAGTTAATACACATGGTAAAACCCCCTCCAGGTAATACACATGGTAAGACCCCCTCCAGGTAATACACATGGTAAGACCCCCTCCAGGTAATACACATGGTAAGACTCCCTCCAGGTAATACACATGGTAAAACCCCCTCCAGGTAATACACATGGTAAGACCCCCTCCAGGTAATACACATGGTAAGACCCCCTCGAGGTAATACACATGGTAAAACCCTCTTTAGGTAATACACATGCAAGATCTCCTTCATGTAATACACATGGTAAGACCCCCGCCAGGTAATACACATGGTAAGACCTGTTGTGGAGATAGATTTTTATGGAAATGTATTTAATATGTATTGTCATAGTGTCACCCAGTGTTAGTACTTCCGCAACCCGCTCTAAAAGAGCTGATTGGGGCAGTCTGAGGCTGGTTGAATCCCGTCTGATAGGGGAAAACGTCTTGAGGTTGGAGTGTGATGTTTGCAGGGTGCGGATATGTCCACCGACGGGGGGGGCCCTCTGTGCATTAGCACGGACGATCGTTGAGGAGGGGGGTATGCTCGCTCTGCAACGACATCATTGGTTATGGGCAGATGCGTGCTCTTGTCTCTGCTGTGTCTGATCAGCATGGTCGAGATTTGTAGCGCACACCTGCAGATAGCCTCCTTTCCACAAGCAATAATAGTATAATCTGAATATGCGTTATTCTATGGAATAGCGCAGAATGAGGATTCCTATCAACGGTAACTTTAGCCAGCATACGTTATTGTATTCATTGTATGTATTATTGTATTGAATCCTTTAAGCTATATTTCTTGAGTGGGATTCATGTACAGCATTTCCTGTTGGAAGGGATGTCCTTGTATTGCCATTTTCCTGTGTGGAAGGGACATCCTGTGATGTCCCCTCCCATGGGGGAGGGGATTGGTTGCTGCAGCCAATCACCTCCTGTCTGAGATCTTTTGAGGCTAATAAAAATCCTTGAGGGGGCATCGGCTAGACAGTCGGCTCTGGGATGACTTGGTGATAAGACCTGTGATGATGTGCTTTCCTTGAATAAATGATGGGATGAACGGTGAGTGGAACTTAGCTAAAGACAACATTATTGCAAAAAGATGATATCTGATGTGTGCTTAGGTAGCACAGGAATTATAGGCTGTGTGCTCTGTAAACAACAGCCTAGAAATTCCACAACAGACCCCCTCCAGGTAATACACATGGTAAGACCCCCTTCATGCACCCCCTCTAGCATCGGCTGCCCATCAATGATCTGTACCAGGTTCCTGACAGTGACAATGGTGGACCATGCCCGTCATATGTGTGATGGCACAGCTCTTTTTAGACTCAGCCAGGGAAACGTGTGGCAAGGTGACAACACAGGAACACAACTGGGATACAGAGAGGCCTTATAACAGGAAGTGCCTAAACAAGGACCTTCGTGGCAGGATCACCAGGGATTATTTTAAGGATAGCTGCAAATATAAAAATATTGAATTACATTTCTGTTCTATTTCAAATGTTACTTTCTGCATTGACATACCTCCTTTGACCCAGTCTGTCCAAACAGTACGGCCCCCTGCTGACTTGACTCCATCTGCAGGCAGCTTAACTCTTCAATAAGACACAGAAGTTGAATCCAACACAGTTTTACATCAGATAATTGCAGTACAGAGGATGTTTTCCCAGTCTTTAGAAGTGTAAGAAGACAATGACTTACCCGAGCTCTAAAATATATATATCAGTGCTTTCAGGATAAGTGTGCAAACCCACACGATGTGAATGATCACTAATGCCGCGTACACACGACCGTTATTCATGTCATGCAAAAAAAACAACGTTTTTCTCGTCGCGATTCCTCTCAAGCCTGCCTTGCATACACACGTTCATGAAAAAAAAAAAAACGCTCGCGCAAAGCGGGGTTACGTTACAACACGTACGACGGCACTATAAAGGGGGAAGTTCCATTCGAATGGCGCCACCCTTTGGGCTGCATTTGCTGATCCTCGTGTTAGTAAAGTTTGGAGAGAGACGATTCGCGCTTTTCAGTCTTCGTGCTCTTCAGTCCGTTACAGCGTGACGAATGTGCTATCTCCATTACGAACGCTAGTTTTACCAGAACGAGCGCTCCCGTCTCCTAACTTGATTCTGAGCATGCGCGTCCCCCACCCCCTCGTAAAAGCGCACACATGACCGTTTTTCAAGACGTGAAAAAGAACGACGTGAAAAATGACGAGAAAAAAATAGCGCAGGTTCTAAGGTTTTTTTCGGGCAGTTTTCTCGTCGAGAAAAATTCTCTGGAGCCTAAACACACCCATTTTTTTAAGATCAATCTAAAAAATTAAATTTTTCTCGTCATGAAAAATGGGTGTGTGTGTACGCGGCATAACGGTGGTCTACAATCAACAAAAATTCATGTGGTACAAATAAATACCAAGGGGATACAAATGAATAACACAAATCGATTTAAATGTCTATTTTCAAAGTGCGCCAAAAATAAAGTGCATGGGCGCTCCAAAAAAAAAAAAAAAAACAGCAGACGCGTGGGTTTGACGATCTCTTAACAGGACGGGAGGAGACAGGAAGAGATCAAAGTCACATTAGGCCACCTACTTAGCGAGAGGATGCCCTAAAAAAAAAAAAAATATATAAATTCCACAAGGTTTAGGACATTTGGGTAGAGGACTTGTCTACTAATACTGACCCGGAATCTCCTAATTAGGAGATTACCCAACAAACATCTAGGAGGACATGTATAATTATCTGAACCCACGTCCAGTCCATAGGTCTAATAATTGTGACCTCCATCTTATTAAATGTGGCTTATTACTACCAGCGAGTAGCTGATCCCTACAATATTCTAACAATCTCAGGAGGGTAATGGGGCGTAGAGTCTTGTTGTTGTGCCAATAGCGGCACTACCTTTTAAGATTTTATTTTGTACTGTTTTATTGAGATGTATGAGGACCGAGCCTGAGTACGCCCGATAGGCTCCGTTTTGTATCTACACTTAAAGTGGTGGTAAACCCTTCTAAAAAAATATATATATATATTTTTAACTAGCTGTAAGAGAAAGGCATAATGAGCTAGTATGACTAGCATACTAGCTCATTATGCATCACTTACCTTAGATCGGGGCCCCCGAAGCCGTCCTCGTCTCCCTCTTCAGCCGCATCCATCGCTGCAGGGCGATAGCCGGAAGGTTACTTCCGGGTATCGCCGCTCCAGCCAATCACAGCGCCGCTCCGGCGGTGTGATTGGCCGGAGCGGCAAAGACGTGACTCCGCGCATGCGCGCGTGAGCCGTCGAATTCGGCTACGTCGTCGAATGTTGCGACCTAGCCGAATTTGTGAATGGGGGTTAACCCCATGCGCATGACGTCAGCGGCGCCGCATTTAAATGCAAATATCTCCTTAACCGTGTAGGTTAAGGAGATATTTCATGCACCTACAGGTAAGCCTTAATCTAGGCTTACCTGTAGGTGTTTGTTTATAAAGTGGGTTTACAACCACTTTAAAACCCAATAAAAAAAAAAAAAAAAGGAAGCTGCAGTGTCCCAAAACAGCCACTAGATGTCATCATACTACCAAATAAAATGATAACTTCATGCAGTTCAATACAAGACACAGAAATACATGAAAGTGGGCGGAGCTACTACTATGTACTAATTATATATATATATATGAGATTTTATTGATCATCAGGATTACATCCACTATATTGTTATTATTAATATTATTATAATATATTATTATTATATTATGACTATTACTACTATATTAGTATATTATTATTATTATTAATATATTATTATTAGTATATTATTATTATTACTACTACTACTACTACTACTACTACTACTACTACTACTACTACTACTACTACTACTACTACTATTAGTATATTATTACTACTACTACTACTACTACTACTACTACTACTACTACTACTACTACTAGTATATTATTACTACTACTACTACTACTACTATTATAATAATAATAATAATAATAATAACAATAATAATAATAAGTAGTATATTTATATATTATTATTATTATTACTACTATTAATACATTAATAACAATAATATTATAATAATATACTAATAATAGTAATAATAATAATAATAGTAATATTAGTATATTATTACTATTATTATTACTACTATATTATTATTACTATATTATTATTAATAATAATAATAATAATAATAATAAACTAATAATATACTAATAGTAGTAATAATAATATACTAATAATAGTAATAATATAATAATAATAATATTATTAGTATATTATTATTACTATATTATTATTAATAATAATAATAATAATAAACTAATAATATACTAATAGTAGTAATAATAATATACTAATAATAGTAATAATATAATAATAATAATAAATTTTACTATTAGTATATCATTACTATATTATTATTATAATTAGTATATTATTATTATTCACACGGCTAGCGTCCTCCTGGGACCAGTGCACACTAGTCACATCCCACGTACTAGTGTCACGCTGATGCAGCATTGGGATATCCACAATTGAGGAGTCACATAACTCCAAATATCCTTTTCATATGGGAGATCATCCCTTTATTTATGCACTCCCTAACACTGTCCACTGCTGCATCTTGGTATTTGCCACCTCGGTTACCGCGGGGGAGGTATATGTCTGTGGCTCGCCCGATGCTGGTTGCCGCATATCAGATTCACTGCCCCTGTTGGGAATCACTGTTGCATCTGCTCCTGATGAGTGGAGAAATCAAACGAAACGCGTCGAGCTATGTTTGATGCCACAAGTCACACTACATACCCAATGATACCTACCCATTTTTTTTTAGCAAGTTTGACGATGTTATGAATATACAATCTAATATAATTCGACAAATCAGGTGGGCACAGATACAGGTGCCCGGGCATGCTGCCGCTGATGTATGTGGGCCCTGTCACTTCATGCACCAACATTGACCTACATGCACCGGCTATGACCATGTATCTATGTATATACCCATCTGATTTTATATGTTTATATTCTGTATATGTTATATGTACATAACCAATTATATTTTATTCTGTATTTACATCTATGTCATCAATTATATATCTATGTATGTACTTCTCTACTCCTAATACTCTGTGTGTGCTGTATATGAAATCATAGGTTTTATTGGATATACATCCATGTTATGAATTTAATAAAATCTCTAATTGTACCTCCGCATTTCAATTGCTTCATTCAAAGTCCCAAAACTCCCTCTCCTTTAAATTATTATTATTATTATTATTATATTATAGTATTACTACTATTATTATTATATTACTATTATTAATAATATTATTATTACTATTATTATATTTTTTATTACAATTATTATATTATTATTATATCATTTCCATTATTATAATATAACTAGTATTATATTATTATTATTATTTATAGTATTATTATTATTAATAATAATAATAATATAATATTATTATTACTATTATTATATATTATTACTACCAATATTGATAATAATAATAATAATAAAATATTATTATTACTATTATATTACATTATTATTATTATTTTTACTAATATAGATTATTATTACCGTATATTATAATTATTACTATTATTATATTTGTTTTATTATTACTATTATTATTTTTATGAGGAAGTGAGGGAGTCTCCTGGAAGGGGGCGTCAGGTAATTAATACATCCTCCTCTGCATCACCCCAAACATTAAATGCATTTATCCCTGGCAGTGTGGGAGGAGCCCAGTGGAAGGGTCAGGCAGCCAATCAGAAGGAAGATGCTGGCTGTACTATGGATGATCTGGTGCCGGACACTATAAATGTGATTTGATGTGTGGCAATAAGTTTTTATAATAACAATAAATACTGATGAATGCAGAGCTATCCATCCTATGAAATCACCTTCATTCTGTCCAAATGGGGGACAAACATGAATATCATTAAAAGGTATTTTCCATCCTGGTCGAACGTTATTCATTCAGAGAATATAATGGATGAGAAAAAATACCACAGTATGGCCATTAGATGGAGCCGATGAGCTTTCTAAATCAGTTTTGCAGGCGGACCTGATCAGAGGGTGCATTCATCCCTATGGACAGGCGGTTGTAAACAGACTTGTGTCCCCTCACACCCGCCTACCTCCAGGTCGGTGCCGGCCCGCTACATAAAATGGGCGGGGGAGGATTCCACCCTTTTCTGTTTAGGTGGTGCAGATCGGAGGTAGCTGACAGCGAAGTGCGTCTGTTCCCGGCCGCCAATTGAGCAGAGCGGGCTTTTTCTGTAGACACTCAGTGGATACGGATAGGTCAGTCGCCCGGTCAGTTCACAGAACCCCCCCCCCTCCCCTCCCGCCTTTATTTCCTACAATCAGCAGCTCCATCTAGTGGCCATAATGCAATATCTCCCATAACCACCTTTTGTGAATGAATAACATTCGACCTGGAGAGGAAATAGCCTAATAACATTTAGATTGGCCCCCATTCACACAGAATGGAGGTACGACCTCTCCTCACACACCACGTCTTTTATTTATACTAGTGGTCTGCGATTCTGATTACAATCAGGCCTGGAATAGAGGGGGATGGGCAGTGACAGGCGGAACGCGTCAGTTTGGAGATTTACAAAGCGATTGTCCCGGGACGGTTCCCATTATTCCTCCATTGCAGAGCCGGGACAAGATCATCCAGAGCCCACATGACAAGCCGCCCCCCCCCCCCAAGATGTATGAGCATTATGTGTCAGAAACACCCCCCCCCCCAAAAAAAAAATTGAGCACTAATCTGCATGATTACTCCCCAAGCATAAATGCCCCTCCTCCCAGTACAGATCCACCCCCTGCTGAAATCCCCGCATCCCCCTCCCCCCCAAAAAAACCTCCCTAGCACAAATCTTTGCAGGGAGGTTTATATGGGCGGGGTTTTTATGGGCGGAGTTTATATGGGGAGGGGTTTATATGGGCGTGGTGTCAGGAATACTCACAAATCCACGCACTTTCCCAACGTACGCAGAAACGCGTTGCTCTTGAGCAGACGCACGCTAGTGCCATCTCTAAGGGTCACATTTTCACGCGGTGCCGCAGGTTCAGCGCGGCGTCTTTTTTCTTTTTTGAAAAGTCGGGTTTCATTCACACCTACAGCTTTCTTCAGATCCGAGCGTTTCCCAAACACTCTTTGTGCGTTTCGGAGCGTTTCCACTCGCTGTCACTTGAATGGCCGCTTTATGAAATCTTTTTGGGAGGGGAGCGCGGCGCGTGTTTTGTCACCGCATGTTTTGGTGCGCAGTGTAAAAAAAAAAAAAAAAAATGCATCCTCTACAAAAGACACCCTTCCCCCCCCCCCCCCACATTGCAGCACGTTCCCTGGTGTCAGTGATCTCCTCCTATCACATGATCCGCACACACAGATCCTCAGGGGCCGGGAGCTGCAGGCAGATGTCTGGGGGAGGGGCTCTGATGTCATCCTACCCAGGAGGAGCCGAGAGGAAGGAAGTCTCCCATCAGAGAGAGGAGATATACAGAGAGAGGAGTATACAGGGAGAGGAGTATACAGGGAGAAGAGTATACAGGGAGAAGAGTATACAGAGGAGAGGTGTATATAGGGAGAGGAGTATACAGGGAGAGGAGTATACAGAGAGAGGAGTATACAGAGGAGAGGTGTATATAGGGAGAGGAGTATACAGGGAGAGGAGTATACAGAGAGAGGAGTATACAGGGAGATATACAGAGAGAGGAGTATACAGGGAGAGGAGTATACAGGGAGAGGAGTATACAGGGAGAGGAGTATACAGGGAGAGGAGTATACAGGGAGAGGAGTATACAGGGAGAGGAGTATACAGAGAGAGGAGTATACAGGGAGAGGAGTATACAGGGAGAGGAGTATACAGGGAGAGGAGTATACAGGGAGAAGAGTATACAGGGAGAAGAGTATACAGAGAGAGGAGTATACAGGGAGAGGAGTATACAGGGAGAGGAGTATACAGGGAGAGGAGTATACAGGGAGAGGAGTATACAGGGAGAGGAGTATACAGGGAGAGGAGTATACAGGGAGAAGAGTATACAGAGAGAGGAGTATACAGGGAGAGGAGTATACAGGGAGAGGAGTATACAGAGAGAGGAGTATACAGGGAGAGGAGTATACAGGGAGAGGAGTATACAGGGAGAAGAGTATACAGGGAGAGGAGTATACAGGGAGAGGAGTATACAGGGAGAGGAGTATACAGGGAGAAGAGTATACAGAGAGAGGAGTATACAGAGAGAGGAGTATACAGGGAGAGGAGTATACAGGGAGAGGAGTATACAGGGAGAGGAGTATACAGGGAGAGGAGTATACAGGGAGAGGAGTATACAGGGAGATATACAGGGAGAGGAGTATACAGGGAGAGGAGTATACAGGGAGAGGAGTATACAGGGAGAGGAGTATACAGGGAGAGGAGTATACAGAGAGAGGAGTATACAGGGAGAAGAGTATACAGAGAGAGGAGTATACAGGGAGAGGAGTATACAGGGAGAGGAGTATACAGGGAGAGGAGTATACAGAGAGAGGAGTATACAGAGAGAGGAGTATACAGGGAGATATACAGGGAGAGGAGTATACAGGGAGAGGAGTATACAGGGAGAGGAGTATACAGGGAGATATACAGAGAGAGGAGTATACAGGGAGAGGAGTATACAGGGAGAGGAGTATACAGAGAGAGGAGTATACAGAGAGAGGAGTATACAGAGAGAGGAGTATACAGGGAGAGGAGTATACAGGGAGAGGAGTATACAGGGAGAGAAGTATACAGGGAGATATACAGGGAGATATACAGGGAGAGGAGTATACAGGGAGATATACAGAGAGAGGAGTATACAGGGAGAGGAGTATACAGAGAGATATACAGAGAGAGGAGTATACAGGGAGAGGAGTATACAGGGAGAGGAGTATACAGGGAGAGGAGTATACAGAGAGAGGAGTATACAGAGAGAGGAGTATACAGAGAGAGGAGTATACAGGGAGATATACAGAGAGAGGAGTATACAGGGAGAGGAGTATACAGGGAGATATACAGAGAGAGGAGTATACAGGGAGAGGAGTATACAGGGAGATATACAGAGAGAGGAGTATACAGGGAGAGGAGTATACAGGGAGATATACAGGGAGAGGAGTATACAGAGAGAGGAGTATACAGAGAGAGGAGTATACAGAGAGAGGAGTATACAGGGAGAGGAGTATACAGGGAGGAGTATACAGGGAGATATACAGGGAGAGGAGTATACAGGGAGATATACAGAGAGAGGAGTATACAGGGAGAGGAGTATACAGAGAGGAGTATACAGAGAGAGGAGTATACAGGGAGAGGAGTATACAGGGAGAGGAGTATACAGGGAGATATACAGAGAGAGGAGTATACAGAGAGGAGTATACAGGGAGAGGAGTATACAGGGAGATATACAGAGAGAGGAGTATACAGGGAGAGGAGTATACAGGGAGAGGAGTATACAGGGAGATATACAGAGAGAGGAGTATACAGGGAGATATACAGAGAGAGGAGTATACAGGGAGAGGAGTATACAGAGAGGAGTATACAGGGAGAGGAGTATACAGGGAGATATACAGAGAGAGGAGTATACAGAGAGAGGAGTATACAGAGAGAGGAGTATACAGAGAGATATACAGAGAGAGGAGTATACAGAGAGGAGTATACAGGGAGAGGAGTATACAGAGAGAGGAGTATACAGGGAGAGGAGTATACAGAGAGGAGTATACAGGGAGAGGAGTATACAGGGAGAGGAGATATACAGGGAGGAGTATACAGGGAGAGGAGTATACAGAGAGGAGTATACAGAGAGGAGTATACAGGGAGAGGAGTATACAGGGAGAGGAGTATACAGGGAGGAGTATACAGGGAGAGGAGTATACAGAGAGGAGTATACAGAGAGGAGTATACAGGGAGAGGAGTATACAGAGAGAGGAGTATACAGGGAGAGGAGTATACAGAGAGGAGTATACAGGGAGAGGAGTATACAGGGAGAGGAGATATACAGGGAGGAGTATACAGGGAGAGGAGTATACAGAGAGGAGTATACAGAGAGGAGTATACAGGGAGAGGAGTATACAGGGAGAGGAGTATACAGGGAGGAGTATACAGGGAGAGGAGTATACAGAGAGGAGTATACAGAGAGGAGTATACAGGGAGAGGAGTATACAGAGAGAGGAGTATACAGAGAGGAGTATACAGAGAGAGGAGTATACAGAGAGAGGAGTATACAGAGAGGAGTATACAGAGAGAAGTATACAGGGAGAGGAGTATACAGAGAGAGGAGTATACAGAGAGAGGAGTATACAGAGAGAGGAGTATACAGGGAGAGGAGTATACAGGGAGAGGAGTATACAGAGAGAGGAGTATACAGGGAGAGGAGTATACAGAGAGAGGAGTATACAGAGAGGAGTATACAGGGAGAGGAGTATACAGAGAGAGGAGTATACAGAGAGAGGAGTATACAGAGAGAGGAGTATACAGAGAGAGGAGTATACAGAGAGAGGAGTATACAGAGAGAGGAGTATACAGAGAGAAGTATACAGAGAGGAGTATACAGGGAGATATACAGGGAGAAGTATACAGGGAGAGGAGTATACAGAGAGAGGAGTATACAGAGAGGAGTATACAGGGAGAAGTATACAGGGAGAGGAGTATACAGAGAGAGGAGTATACAGAGAGAGGAGTATACAGAGAGAGGAGTATACAGGGAGAGGAGTATACAGGGAGAGGAGTATACAGAGAGAGGAGTATACAGGGAGAGGAGTATACAGAGAGAGGAGTATACAGAGAGGAGTATACAGAGAGGAGTATACAGGGAGAGGAGTATACAGGGAGAGGAGTATACAGAGAGAGGAGTATACAGAGAGAGGAGTATACAGAGAGAGGAGTATACAGAGAGAGGAGTATACAGAGAGAAGTATACAGGGAGAGGAGTATACAGGGAGAGGAGTATACAGAGAGAGGAGTATACAGAGAGAGGAGTATACAGAGAGAGGAGTATACAGGGAGAGGAGTATACAGGGAGAGGAGTATACAGGGAGAGGAGTATACAGGGAGAGGAGTATACAGGGAGAGGAGTATACAGAGAGAGGAGTATACAGGGAGAGGAGTATACAGAGAGAGGAGTATACAGGGAGATATACAGAGAGAGGAGTATACAGGGAGATATACAGAGAGAGGAGTATACAGAGAGGAGTATACAGGGAGAGGAGTATACAGGGAGATATACAGAGAGAGGAGTATACAGAGAGGAGTATACAGGGAGATATACAGAGAGAGGAGTATACAGAGAGGAGTATACAGGGAGAGGAGTATACAGGGAGATATACAGAGAGAGGAGTATACAGAGAGGAGTATACAGGGAGATATACAGAGAGAGGAGTATACAGGGAGAGGAGTATACAGGGAGAGGAGTATACAGGGAGAGGAGTATACAGGGAGATATACAGAGAGAGGAGTATACAGGGAGGAGTATACAGGGAGAGGAGTATACAGAGAGAGGAGTATACAGAGAGAGGAGTATACAGGGAGAGGAGTATACAGGGAGATATACAGAGAGAGGAGTATACAGGGAGGAGTATACAGGGAGAGGAGTATACAGAGAGAGGAGTATACAGGGAGATATACAGAGAGAGGAGTATACAGGGAGAGGAGTATACAGGGAGATATACAGAGAGAGGAGTATACAGGGAGAGGAGTATACAGGGAGATATACAGAGAGAGGAGTATACAGGGAGAGGAGTATACAGGGAGATATACAGAGAGAGGAGTATACAGGGAGGAGTATACAGGGAGAGGAGTATACAGAGAGAGGAGTATACAGGGAGATATACAGAGAGAGGAGTATACAGGGAGAGGAGTATACAGGGAGATATACAGAGAGAGGAGTATACAGGGAGATATACAGAGAGAGGAGTATACAGAGAGGAGTATACAGGGAGAGGAGTATACAGGGAGATATACAGAGAGAGGAGTATACAGAGAGGAGTATACAGGGAGAGGAGTATACAGGGAGATATACAGAGAGAGGAGTATACAGAGAGATATACAGAGAGAGGAGTATACAGAGAGGAGTATACAGAGAGAGGAGTATACAGGGAGAGGAGTATACAGAGAGAGGAGTATACAGAGAGGAGTATACAGGGAGATATACAGAGAGAGGAGTATACAGAGAGGAGTATACAGGGAGAGGAGTATACAGGGAGATATACAGAGAGAGGAGTATACAGAGAGAAGTATACAGGGAGAGGAGTATACAGAGAGATATACAGAGAGAGGAGTATACAGAGAGATATACAGAGAGAGGAGTATACAGAGAGGAGTATACAGAGAGAGGAGTATACAGGGAGAGGAGTATACAGAGAGAGGAGTATACAGAGAGAGGAGTATACAGAGAGAGGAGTATACAGGGAGATATACAGAGAGAGGAGTATACAGGGAGAGGAGTATACAGGGAGATATACAGAGAGAGGAGTATACAGGGAGAGGAGTATACAGAGAGAGGAGTATACAGAGAGAGGAGTATACAGAGAGAGGAGTATACAGAGAGAGGAGTATACAGAGAGAGGAGTATACAGAGAGAGGAGTATACAGGGAGAGGAGTATACAGAGAGAGGAGTATACAGAGAGAGGAGTATACAGGGAGTGGAGTATACAGGGAGATATACAGAGAGAGGAGTATACAGAGAGGAGTATACAGGGAGTGGAGTATACAGGGAGATATACAGAGAGAGGAGTATACAGAGAGATATACAGAGAGAGGAGTATACAGAGAGATATACAGAGAGAGGAGTATACAGAGAGGAGTATACAGAGAGAGGAGTATACAGGGAGAGGAGTATACAGAGAGAGGAGTATACAGAGAGAGGAGTATACAGAGAGAGGAGTATACAGGGAGATATACAGAGAGAGGAGTATACAGGGAGAGGAGTATACAGGGAGATATACAGAGAGAGGAGTATACAGGGAGAGGAGTATACAGAGAGAGGAGTATACAGAGAGAGGAGTATACAGAGAGAGGAGTATACAGAGAGAGGAGTATACAGGGAGAGGAGTATACAGAGAGAGGAGTATACAGAGAGAGGAGTATACAGGGAGATATACAGAGAGAGGAGTATACAGGGAGAGGAGTATACAGGGAGATATACAGAGAGAGGAGTATACAGAGAGGAGTATACAGGGAGAGGAGTATACAGGGAGATATACAGAGAGAGGAGTATACAGAGAGATATACAGAGAGAGGAGTATACAGAGAGGAGTATACAGAGAGAGGAGTATACAGGGAGAGGAGTATACAGAGAGAGGAGTATACAGAGAGGAGTATACAGGGAGAGGAGTATACAGAGAGAGGAGTATACAGAGAGGAGTATACAGGGAGAGGAGTATACAGAGAGAGGAGTATACAGAGAGAGGAGTATACAGAGAGAGGAGTATACAGGGAGAGGAGTATACAGGGAGAGGAGTATACAGGGAGAGGAGTATACAGGGAGAGGAGTATACAGAGAGAGGAGTATACAGACAGAGGAGTATACAGAGAGGAGTATACAGGGAGATATACAGAGAGAGGAGTATACAGAGAGGAGTATACAGGGAGAGGAGTATACAGGGAGATATACAGAGAGAGGAGTATACAGAGAGAAGTATACAGGGAGAGGAGTATACAGAGAGAGGAGTATACAGAGAGAGGAGTATACAGAGAGGAGTATACAGGGAGAGGAGTATACAGAGAGAGGAGTATACAGAGAGGAGTATACAGGGAGAGGAGTATACAGAGAGAGGAGTATACAGAGAGAGGAGTATACAGAGAGAGGAGTATACAGGGAGAGGAGTATACAGGGAGAGGAGTATACAGGGAGAGGAGTATACAGGGAGAGGAGTATACAGGGAGAGGAGTATACAGGGAGAGGAGTATACAGAGAGAGGAGTATACAGACAGAGGAGTATACAGAGAGGAGTATACAGAGAGGAGTATACAGAGAGGAGTATACAGGGAGAGGAGTATACAGAGAGAGGAGTATACAGAGAGAGGAGTATACAGAGAGAGGAGTATACAGAGAGAAGTATACAGGGAGAGGAGTATACAGAGAGAGGAGTATACAGAGAGGAGTATACAGGGAGAGGAGTATACAGGGAGAGGAGTATACAGAGAGAGGAGTATACAGAGAGAGGAGTATACAGAGAGAGGAGTATACAGAGAGAGGAGTATACAGAGAGAGGAGTATACAGAGAGAGGAGTATACAGAGAGAGGAGTATACAGGGAGAGGAGTATACAGAGAGAGGAGTAAACAGGGAGAGGAGTATACAGGGAGAGGAGTATACAGGGAGAGGAGTATACAGGGAGAGGAGTATACAGAGAGAGGAGTATACAGGGAGAGGAGTATACAGGGAGATATACAGAGAGAGGAGTATACAGGGAGAGGAGTATATAGGGAGATATACAGAGAGAGGAGTATACAGAGAGGAGTATACAGGGAGATATACAGAGAGAGGAGTATACAGAGAGGAGTATACAGAGAGAGGAGTATACAGAGAGAGGAGTATACAGGGAGAGGAGTATACAGAGAGAGGAGTATACAGGGAGAGGAGTATACAGGGAGAGGAGTATACAGGGAGAGGAGTATACAGAGAGAGGAGTATACAGGGAGATATACAGAGAGAGGAGTATACAGAGAGAGGAGTATACAGAGAGAGGAGTATACAGGGAGATATACAGAGAGAGGAGTATACAGAGAGAGGAGTATACAGAGAGAGGAGTATACAGGGAGATATACAGAGAGAGGAGTATACAGAGAGGAGTATACAGGGAGAGGAGTATACAGGGAGATATACAGAGAGAGGAGTATACAGGGAGAGGAGTATACAGGGAGATATACAGAGAGAGGAGTATACAGAGAGGAGTATACAGGGAGAGGAGTATACAGGGAGATATACAGAGAGAGGAGTATACAGGGAGGAGTATACAGGGAGAGGAGTATACAGGGAGAGGAGTATACAGGGAGATATACAGAGAGAGGAGTATACAGGGAGGAGTATACAGGGAGAGGAGTATACAGGGAGAGGAGTATACAGGGAGATATACAGAGAGAGGAGTATACAGAGAGGAGTATACAGGGAGAGGAGTATACAGAGAGAGGAGTATACAGGGAGATATACAGAGAGAGGAGTATACAGGGAGAGGAGTATACAGGGAGATATACAGAGAGAGGAGTATACAGAGAGGAGTATACAGGGAGAGGAGTATACAGAGAGAGGAGTATACAGAGAGAGGAGTATACAGGGAGAGGAGTATACAGAGAGAGGAGTATACAGGGAGAGGAGTATACAGGGAGAGGAGTATACAGGGAGATATACAGAGAGAGGAGTATACAGAGAGGAGTATACAGGGAGAGGAGTATACAGGGAGATATACAGAGAGAGGAGTATACAGAGAGATATACAGAGAGAGGAGTATACAGAGAGGAGTATACAGAGAGAGGAGTATACAGGGAGAGGAGTATACAGAGAGAGGAGTATACAGAGAGAGGAGTATACAGAGAGAGGAGTATACAGAGAGAGGAGTATACAGGGAGATATACAGAGAGAGGAGTATACAGGGAGAGGAGTATACAGGGAGATATACAGGGAGAGGAGTATACAGGGAGATATACAGAGAGAGGAGTATACAGAGAGGAGTATACAGGGAGAGGAGTATACAGAGAGGAGTATACAGGGAGAGGAGTATACAGGGAGAGGAGTATACAGAGAGGAGTATACAGGGAGATATACAGAGAGAGGAGTATACAGAGAGGAGTATACAGGGAGAGGAGTATACAGGGAGAGGAGTATACAGGGAGATATACAGAGAGAGGAGTATACAGAGAGAAGTATACAGGGAGAGGAGTATACAGAGAGAGGAGTATACAGAGAGAGGAGTATACAGAGAGGAGTATACAGGGAGAGGAGTATACAGAGAGGAGTATACAGGGAGATATACAGAGAGAGGAGTATACAGAGAGGAGTATACAGGGAGAGGAGTATACAGGGAGATATACAGGGAGAGGAGTATACAGGGAGATATACAGAGAGAGGAGTATACAGAGAGATATACAGAGAGAGGAGTATACAGAGAGGAGTATACAGAGAGAGGAGTATACAGGGAGAGGAGTATACAGAGAGAGGAGTATACAGAGAGGAGTATACAGGGAGATATACAGAGAGAGGAGTATACAGAGAGGAGTATACAGGGAGAGGAGTATACAGGGAGAGGAGTATACAGGGAGATATACAGAGAGAGGAGTATACAGAGAGGAGTATACAGGGAGAGGAGTATACAGAGAGAGGAGTATACAAAGAGGAGTATACAGGGAGAGGAGTATACAGAGAGAGGAGTATACAGAGAGAGGAGTATACAGAGAGAGGAGTATACAGGGAGAGGAGTATACAGGGAGATATACAGAGAGAGGAGTATACAGGGAGAGGAGTATACAGGGAGAGGAGTATACAGGGAGATATACAGAGAGAGGAGTATACAGGGAGATATACAGAGAGAGGAGTATACAGGGAGATATACAGAGAGAGGAGTATACAGAGAGAGGAGTATACAGGGAGATATACAGGGAGAGGAGTATACAGGGAGAGGAGTATACAGGGAGGAGTATACAGGGAGAGGAGTATACAGGGAGATATACAGAGAGAGGAGTATACAGGGAGAGGAGTATACAGGGAGAGGAGTATACAGGGAGAGGAGTATACAGGGAGGAGTATACAGGGAGAGGAGTATACAGAGAGGAGTATACAGGGAGAGGAGTATACAGAGAGAGGAGTATACAGAGAGAGGAGTATACAGAGAGGAGTATACAGGGAGAGGAGTATACAGGGAGAGGAGTATACAGGGAGAGGAGTATACAGAGAGAGGAGTATACAGAGAGAAGTATACAGGGAGAGGAGTATACAGAGAGAGGAGTATACAGAGAGGAGTATACAGGGAGAGGAGTATACAGAGAGAGGAGTATACAGAGAGAGGAGTATACAGAGAGAGGAGTATACAGGGAGAGGAGTATACAGGGAGAGGAGTATACAGGGAGAGGAGTATACAGAGAGGAGTATACAGAGAGAGGAGTATACAGGGAGAGGAGTATACAGGGAGAGGAGTATACAGGGAGAGGAGTATACAGAGAGAGGAGTATACAGAGAGAGGAGTATACAGAGAGGAGTATACAGGGAGAGGAGTATACAGGGAGAGGAGTATACAGAGAGAAGTATACAGGGAGAGGAGTATACAGAGAGAGGAGTATACAGAGAGAGGAGTATACAGAGAGAGGAGTATACAGGGAGAGGAGTATACAGAGAGAGGAGTATACAGAGAGGAGTATACAGGGAGAGGAGTATACAGGGAGAGGAGTATACAGAGAGAGGAGTATACAGAGAGAGGAGTATACAGAGAGAGGAGTATACAGGGAGAGGAGTATACAGAGAGAGGAGTATACAGGGAGAGGAGTATACAGGGAGAGGAGTATACAGGGAGAGGAGTATACAGGGAGATATACAGAGAGAGGAGTATACAGAGAGAGGAGTATACAGGGAGGAGTATACAGGGAGAGGAGTATACAGGGAGATATACAGAGAGAGGAGTATACAGAGAGAGGAGTATACAGAGAGAGGAGTATACAGAGAGAGGAGTATACAGGGAGATATACAGAGAGAGGAGTATACAGAGAGAGGAGTATACAGAGAGAGGAGTATACAGAGAGAGGAGTATACAGGGAGATATACAGAGAGAGGAGTATACAGAGAGAGGAGTATACAGAGAGAGGAGTATACAGAGAGAGGAGTATACAGAGAGAGGAGTATACAGAGAGAGGAGTATACAGGGAGATATACAGGGAGAGGAGTATACAGGGAGAGGAGTATACAGAGAGAGGAGTATACAGAGAGAGGAGTATACAGGGAGATATACAGGGAGAGGAGTATACAGGGAGATATACAGAGAGAGGAGTATACAGAGAGGAGTATACAGGGAGAGGAGTATACAGGGAGATATACAGGGAGAGGAGTATACAGAGAGGAGTATACAGGGAGATATACAGAGAGAGGAGTATACAGAGAGGAGTATACAGGGAGAGGAGTATACAGGGAGATATACAGAGAGGGGAGTATACAGGGAGAGGAGTATACAGAGAGAGGAGTATACAGAGAGAGGAGTATACAGAGAGAGGAGTATACAGGGAGATATACAGAGAGAGGAGTATACAGAGAGGAGTATACAGAGAGGAGTATACAGGGAGAGTAGTATACAGAGAGAGGAGTATACAGGGAGATATACAGAGAGAGGAGTATACAGGGAGAGGAGTATACAGGGAGATATACAGAGAGAGGAGTATACAGAGAGGAGTATACAGGGAGAGGAGTATACAGGGAGATATACAGGGAGAGGAGTATACAGAGAGGAGTATACAGGGAGATATACAGAGAGAGGAGTATACAGAGAGGAGTATACAGGGAGAGGAGTATACAGGGAGATATACAGAGAGGGGAGTATACAGGGAGAGGAGTATACAGAGAGAGGAGTATACAGAGAGAGGAGTATACAGAGAGAGGAGTATACAGGGAGATATACAGAGAGAGGAGTATACAGAGAGGAGTATACAGAGAGGAGTATACAGGGAGAGTAGTATACAGAGAGAGGAGTATACAGGGAGATATACAGAGAGAGGAGTATACAGGGAGAGGAGTATACAGGGAGATATACAGAGAGAGGAGTATACAGAGAGAGGAGTATACAGGGAGAGGAGTATACAGAGAGAGGAGTATACAGAGAGGAGTATACAGGGAGAGGAGTATACAGGGAGAGGAGTATACAGAGAGAGGAGTATACAGAGAGGAGTATACAGGGAGAGGAGTATACAGAGAGAGGAGTATACAGAGAGAGGAGTATACAGAGAGGAGTATACAGGGAGAGGAGTATACAGGGAGATATACAGAGAGAGGAGTATACAGGGAGATATACAGAGAGAGGAGTATACAGGGAGAGGAGTATACAGGGAGAGGAGTATACAGGGAGAGGAGTATACAGGGAGATATACAGAGAGAGGAGTATACAGAGAGGAGTATACAGGGAGAGGAGTATACAGGGAGATATACAGAGAGAGGAGTATACAGAGAGGAGTATACAGGGAGAGGAGTATACAGAGAGAGGAGTATACAGAGAGAGGAGTATACAGAGAGAGGAGTATACAGGGAGAGGAGTATACAGGGAGAGGAGTATACAGGGAGAGGAGTATACAGAGAGAGGAGTATACAGAGAGAGGAGTATACAGAGAGAGGAGTATACAGAGAGGAGTATACAGGGAGAGGAGTATACAGGGAGAGGAGTATACAGGGAGAGGAGTATACAGGGAGATATACAGAGAGAGGAGTATACAGAGAGGAGTATACAGGGAGAGGAGTATACAGGGAGATATACAGAGAGAGGAGTATACAGAGAGGAGTATACAGGGAGAGGAGTATACAGGGAGATATACAGGGAGAGGAGTATACAGGGAGATATACAGAGAGAGGAGTATACAGAGAGAGGAGTATACAGGGAGAGGAGTATACAGGGAGATATACAGAGAGAGGAGTATACAGAGAGAGGAGTATACAGGGAGAGGAGTATACAGGGAGATATACAGAGAGAGGAGTATACAGGGAGAGGAGTATACAGGGAGATATACAGAGAGAGGAGTATACAGGGAGAGGAGTATACAGAGAGGAGTATACAGGGAGAGGAGTATACAGGGAGAGGAGTATACAGGGAGATATACAGAGAGAGGAGTATACAGGGAGAGGAGTATACAGGGAGATATACAGAGAGAGGAGTATACAGGGAGAGGAGTATACAGAGAGGAGTATACAGAGAGAGGAGTATACAGGGAGAGGAGTATACAGAGAGAGGAGTATACAGGGAGAGGAGTATATAGGGAGAGGAGTATACAGGGAGAGGAGTATACAGGGAGAGGAGTATACAGAGAGGAGTATACAGGGAGAGGAGTATACAGGGAGAGGAGTATACAGAGAGGAGTATACAGGGAGAGGAGTATACAGGGAGAGGAGTATACAGAGAGAGGAGTATACAGAGAGAAGTATACAGGGAGAGGAGTATACAGAGAGAGGAGTATACAGAGAGGAGTATACAGAGAGAGGAGTATACAGAGAGGAGTATACAGGGAGAGGAGTATACAGGGAGAGGAGTATACAGGGAGAGGAGTATACAGGGAGAGGAGTATACAGGGAGATATATAGGGAGAGGAGTATACAGGGAGAGGAGTATACAGGGAGATATACAGAGAGAGGAGTATACAGGGAGAGGAGTATACAGGGAGATATACAGAGAGAGGAGTATACAGAGAGGAGTATACAGAGAGATATACAGAGAGAGGAGTATACAGAGAGAGGAGTATACAGGGAGAGGAGTATACAGGGAGAGGAGTATACAGGGAGGAGTATACAGGGAGAGGAGTATACAGAGAGAGGAGTATACAGAGAGAGGAGTATACAGAGAGAGGAGTATACAGAGAGAGGAGTATACAGGGAGAGGAGTATACAGAGAGAGGAGTATACAGGGAGAGGAGTATACAGAGAGAGGAGTATACAGAGAGATATACAGAGAGAGGAGTATACAGGGAGAGGAGTATACAGAGAGATATACAGAGAGAGGAGTATACAGGGAGAGGAGTATACAGGGAGATATACAGAGAGAGGAGTATACAGGGAGAGGAGTATACAGGGAGATATACAGAGAGAGGAGTATACAGAGAGGAGTATACAGAGAGATATACAGAGAGAGGAGTATACAGAGAGAGGAGTATACAGGGAGAGGAGTATACATGGAGAGGAGTATACAGGGAGAGGAGTATACAGAGAGGAGTATACAGGGAGAGGAGTATACAGAGAGAGGAGTATACAGAGAGAGGAGTATACAGGGAGAGGAGTATACAGAGAGAGGAGTATACAGGGAGAGGAGTATACAGGGAGAGGAGTATACAGGGAGAGGAGTATACAGGGAGAGGAGTATACAGAGAGAGGAGTATACAGAGAGAGGAGTATACAGAGAGAGGAGTATACAGAGAGAGGAGTATACAGAGAGAGGAGTATACAGGGAGAGGAGTATACAGGGAGAGGAGTATACAGAGAGAGGAGTATACAGAGAGAGGAGTATACAGAGAGAGGAGTATACAGGGAGAGGAGTATACAGAGAGAGGAGTATACAGGGAGAGGAGTATACAGGGAGAGGAGTATACAGAGAGAGGAGTATATGTAGAGGAGTATACAGAGAGAGGAGTATACAGAGAGAGGAGTATACAGAGAGGAGTATACAGGGAGAGGAGTATATAGAGAGGAGTATACAGGGAGAGGAGTATACAGGGAGATATACAGAGAGAGGAGTATACAGGGAGAGGAGTATACAGGGAGAGGAGTATACAGGGAGATATACAGAGAGAGGAGTATACAGAGAGAGGAGTATACAGAGAGGAGTATACAGAGAGAGGAGTATACAGGGAGATATACAGAGAGAGGAGTATACAGAGAGGAGTATACAGGGAGATATAGAGAGAGGAGTATACAGAGAGAGGAGTATACAGGGAGGAGTATACAGGGAGAGGAGTATACAGGGAGATATACAGAGAGAGGAGTATACAGAGAGGAGTATACAGGGAGAGGAGTATACAGGGAGATATACAGAGAGAGGAGTATACAGAGAGGAGTATACAGAGAGAGGAGTATACAGAGAGGAGTATACAGGGAGAGGAGTATACAGGGAGAGGAGTATACAGGGAGAGGAGTATACAGGGAGATATACAGAGAGAGGAGTATACAGGGAGATATACAGAGAGAGGAGTATACAGAGAGGAGTATACAGGGAGAGGAGTATACAGGGAGATATACAGAGAGAGGAGTATACAGGGAGAGGAGTATACAGGGAGATATACAGAGAGAGGAGTATACAGGGAGAGGAGTATACAGGGAGATATACAGAGAGGAGTATACAGGGAGAGGAGTATACAGGGAGATATACAGAGAGAGGAGTATACAGAGAGAGGAGTATACAGAGAGGAGTATACAGGGAGAGGAGTATACAGGGAGATATACAGAGAGAGGAGTATACAGGGAGAGGAGTATACAGGGAGAGGAGTATACAGAGAGATATACAGAGAGAGGAGTATACAGGGAGAGGAGTATACAGGGAGAGGAGTATACAGGGAGAGGAGTATACAGGGAGAGGAGTATACAGGGAGAGGAGTATACAGAGGAGTATACAGGGAGAGGAGTATACAGAGAGAGGAGTATACAGAGAGGAGTATACAGGGAGAGGAGTATACAGAGAGGAGTATACAGGGAGAGGAGTATACAGAGAGAGGAGTATACAGAGAGAGGAGTATACAGAGAGGAGTATACAGGGAGAGGAGTATACAGGGAGAGGAGTATACAGAGAGAGGAGTATACAGGGAGAGGAGTATACAGAGAGAGGAGTATACAGGGAGAGGAGTATACAGAGAGAGGAGTATACAGAGAGAGGAGTATACAGAGAGAGGAGTATACAGAGAGGAGTATACAGGGAGAGGAGTATACAGGGAGAGGAGTATACAGAGAGATATACAGAGAGAGGAGTATACAGGGAGATATACAGAGAGAGGAGTATACAGAGAGAGGAGTATACAGGGAGATATACAGAGAGAGGAGTATACAGAGAGAGGAGTATACAGGGAGAGGAGTATACAGGGAGATATACAGAGAGAGGAGTATACAGAGAGAGGAGTATACAGGGAGAGGAGTATACAGGGAGAGGAGTATACAGGGAGAGGAGTATACAGGGAGAGGAGTATACAGAGAGATATACAGAGAGAGGAGTATACAGGGAGATATACAGAGAGAGGAGTATACAGGGAGATATACAGAGAGAGGAGTATACAGGGAGGAGTATACAGGGAGATATACAGGGAGAGGAGTATACAGGGAGATATACAGAGAGAGGAGTATACAGGGAGATATACAGAGAGAGGAGTATACAGGGAGAGGAGTATACAGAGAGAGGAGTATACAGGGAGAGGAGTATACAGGGAGATATACAGAGAGAGGAGTATACAGGGAGATATACAGAGAGAGGAGTATACAGGGAGATATACAGAGAGAGGAGTATACAGAGAGAGGAGTATACAGGGAGAGGAGTATACAGAGAGATATACAGAGAGAGGAGTATACAGGGAGATATACAGAGAGAGGAGTATACAGGGAGATATACAGAGAGAGGAGTATACAGGGAGAGGAGTATACAGAGAGAGGAGTATACAGGGAGAGGAGTATACAGGGAGATATACAGAGAGAGGAGTATACAGGGAGATATACAGAGAGAGGAGTATACAGGGAGATATACAGAGAGAGGAGTATACAGAGAGAGGAGTATACAGGGAGAGGAGTATACAGAGAGATATACAGAGAGAGGAGTATACAGGGAGATATACAGAGAGAGGAGTATACAGGGAGATATACAGAGAGAGGAGTATACAGGGAGAGGAGTATACAGGGAGATATACAGAGAGAGGAGTATACAGGGAGATATACAGAGAGAGGAGTATACAGGGAGATATACAGAGAGAGGAGTATACAGAGAGGAGTATACAGGGAGAGGAGTATACAGGGAGATATACAGAGAGAGGAGTATACAGGGAGAGGAGTATACAGGGAGATATACAGAGAGAGGAGTATACAGGGAGATATACAGAGAGAGGAGTATACAGGGAGATATACAGAGAGAGGAGTATACAGGGAGATATACAGAGAGAGGAGTATACAGAGAGAGGAGTATACAGAGAGAGGAGTATACAGAGAGGAGTATACAGGGAGAGGAGTATACAGGGAGAGGAGTATACAGGGAGAGGAGTATACAGGGAGAGGAGTATACAGAGAGAGGAGTATACAGGGAGAGGAGTATACAGAGAGAGGAGTATACAGGGAGAGGAGTATACAGAGAGAAGTATACAGGGAGAGGAGTATACAGAGAGGAGTATACAGGGAGAGGAGTATACAGAGAGAGGAGTATACAGGGAGAGGAGTATACAGGGAGAGGAGTATACAGGGAGAGGAGTATACAGAGAGAGGAGTATACAGAGAGGAGTATACAGGGAGAGGAGTATACAGGGAGAGGAGTATACAGGGAGAGGAGTATACAGAGAGGAGTATACAGGGAGAGGAGTATACAGGGAGAGGAGTATACAGAGAGATATACAGAGAGAGGAGTATACAGGGAGATATACAGAGAGAGGAGTATACAGGGAGATATACAGAGAGAGGAGTATACAGAGAGAGGAGTATACAGAGAGAGGAGTATACAGGGAGATATACAGAGAGAGGAGTATACAGAGAGAGGAGTATACAGAGAGAGGAGTATACAGGGAGATATACAGAGAGAGGAGTATACAGGGAGAGGAGTATACAGGGAGATATACAGAGAGAGGAGTATACAGGGAGAGGAGTATACAGGGAGATATACAGGGAGAGGAGTATACAGGGAGAGGAGTATACAGGGAGATATACAGAGAGAGGAGTATACAGGGAGATATACAGAGAGAGGAGTATACAGGGAGAGGAGTATACAGGGAGAGGAGTATACAGGGAGAGGAGTATACAGGGAGATATACAGGGAGAGGAGTATACAGGGAGAGGAGTATACAGGGAGATATACAGAGAGAGGAGTATACAGGGAGATATACAGAGAGAGGAGTATACAGGGAGAGGAGTATACAGGGAGAGGAGTATACAGGGAGATATACAGAGAGAGGAGTATACAGGGAGATATACAGAGAGAGGAGTATATAGGGAGATATACAGAGAGAGGAGTATACAGAGAGGAGTATACAGGGAGAGGAGTATACAGGGAGATATACAGAGAGAGGAGTATACAGGGAGATATACAGAGAGAGGAGTATACAGGGAGAGGAGTATACAGGGAGATATACAGAGAGAGGAGTATACAGGGAGAGGAGTATACAGGGAGATATACAGAGAGAGGAGTATACAGGGAGATATACAGAGAGAGGAGTATACAGAGAGAGGAGTATACAGGGAGAGGAGTATACAGGGAGAGGAGTATACAGGGAGAGGAGTATACAGGGAGAGGAGTATACAGAGAGAGGAGTATACAGGGAGAGGAGTATACAGAGAGATATACAGAGAGAGGAGTATACAGAGAGAGGAGTATACAGGGAGAGGAGTATACAGGGAGATATACAGAGAGAGGAGTATACAGGGAGAGGAGTATACAGAGAGAGGAGTATACAGGGAGATATACAGGGAGAGGAGTATACAGGGAGATATACAGGGAGAGGAGTATACAGGGAGAGGAGTATACAGGGAGATATACAGAGAGAGGAGTATACAGGGAGATATACAGAGAGAGGAGTATACAGGGAGAGGAGTATACAGGGAGAGGAGTATACAGGGAGATATACAGGGAGAGGAGTATACAGGGAGAGGAGTATACAGGGAGATATACAGAGAGAGGAGTATACAGGGAGATATACAGAGAGAGGAGTATACAGGGAGAGGAGTATACAGGGAGATATACAGAGAGAGGAGTATACAGGGAGATATACAGAGAGAGGAGTATACAGGGAGATATACAGAGAGAGGAGTATACAGGGAGATATACAGAGAGAGGAGTATACAGGGAGATATACAGAGAGAGGAGTATACAGGGAGAGGAGTATATAGGGAGATATACAGAGAGAGGAGTATACAGGGAGAGGAGTATACAGGGAGATATACAGAGGAGTATACAGGGAGAGGAGTATACAGGGAGAGGAGTATACAGGGAGATATACAGAGAGAGGAGTATACAGGGAGATATACAGAGAGAGGAGTATACAGGGAGAGGAGTATACAGGGAGATATACAGAGAGAGGAGTATATAGGGAGATATACAGAGAGAGGAGTATACAGAGAGGAGTATACAGGGAGAGGAGTATACAGGGAGATATACAGAGAGAGGAGTATACAGGGAGAGGAGTATACAGGGAGATATACAGAGAGAGGAGTATACAGGGAGATATACAGAGAGAGGAGTATACAGGGAGATATACAGAGAGAGGAGTATACAGGGAGAGGAGTATACAGGGAGATATACAGAGAGAGGAGTATGCAGGGAGATATACAGAGAGAGGAGTATACAGGGAGATATACAGAGAGAGGAGTATACAGGGAGAGGAGTATACAGGGAGATATACAGAGAGAGGAGTATATAGGGAGATATACAGAGAGAGGAGTATACAGGGAGAGGAGTATACAGGGAGATATACAGAGAGAGGAGTATACAGGGAGAGGAGTATACAGGGAGATATACAGAGAGAGGAGTATACAGGGAGATATACAGAGAGAGGAGTATATAGGGAGATATACAGAGAGAGGAGTATACAGAGAGGAGTATACAGGGAGAGGAGTATACAGGGAGATATACAGAGAGAGGAGTATACAGGGAGATATACAGAGAGAGGAGTATACAGGGAGAGGAGTATACAGGGAGATATACAGAGAGAGGAGTATACAGGGAGATATACAGAGAGAGGAGTATACAGAGAGAAGTATACAGGGAGAGGAGTATACAGAGAGAGGAGTATACAGAGAGAGGAGTATACAGGGAGAGGAGTATACAGGGAGAGGAGTATACAGGGAGAGGAGTATACAGGGAGAGGAGTATACAGGGAGAGGAGTATACAGAGAGAGGAGTATACAAAGAGAAGTATACAGGGAGAGGAGTATACAGAGAGAGGAGTATACAGAGAGGAGTATACAGGGAGAGGAGTATACAGGGAGATATACAGAGAGAGGAGTATACAGAGAGGAGTATACAGGGAGAGGAGTATACAGGGAGATATACAGAGAGAGGAGTATACAGAGAAAGGAGTATACAGAGAAAGGAGTATACAGAGAAAGGAGTATACAGAGAAAGGAGTATACAGAGAGAGGAGTATACAGAGAGGAGTATACAGGGAGAGGAGTATACAGGGAGATATACATAGGAGTATACAGGGAGAGGAGTATACAGGGAGAGGAGTATATAGGGAGATATACAGAGAGAGGAGTATACAGAGAGGAGTATACAGGGAGAGGAGTATACAGGGAGATATACAGAGGAGTATACAGGGAGAGGAGTATACAGGGAGAGGAGTATACAGGGAGATATACAGAGAGAGGAGTATACAGAGAAAGGAGTATACAGGGAGAGGAGTATACAGGGAGAGGAGTATACAGGGAGAGGAGTATACAGGGAGAGGAGTATATAGGGAGATATACAGAGAGAGGAGTATACAGAGAGGAGTATACAGGGAGAGGAGTATACAGGGAGATATACAGAGGAGTATACAGGGAGATATACAGAGAGAGGAGTATACAGAGAGGAGTATACAGGGAGAGGAGTATACAGGGAGATATACAGAGGAGTATACAGGGAGAGGAGTATACAGGGAGATATACAGAGAGAGGAGTATACAGAGAGAGGAGTATACAGGGAGAGGAGTATACAGGGAGAGGAGTATACAGAGAGGAGTATACAGAGAGGAGTATACAGGGAGAGGAGTATACAGGGAGATATACAGAGAGAGGAGTATACAGAGAGGAGTATACAGGGAGAGGAGTATACAGGGAGATATACAGAGGAGTATACAGGGAGAGGAGTATACAGGGAGATATACAGAGAGAGGAGTATACAGAGAGAGGAGTATACAGGGAGAGGAGTATACAGGGAGAGGAGTATACAGAGAGGAGTATACAGAGAGGAGTATACAGGGAGAGGAGTATACAGGGAGATATACAGAGAGAGGAGTATACAGGGAGATATACAGAGAGAGGAGTATATAGGGAGATATACAGAGAGAGGAGTATACAGGGAGATATACAGAGAGAGGAGTATACAGGGAGAGGAGTATACAGGGAGATATACAGAGAGAGGAGTATACAGGGAGAGGAGTATACAGGGAGATATACAGAGAGAGGAGTATACAGAGAAAGGAGTATACAGAGAGAGGAGTATACAGAGAGAGGAGTATACAGAGAGAGGAGTATACAGGGAGATATACATAGGAGTATACAGGGAGAGGAGTATACAGGGAGAGGAGTATATAGGGAGATATACAGAGAGAGGAGTATACAGAGAGGAGTATACAGGGAGAGGAGTATACAGGGAGATATACAGAGGAGTATACAGGGAGAGGAGTATACAGGGAGAGGAGTATACAGGGAGATATACAGAGAGAGGAGTATACAGAGAGGAGTATACAGGGAGAGGAGTATACAGGGAGATATACAGAGGAGTATACAGGGAGAGGAGTATACAGGGAGAGGAGTATATAGGGAGATATACAGAGAGAGGAGTATACAGGGAGAGGAGTATACAGGGAGAGGAGTATACAGGGAGAGGAGTATACAGGGAGATATACAGAGGAGTATACAGGGAGAGGAGTATACAGGGAGAGGAGTATACAGGGAGATATACAGAGAGAGGAGTATACAGAGAAAGGAGTATACAGGGAGAGGAGTATACAGGGAGAGGAGTATACAGGGAGAGGAGTATACAGAGAGGAGTATACAGGGAGAGGAGTATACAGGGAGATATACAGAGAGGAGTATACAGAGAGGAGTATACAGAGAGGAGTATACAGGGAGATATACAGAGGAGTATACAGGGAGAGGAGTATACAGGGAGAGGAGTATATAGGGAGATATACAGAGAGAGGAGTATACAGAGAGGAGTATACAGGGAGAGGAGTATACAGGGAGATATACAGAGGAGTATACAGGGAGAGGAGTATACAGGGAGAGGAGTATATAGGGAGATATACAGAGAGAGGAGTATACAGAGAGGAGTATACAGGGAGATATACAGAGGAGTATACAGGGAGAGGAGTATACAGGGAGATATACAGAGGAGTATACAGGGAGAGGAGTATACAGGGAGAGGAGTATACAGGGAGAGGAGTATATAGGGAGATATACAGAGAGAGGAGTATACAGAGAGAGGAGTATACAGGGAGAGGAGTATACAGGGAGATATACAGAGGAGTATACAGGGAGAGGAGTATACAGGGAGAGGAGTATATAGGGAGATATACAGAGAGAGGAGTATACAGAGAGGAGTATACAGGGAGAGGAGTATATAGGGAGATATACAGAGGAGTATACAGGGAGAGGAGTATACAGGGAGAGGAGTATATAGGGAGATATACAGAGAGAGGAGTATACAGGGAGAGGAGTATACAGGGAGATATACAGAGGAGTATACAGGGAGAGGAGTATACAGGGAGAGGAGTATATAGGGAGATATACAGAGAGAGGAGTATACAGAGAGGAGTATACAGGGAGAGGAGTATACAGGGAGATATACAGAGGAGTATACAGGGAGAGGAGTATACAGGGAGAGGAGTATACAGGGAGAGGAGTATATAGGGAGATATACAGAGAGAGGAGTATACAGAGAGGAGTATACAGGGAGAGGAGTATACAGGGAGATATACAGAGGAGTATACAGGGAGAGGAGTATACAGGGAGAGGAGTATATAGGGAGATATACAGAGAGAGGAGTATACAGAGAGGAGTATACAGGGAGAGGAGTATACAGGGAGATATACAGAGGAGTATACAGGGAGAGGAGTATACAGGGAGAGGAGTATACAGGGAGATATACAGAGGAGTATACAGGGAGATATACAGAGAGAGGAGTATACAGGGAGAGGAGTATACAGGGAGAGGAGTATACAGGGAGAGGAGTATACAGGGAGAGGAGTATATAGGGAGATATACAGAGAGAGGAGTATACAGAGAGGAGTATACAGGGAGAGGAGTATACAGGGAGATATACAGAGGAGTATACAGGGAGAGGAGTATACAGGGAGAGGAGTATATAGGGAGATATACAGAGAGAGGAGTATACAGAGAGGAGTATACAGGGAGAGGAGTATACAGGGAGATATACAGAGGAGTATACAGGGAGAGGAGTATACAGGGAGAGGAGTATACAGGGAGAGGAGTATACAGGGAGAGGAGTATATAGGGAGATATACAGAGAGAGGAGTATACAGGGAGAGGAGTATACAGGGAGATATACAGAGGAGTATACAGGGAGAGGAGTATACAGGGAGAGGAGTATACAGGGAGATATACAGAGAGAGGAGTATACAGAGAAAGGAGTATACAGGGAGAGGAGTATACAGGGAGAGGAGTATACAGGGAGAGGAGTATACAGAGAGGAGTATACAGGGAGAGGAGTATACAGGGAGATATACAGAGAGGAGTATACAGGGAGATATACAGAGGAGTATACAGGGAGAGGAGTATATAGGGAGATATACAGAGAGAGGAGTATACAGAGAGGAGTATACAGGGAGAGGAGTATACAGGGAGATATACAGAGGAGTATACAGGGAGAGGAGTATACAGGGAGAGGAGTATATAGGGAGATATACAGAGAGAGGAGTATACAGAGAGGAGTATACAGGGAGAGGAGTATACAGGGAGATATACAGAGGAGTATACAGGGAGATATACAGAGGAGTATACAGGGAGAGGAGTATACAGGGAGATATACAGAGAGAGGAGTATACAGAGAGGAGTATACAGGGAGAGGAGTATACAGGGAGATATACAGAGGAGTATACAGGGAGAGGAGTATACAGGGAGATATACAGAGAGAGGAGTATACAGAGAGAGGAGTATACAGGGAGAGGAGTATACAGGGAGAGGAGTATACAGAGAGGAGTATACAGAGAGGAGTATACAGGGAGAGGAGTATACAGGGAGAGGAGTATACAGGGAGAGGAGTATACAGGGAGATATACAGAGAGAGGAGTATATAGGGAGATATACAGAGAGAGGAGTATACAGGGAGATATACAGAGAGAGGAGTATACAGGGAGAGGAGTATACAGGGAGATATACAGAGAGAGGAGTATACAGGGAGAGGAGTATACAGGGAGATATACAGAGAGAGGAGTATACAGAGAAAGGAGTATACAGAGAGAGGAGTATACAGAGAGAGGAGTATACAGAGAGAGGAGTATACAGGGAGATATACATAGGAGTATACAGGGAGAGGAGTATACAGGGAGAGGAGTATATAGGGAGATATACAGAGAGAGGAGTATACAGAGAGGAGTATACAGGGAGAGGAGTATACAGGGAGATATACAGAGGAGTATACAGGGAGAGGAGTATACAGGGAGAGGAGTATATAGGGAGATATACAGAGAGAGGAGTATACAGAGAGGAGTATACAGGGAGAGGAGTATACAGGGAGATATACAGAGGAGTATACAGGGAGAGGAGTATACAGGGAGAGGAGTATATAGGGAGATATACAGAGAGAGGAGTATACAGAGAGGAGTATACAGGGAGAGGAGTATACAGGGAGAGGAGTATACAGGGAGAGGAGTATACAGAGAGGAGTATACAGAGAGGAGTATACAGGGAGAGGAGTATACAGGGAGATATACAGAGAGGAGTATACAGAGAGGAGTATACAGAGAGGAGTATACAGGGAGATATACAGAGGAGTATACAGGGAGAGGAGTATACAGGGAGAGGAGTATATAGGGAGATATACAGAGAGAGGAGTATACAGAGAGGAGTATACAGGGAGAGGAGTATACAGGGAGATATACAGAGGAGTATACAGGGAGAGGAGTATACAGGGAGAGGAGTATATAGGGAGATATACAGAGAGAGGAGTATACAGAGAGGAGTATACAGGGAGATATACAGAGGAGTATACAGGGAGAGGAGTATACAGGGAGATATACAGAGGAGTATACAGGGAGAGGAGTATACAGGGAGAGGAGTATATAGGGAGATATACAGAGAGAGGAGTATACAGAGAGGAGTATACAGGGAGAGGAGTATATAGGGAGATATACAGAGGAGTATACAGGGAGAGGAGTATACAGGGAGAGGAGTATATAGGGAGATATACAGAGAGAGGAGTATACAGGGAGAGGAGTATACAGGGAGATATACAGAGGAGTATACAGGGAGAGGAGTATACAGGGAGAGGAGTATATAGGGAGATATACAGAGAGAGGAGTATACAGGGAGAGGAGTATACAGAGGAGTATACAGGGAGAGGAGTATACAGGGAGAGGAGTATACAGGGAGATATACAGAGAGAGGAGTATACAGGGAGAGGAGTATACAGGGAGAGGAGTATACAGGGAGAGGAGTATACAGGGAGAGGAGTATACAGAGAGGAGTATACAGGGAGATATACAGAGAGGAGTATACAGGGAGAGGAGTATACAGGGAGATATACAGAGAGAGGAGTATACAGAGAAAGGAGTATACAGGGAGAGGAGTATACAGGGAGAGGAGTATACAGGGAGAGGAGTATACAGGGAGAGGAGTATACAGGGAGAGGAGTATACAGGGAGAGGAGTATACAGGGAGATGAGTATATAGGGAGATATACAGAGAGAGGAGTATACAGGGAGAGGAGTATACAGGGAGATATACAGAGGAGTATACAGGGAGAGGAGTATACAGGGAGATATACAGAGAGAGGAGTATACAGAGAAAGGAGTATACAGGGAGAGGAGTATACAGGGAGAGGAGTATACAGGGAGATATACAGAGAGGAGTATACAGGGAGAGGAGTATATAGGGAGATATACAGAGAGAGGAGTATACAGGGAGAGGAGTATACAGGGAGATATACAGAGGAGTATACAGAGAGAGGAGTATACAGGGAGAGGAGTATACAGGGAGATATACAGAGAGAGGAGTATACAGAGAAAGGAGTATACAGAGAAAGGAGTATACAGAGAGAGGAGTATACAGAGAGGAGTATACAGGGAGAGGAGTATACAGGGAGGTATACAGGGAGAGGAGTATACAGGGAGAGGAGTATACAGGGAGAGGAGTATATAGGGAGATATACAGAGAGAGGAGTATACAGGGAGAGGAGTATACAGGGAGATATACAGAGAGAGGAGTATACAGAGAAAGGAGTATACAGGGAGAGGAGTATACAGGGAGAGGAGTATACAGGGAGAGGAGTATACAGGGAGATATACAGAGAGGAGTATACAGGGAGAGGAGTATACAGGGAGATATACAGAGAGGAGTATACTGCTAGTGATGTCCAGTTCATGAACGAATCGGTTCTTTTCAGTGAACTGGATGAATCGATTCATCTGAGTGAACTGATTCGTTTGGAACAGTTCACTTGTATGCACTCAATACACAGCATAGCAGAGAGCAGGCCTGGTAATATGATCCTAGAGTGAGAGAGCTCCGCCCCTCCCTGCAACCAATCAGCGTGCTCAAGGCACAGTGACACTCAGGAACTGTATAGAGTGAGGAGTACACACACAGTACACCGAGTTAAAGAATCGAGTTGTTAGAATACAGTACACTGGAAGAACCCGGAGTCACCACCAGTAGAATACACTAAATCAATGATCAGGTAGCAGCAATACACTACAGACTGCTTTAAAGACATAGAGGACAAAGAGTCAGGATAAGAAGATATCCTCCTCATTCAGATTAATTCTTTAACCCTTTAGTATTTAGTTTGCTTATCCTAAAGGAGATATGCATGTTAAAGGGGACAAACATCCCTTCTGGGACGTGTCTAATTTAGTAGCTGTATAACTGAATGAGAGAGCTGTCTCATTTTTTTAACACAAAAATACATTTATCCTGCTTTATAGTAATATTGTTCTGCGTTTTGGTCCTGAGATTTCTATGCCCCCTGGATCCTTGATTTTTTTTGAAAGCGGTTGTAAACCCTGGAAAACCTAAATAAATAAATCCCACCTGCAAGACAAAGTCATAATGAGCTAGTATGACTAGCATACTAGCTCATTATGCATCACTTACCTTAGATCGGGGCCCCCAAAGCCGTCCTCGTCTCCCTCTCCAGCCATCACTGCGGCGATACCCGGAAGGTTACTTCCGGGTATCGCCGCTCCAGCCAATCACAGTGCCTCTCCGGCGATGTGATTGGCCGGAGCGGCGAAGACGTCACTCCGCGCATGCACACGGGAGCCGTCAAATCCGGATTTGTGAATGGGATTAACCCTGTGAATGCGCCGTAGACACCGATGCATGTCATTTTTTGCAAATATCTCCTAAACCGTGTAGGTTTAGGAGATATTTCTTGCACCTACAGGTAAGCCTTAATCTAGGCTTACCTGTAGGTGCAAGTTGCATAAGTGGGTTTACAACCACTTTAATTCCTACAACCATGAGCTCTACAGTGGTAGAAAATAACACAGACAAGATAGGGAAAAAAAATCAACAGTTTTTAATAGAACAATATCAAACTATTTTAAAGAACTGGAATAATTACAATAAAAAAAATTGTACTTAATAAACTGTTACAGGAAATTATATTTAACTGTCTTTCGATAATACTTTCTTTGGGCTGGGTTCACACTGGTGTGATGCAAGCTAACCCTGCGAATCGTGTGCGGGTTCCTGCATCGCACATGAATCATAGACAGTTCACACTGAAATCTGTGAACCGCTGCGGGTGTCAATATAAAGTTAATGACACCCTCAGATTGGTTCGCAGATCACAGTGTGAACTGTGAAATAGTACACCCATGCAATCCGATCCGATTCCAGTGCAGACCAAAAAAAAAGGGTCCGGTACCATTTTGGTCTGAATGTGATGCAAATTCAGCCATACCATCTGTATGGTTGAATTTGCATCACACAGACATCGCATGTGATCTGCACAGCAATGTGGTGCACATCACATGCGATGTCTGTGTGATGTGAATTCAGCCATACAAACTAAATCACATCACATTGGCACCAAAATGGTGCAGGACCCTTTTTCAGTCCACACATTGGATCGCATGGGTGTTCACACCTATGCGATTTGATTCCTGTGCAATTTCACAGTTTGCACTGCGATCTGCAAACTGGTTTGGGGGTGTTATTAACTTTGCATTGACACCTGCAGTGGTTCGCAGAGAGCAGTGTGAACTGCTTGCGAGTCAGATGTGATGCAGGAACTTGCACTGGAATCGCATTGGATCGCAGAAGTGTGAAACAGGACTCATAGTTTTAAGAGGACATATAAGCTTTCCTCTAAGATAAAATGTATATACATGAACCAAATGAATAATGATGAAACCCCTTTGGGGCACTTTGTAATATAGGTAGTTATAACATGTAGTACAGGACATTCATTAACCATGAGTTATATTTCTAGAATTATTGCAGTCACTCTGACGTTTGTGGTGACACCTAACATGTGAAGCAATCATCGTTTATGTACACATGCATGCCCTACGCACGTTTATTCACATGCAGATATCAGGGTCGGTGGGGATGGTTTTAGTTTTTATTTTTTCACTTAACAAGCCCCTATGTGATAGTTTGTTAAAGTGACAGGTTCTCTTTAATGCATCTGGGGTCTGTTATATGATCTGAGTATAGGATTGTGCTCAGTAACCTGGGTAGCAGGTGTTCTGTCAGATCAAGCAATCTATAGGATCAGCCAATATTGCCACTTACGGTGACGCACAAACAGCTGTGTAAATGAAAAGCGTTTTTTTTTTTGTGCATGTGAACTGCATTCTGATGGGCCAACTTCACAGTTAAGATTGCTAGCCATCAGATTTGTCTGTAGTCTTTACAGTGCATAATGAGGCCCCTTTCACACTTGTGAGACTTGGGACTACAAAGTCGCAGGACAAGTGGTACTCCATGATTTCTAATGATTGAGTACCATTCATATCTGTGCGTCTTCAAGTCGCAGCGACTACAAAGTAGTCACTGCACTACTTTGGTCCGATTTTGATGCGACTTGAGGCAGAGACCTCAAGATTACATAGGTATTGCTTCAAGTCGCATCAAAATCGCATCAAAGTCACGGTAAAAATCGTGGCAAAAATGGCACGACTTTCAAGTCGCACAAGTGTGAAAGGAGCCCAACGATTGGATTTTACTACTGTTGGTACTTCGCCTGCCCGCGGTAGTAAAATCCGATAATTTTTTCTGTACATGCGCTAGGAAAAATCTGATGGCTAGCAATGTTAACTGTGAAGTTGGCCAATCAGAATGACGTTCACATGCAGAAAAACCCGCTTTTCCTTTACACAGCTTTTTGTGCGTCACCAAATTAATGACGCCGCTAATCTGACAAATTTGCTTGTGCTCTGAGCAAGGAACTAAATACAAGTAAAAGTCCCCAGGAGCTGCCAACCTTCTGTGGAGAATCATTCTATTGATTCTAATCATTTAAAAAGGTTGAGTGAGAGCTTTGATTCACTTGCTTGTCAGTATTCAGCAAGTGAACCGAAGAATCGATTCATTTCAGTGAGTGAATCGAAATGAACCGATTCACTTAAAAGATCCGAACTTCCCATCACTAGTATACAGGGAGAGGAGTATACAGGGAGAGGAGTATACAGGGAGAAGAGTATACAGGGAGAAGAGTATACAGGGAGAAGAGTATACAGGGAGAAGAGTATACAGGGAGAAGAGTATACAGGGAGAAGAGTATACAGGGAGAAGAGTATACAGGGAGAAGAGTATACAGGGAGAAAGGAACAGATAAGATATAATATAAAGGAAGGGGGAAGGGAGAGAGACCTTCAGGAGGAAGACGTGTTTTCTTCTCTTCCCGCCCTCTATTTCCTGTTTCCTGGTCACATGTTTCCTGTGACATCATCACTCGGTGAATCTGGAGGATTGGAAGGAGCTGCTACTGTCAGTAAATGGAGGATTGTGCAGATACTGAGGGGGGGAGTTGTATTAATTGTACTGCAGGGCAGACTGCTGCTCCCTCCATGTCCTGTGCTGTGCCCACCATGTAATGTGCTCAAAAACGAGCGTTTTGCAGACATATGTAAACGGTTTTCGCACCACACGTGAGATTTCACCGCGATCCGACATCTCACACAGCTGCCCATAGAGGTGAACAGAGACCAGACCATCTCTAATCACCTCTATGATCTGGGAGGACTGGAGTGACATCACTGGTAGGGTGAAAGTAAACTATTTATGTATGGTAGAGGAGAGATGTGGGGTCTTATACACCCCCAATGTCTCCATAAAGAGAACCCGTCATCCCTGATTTCTATTACAAAGTTTACACTTCTTGTAATAAGGAATAAAAGTGATCAAAAAAAAATAATAAGAAAATGTTTAAGGTGCCCCACCCCTCTGCACTCGTGTGCAGGACAAACACACACGTAAGTCGCACCACACATGTGAGGCATCACCACGATCGTCAGAGCGAGAACAATAATTCTAGCACTAGACTTCCTCTGCAACTCTCAACATGTAACCTGTACAAATATTTAAAGCTCCACCTGTGGCGATTTTTTTTCGTTTCGTAATTTTTAAAGTGTCCCGTTTGGAGATTTTTATGTAGTGTGCGCAATTTTAAAGCGTGACGTGATAAGTATCTATTTACTTGGTGTAACATCATCTTTTATATTTTACCTAAAAAAATTGGGTTACGTGGTGTTTTTTTTTTGTTTTTTTTTTTGCATTATGATTTATTTAACTACTTTTCCCCAAAAAATTGTGTTTGAAAAACTGGTGACCGAATACAGTGTGACATTAAAAATCTGCAACGATCGCCATTTTATTCTCTAGGGTTTCTTCTTAAAAAAAATATATATATATATCATAGTTGCCAACATTGCAAAAAAAAAATCCGGGACACTTTTTCGCATGTAGGCGGAGCCTTGCTATAATTAGGGGGCGGGGCATTCGTTTATAGGTGTATCACACCCTAGCAGAAAAAAGTGGTGCGCGATGGTTTACGCGGGTAGTGGGAGTGGCTTAAATGGGCGTGGCTCAAAGGGGGTGTGGTTAGAGTCTGAGATGAATGAGGGATGAAGGGAGAAAGAAAGAGGGAGGGAAGGAAAGAAGGAAGGATGGAGGGACAGCAGGCCCAGATCCTACACCACAATAGAAATATGTGTATTCCAGAGTTTACCAATCAGCAGATAAAGATCCTCCAAACACCTGGTGTTAGCTCTTCAATTATCCTGGCACCATGGTTGTTAGGGTGTCAGGATGACTGAAGTGCATTATTTCTATTATTACATTTTAATATAAAATGAAATCATTCAACTCACCATAATGGCGAATCACTGTAAGCCCCAAGTGTGTCACCTGCCACGTCGCCTGCCACCAGATGCCATCAGGTGCCTCCAATGGAGTCCGTCCTTACATCAGCTTTACCCAGCGGAGTCCTTCCTTACATCAGGCGTACCCAGCGGAGTCCCCCCTTACATCAGGTGTCCCCAGCGGAGTCCCCCCTTACATCAGGTGTCCCCAGCGGAGTCCCCCCTTACATCAGGTGTCCCCAGCGGAGTCCCCCCTTACATCAGGTGTCCCCAGCGGAGTCCCCCCTTACATCAGGTGTCCCCAGCGGAGTCCCCCCTTACATCAGGCGTCCCCAGCGGAGTCCCCCCTTACATCAGGCGTCCCCAGCAGAGTCCCCCCTTACATCAGGCGTCCCCAGCAGAGTCCCCCCTTACAACAGGCGTCCCCAGCGGAGTCCCCCCTTACATCAGGCATCCCCAGTGGAGTCCCCCCTTACATCAGGCGTCCCCAGCGGAGTCCCCCCTTAACCAGGTGTCTCCTGTCTCGACCGCCATTACTGTTTCCCCTTCCCCGAGGGGGAACAAAATAGAGGCGGAGCCGACCGCGTGGCTGCACAAAAAATTAAGCTGTGGCGCTTTGTCTCCGCCGGCCCGCGGCGGCCAAAGTCGTGGAAACCGGGAAAAAACGGATTGGCCGGGACATTGGCCGGGACAAAATAAATCCGGGAAAAGGGTTTGAATCCCGGGAATGTCCCGGCCAATCCGTGACTGTTGGCAACTATGTATATATGTATATGTGTATACAGTGTGTGTATGTATGTGTGTGTATATTGTGAGGGGGTTAGCTCGGCAGCGGGTGTGTGTGACCCCCGGGATGGGCTCCCCACACAAAAACAGGCCCAGCAAACGGAGGTTGTGGTTTTCAAAATCAAAAAAAAAGGTGCGGTTTATTTTCTATTTACAGTGACAAAACACAGCAAAGCCAAAAGAAACATATAAACAAAATAAATCCTGGTCAAGTTGACCTCTGACTAAACATACAGGTTTCCTAACTAACAACTGGGATCAGCCTAGTGCTGTCCTAGTCCCTAAGTCCCTGGTTTTAAATGTCCAAGCAAATAGCCACACAGGCTTTGTCTCACCGCACAGGGGTTCACTCTCCCTAGACAGTCCACACAGGTCTGGTTCCAGGCATGAGCAAACATCTAATGAAGCTGGAAGTTCTTATAGAGGCCTAAATGAGCTGACAAGCTTCAGCTGGTCTCATCAACTCCCTGTCTGCACGACGCCCCACACTCTCCCTAGAGGTATGAGTCATCCATGAGCCCACTAGCCTTAGCTGGGCCTATACAACTCTCCACCTAGTTGTATAAGTCGGCGTAAAGCCTGAATCTGGGCGAAATATATCTACCCCCCTGGATGCAACCAGGTGACTTTACCTTCCTGCTGTCACATACCCCCCCCTCTTGTTTTAACCTCGGGGTTGGAACACCAGCAATCAGGCATTCATGTACTCGAGACAAAGCATCCACATTCCCCATTTGAACGCCAGGGCGATGCTTTACTGTGAAGTTGAATTCCTGGAGGGCCAGGAACCACCTATTCACTCTTCTATTTGTTTCCTTGTTTTGAGCCATCCACTTTAACGGAGCGTGATCCGTAACCATGTCAAAGTGCCTACCTAGCAGGTAGTACCGAAGGGAATCTAGAGCCCACTTCACCGCTAAACACTCCTTTTCAACGGTGGCGTAATTTACCTCATGGGACTTCAACTTCCTGCTGAGGTAAATGACTGGGTGCTCTTCCCCGTTCCAGACCTGGGACAATACTGCTCCTAACCCCACATCTGACGCATCACTTTGTACGACAAAGTCTTTAGAGAAGTCGGGTGAGTACAACACTGGCTGGCTACATAAGGCTTGTTTCAAGAATTGGAATGCTGCCTCAGCCTCGGGGGTCCATTTAATCATGACCGACCCTTTCCCCTTCGTTAGGTTGGTTAGGGGCACAGCCTTAGAAGCAAAGTGGGGAATGAATCGCCGATAATACCCAGCGATTCCCAGAAAGGCTCGTACCTGCTTCTTGCTGTTGGGACGTGGCCAACTCTGGATGGCCTCGACTTTGTTGAGTTGGGGTTTTATTACTCCCCTCCCAATGGTGTACCCAAGATATTTGGCCTCCTCCTGCCCAATGGTACACTTCTTGGGGTTAGCCGTAAACCCCGCTTCCCGAACAGAGTCCAGGACTGCTTGCACTTTTGGCAGATGTGAGGCCCAATCTGTGCTATGGACAATTACGTCATCCAGGTAAGCCGCAGCATACTTCCGATGGGGCCTCAGCATCTGGTCCATTTTCCGCTGGAATGTGGCCGGCGCATTCTGTAACCCGAACGGCATTCTTTTATATTGGAACGCCCCGTCTGGGGTTACAAATGCGGTTTTCTCTTTGGCCAATTTGGCCAGGGGGATTTGCCAATACCCTTTTGTGAGGTCAAGAGTCGTCATGTATCGGGCTGTTCCCAGCCGGTCGATCAACTCATCTATACGTGGCATGGGGTAGGTGTCAAATTTTGTAACTTTGTTCAACTGACGAAAATCGTTACAAAATCGCCAGCTCCCATCCGGTTTAGGCACCAACACAATGGGACTAGACCAATCACTTTGGGACTCCTCTATCACCCCTAAGTTCAGCATTTTCTGTACTTCCTCCCGTATTGCCTCCCGTCGGGCCTCTGGGATCCGATAGGGTTTTAACTTCACCCTTTCACCGGGCGGGGTAATGATGTCATGCTCTACCCCAAATGTTTGTCCCGGCAGCTCAGAGAATACCTCCTTGTTGCGAAGCACAAACTCCTTAACCTCCTGTTGTTGGGGTTGTGACAAGGTGGCTGCTATTCCAACCTCAGGAATCACGCAACCAGTTTGAGCTGGTGACCAAGTGTCTGCGACTAGGGACTCTCTATCCCTCCAGGCTTTCAACAGATTAACGTGATAGATCTGTTCGGGCTTTCGCCTTCCTGGTTGTCTGACCTTGTAATTCACTTCGCTCACTTTTTCCATTATCTCGTAGGGGCCTTGCCATTTGGCAAGGAATTTACTTTCAACCGTAGGGACAAGTACCAGTATCCTATCCCCCGGGGAAAAGGTACGGGTCTTGGCTCCACGGTTGTACACTCTCTGCTGTGCTAACTGCGCTTGGGCCAAATGTTCCTTCACGATGGGCATTACCTGTGCAATTCGGTCTTGCATCAGGGCGACATGCTCAATCACACTCCTGTGGGGAGAACTCTCACTTTCCCAAGTTTCCTTGGCAATATCCAACAGCCCTCTTGGGTGTCTCCCATACAGTAACTCAAAGGGGGAGAATCCCGTAGAGGATTGGGGCACCTCCCTAATAGCAAACATCAGATAAGGAAGTAGACAGTCCCAATCCTTTCCATCTCTATCCACCACTTTCTTCAACATTTGTTTTAGGGTTTTGTTGAATCTTTCAACCAGCCCATCGGTTTGGGGGTGATACACAGATGTACGTAATTGCGTCACTTTGAACAATTTACACAGCTCCTTCATAACCCGGGACATAAAGGGTGTACCTTGGTCCGTAAGCAGTTCTTTACAAATACCCACCCGGCTAAACACAAGAGATAGCTCTTTGGCTATGGTTTTGGCCGAGGTATTTCGGAGAGGGATCGCTTCTGGATAACGGGTGGCATAGTCCATTATAACTAATATGTACTGGTGCCCCCTAGCGGACTTGATTATAGGACCTACCAAATCCATGGCGATCCTCTCAAACGGGACCTCAATGATGGGTAGAGGGACCAGCGGGCTACGGAAATGTGGCATCGGGGCCGACCTCTGACACACAGGGCAGGAGGAACAATAATTTTCTATGTCCTTCATCACCCCCGGCCAATAGAATCTCTGTAATACCCTCTCTCGGGTTTTCTCTGTCCCCAGATGACCTCCAAGAATGTGCCCATGGGCCAACTCCAACACCAACTTCCTGTAAGGTTTGGGCACCACAAGCTGCTCAACGGTTTCTTCTGCCCTTTTTGCCACCCGATACAGTAGGTCCATCTCTACGCTGAAGTATGGGTAAGTGCAGGTATTATCTGGGTTCACTAACTCGCCATCTATTTTCACTACGTTTTCGCGTGCCTTTATTAGGGCGGGGTCTTTCAACTGTTCTGTGGCAAAGTTTTCCCTGTGAACCTCAAGATCAGAAAACTCCACAGACGGTAGGTTTTCGTCTGAGGAGGTGGGCTCCTCTCCAGTTTCTTGAGTCTCCCCTGCCAATACTGATAAGGGAAATTCCGGAGAGTCCTCACCACTCTCAGGGGAGTTCTGGCTATCACATTCCTGGTACATAGGGGCACCAGTGGGGGGCTCAGGATCATCCCACAGTTCCCAGAACTTCGGAAAATCCCTTCCCACAATGGCGTCATACGGTAACTGAGATACTAAGCCCACTGGATGAGAGAGGGTACCTTTGGGGGTCTCGAAACACACTGTAGTCACTGGATACTCTCGGGTGTCCCCATGCACACAAATAACAGCTACCTTGCTATTCCCAGAGACCTCTGTTTTAACTAACTCAGCCTTTATCAGGGTCACAAGGCTACCTGAATCCAGCAATACCACAACATTTCTACCATTAACACACATTTTGCATAAATGTTTCTCAATTCCTCGAATGGCAGTGCATGCGACTGTCGCACACAGCGACTGACGTCTGCCCGTCAGAAAGTCACACTGCATGGGTTCCTCCACAACCGGGCAATTGGCTGCAATATGTCCCGCTTGCCGGCAGCGGTAGCAAACGATCCTTCTTGCCGCCTCTTGAGCCGCTGATTTCCCAGGCTGTTCTCGCCAAACTTGGGGTAGAGCTCCCACCCTCTCACTCTCTCCACCCTTACCCCTTGGAATCCTCTTATCCGCCCCTGGGGATGGTCTGGTCTTAGGGTGGAAAGTCCGAGTGTCTCTGGAAGAGGCCGTCAGGTTCTCTGTAGCCAAGTATTTCTCCACACGATCCACAAGACCATCGGCCGTCTCTGGGTCTCCATGGCTTACCCAGTTTTGGATGGCAGTAGGAAGAGCTCTCAAAAACCGATCCATTACAACACGTTCCACAATCTTTGGTGCGGACAAAGTCTCTGGCTGTAGCCACTTTCTGCTCAGGTGAATGAGATCATACATTTGAGACCTGGGGGGTTTTCCAAGCTGGAAAGTCCAGTTATGCACACGCTGAGCCCGGACAGCCTGGGTGACACCCAGCCTTGCCAATATCTCAGCTTTTAGCATCACATAGTCTTTTGCTTGGTCAGGCTCTAGGTCATAGTAAGCCTTCTGCGATTCACCAGTTAACAGAGGAGCCACCAGTCCAGCCCACTGCTCCTCAGGCCACTTTTCTCTTTCAGCAGTCCTTTCAAATGTGGTCAAAAATACCTCTGGATCATCCTCTCCAGTCATTTTTGTCAATAAACGACTCACCCCAAAGGACGCGGTATTAGTGGGACGGCTTTCCTCACTGGTCTGCGGACGTTGCTGCATTACTGCTTCCATTTGTTGTAGTCTCTGCTCTTGCTTCTGTAACAGGTCTATGAAGCGGGCCTCAGATTGCTGCTGGGCTTGTTGCTGAGCTTCCAGACTCTGTTGGTGAGCTTGCTGCTGGGCTGCAAGGCTCTGTTGATGAGCTTGCTGCTGGGCTGCGAAGTTCTGTTGTTGAGCTGCAAGGCTCTTTTGCAAACCTGCATTTGTCTGCTGTTGATTGGCATTTGCTAGAGCCAGCTGCTTCAGTATCTCCTCCATGCTGGCTTAAAAAAAACTGCCACTGGTTCTCCACCAACTGTGAGGGGGTTAGCTCGGCAGCGGGTGTGTGTGACCCCCGGGATGGGCTCCCCACACAAAAACAGGCCCAGCAAACGGAGGTTGTGGTTTTCAAAATCAAAAAAAAAGGTGCGGTTTATTTTCTATTTACAGTGACAAAACACAGCAAAGCCAAAAGAAACATATAAACAAAATAAATCCTGGTCAACTTGACCTCTGACTAAACATACAGGTTTCCTAACTAACAACTGGGATCAGCCTAGTGCTGTCCTAGTCCCTAAGTCCCTGGTTTTAAATGTCCAAGCAAATAGCCACACAGGCTTTTTCTCACCGCACAGGGGTTCACTCTCCCTAGACAGTCCACACAGGTCTGGTTCCAGGCATGAGCTAACATCTAATGAAGCTGGGAGTTCTTATAGAGGCCTAAATGAGCTGACAAGCTTCAGCTGGCCTCATCAACTCCCTGCCTGCACGACGCCCAGCCCTCTCCCTAGAGGTATGAGTCATCCATGAGCCCACTAGCCTTAGCTGGGCTTATACAACTCTCCACCTAGTTGTATAAGTCGGCGTAAAGCCTGAATCTGGGCGAAATATATCTACCCCCCTGGATGCAACCAGGTGACTTTACCTTCCTGCTGTCACAATATATATATATATATATATATATATATATAATGTTTGAGGGTTCTAATAAATTATTTTTTAAGCAACAAATACTGATATATATGTAGCGATACCTCCAACTAAGAAGGCCGCAGATTTAGTTTGGGCCCTGATGGCAGCTCCGCCAACCCCCGGCAATAGGCTCTACCCCCTACTGGCACAGCTAGTATTGACAGTAGATTGTATATCTTATACTTTATGAATAACTGAGCATTGAGACAATACTAAATTTAAATAAGTATAAGGTTTTACTTAAGCTCTTGGTAAGAAAGATATAACAGTAATCACAGTTCACAGAATAATCATTGGTAATGCAGAGCCCTGCAACGCTAACACACTAAAGAGCTGACATGCAACAAGTGCGCCACGCGGGCGACCGTTAGTTAAGTGCCCTATGGCGCAGTAACCCAAAACACATTAGAAACCCCACCAGGCCTGGTTCTGAGATCTATAACTTAGTCCTTTTTCTTCACCGGCAGATCTTTAACGGTGGTGCACATTAACAGAGTACAAACTTTGTAATCCAATGGGGTAGGTAAAGATGGGTGGGAACTTGGCTATACGAACTGTAAGTTCAGCTATGGTACGGCTCTTCAATAAGGGTATCAGGAACAACTGGTGGGCCACGACAGTCTATAGGCCTATATGTAGTAACAGTATATCGTTTGGGCGTATGCCCTCTCACCCGCCCGGACTACGGTCTTAGTCCGGGAAACTTCCACCGACTGTGTCACACACACACTCAGTCTCTCCAGCGATCGGGTCCCCGATCCAACAAGGCTGTAGCTGAGCAAAGTCAGATGCCACCCAGGCTCGCAGAGGGGGTGGAAGGCTCTTTGGTGCTGAGCAAGGCCTCAGGCTTCAGGCCTTGCACTCAGACACATCCGCACAGGAGGACCAGTCTGTGTAGTCTCGAACTCTTTGGTCCCCAAAGATAAACCTTAACAAAGACTATGTACAACTCTAGACAATTCTACAAACGATGTTGGCATAGGGAATTCCCACCAAAACTGAGGAGTAGAATTCCCTTGCCCACAGGTCACATTATCATGGGTGGCCTGCCTAGTTGTGCCAGAGAATGAGCTGGGGTTGCCCTCCACTAAATGGTAAGTAGAGGGATCCGGATTTTCAGCATTCCTCTTAGCGGTAACTACAGAATCCTCTGAGCTATTCCCCATTTGTGGGTAGGTCAGCTTCTTAGGAGGCCGGATGACTCTTCGAGCCCTTTGCTCTCTTGGGATTTCTGGCTCTGGTGCCACAGGCTCCTCTTCCTCTGAGCAACCATCATGGGCATCTTCCCAGTAATCTGCTGAAGGACTAGAGGGGATGAACTCTGTGGCTTCTGGGTTTAGTGTTTCATCTGTGGTGTCTTCAGTGGTTGGAAGGTCTATGGTAGAAGTTCCTGGAGTTGGGGAAGGCCACAGCCAATTAAGTTCTCCATCCTCATTTCTACTAAGTTCAGAGGCATCTCCATCTTCAGCTCGGGAGGCCTGCGACCGAGTGTTCGGCCTAGGAGTATCCAGGATAGAGGCCGGTTCAGGGGAGTCTCCCACGGGAGGTATTCTAACTGCCTCCGCAAGTGGGAGCAGGTGGTTTCGATGCCATGTCTTCAGTGGGCCTACCTTTCCCTCTGGCTTCACCTTGTAGACAGGTAGGCCCGGCAACTTCCTACAGATGACATAAGGTTCAGATCTCCATCTATCTGCAAGTTTGTGCTTCCCAGGGACCCCCAGATTGCGTAACAGTACTCGATCCCCGGGCTGTAGGTCTTGTACCCGGACCTTCAAGTCGAAGTTTCTTTTGTTTCAAGCTTCCCTTTGATCTGAGGCCGCTTGAGCTTGTTCATAGGCTACTTTCGGGCTGTGTCTGAGCCTGTCCACATATCCTTTGTGGGATGTGGCTGAGGAATGGTCCAGAGAGGTGCCAAAGGCCAAGTCCACAGGTAGTCTCGCTTCTCTCCCAAACATGAGTCGATATGGGGAGTAGCCTGTAGCATCACTGATGGTGCAGTTGTAAGCATGTACTAGGGCTGCTATATGTTTGCTCCAATGTTGCTTTTTCTCATTTTCCAGAGTCCTCAACATGTTGAGCAAGGTTTGGTTAAACCTTTCCGGCTGAGCATCTCCTTGTGGGTGGTAAGGTGTAGTTCGAGTCTTCTTGATTCCCAACGAATCCAGGAGTTTCCGGATCAGTTTACTCTCAAAGTCCCATCCTTGATCTGAATGAAGTTGCTGTGGCAGCCCATAATGGACAAAGTACTTCTCCATAAGTACCTTGGCTACGGTGGAGGCCTTCTGATCTTTGGTTGGGAAAGCTTGGGCATACCGGGTGAAATGGTCGGTTATCACCAGAACATTTCCTAGTCCACTCAGGTCGGGTTCAAGGCAGAGAAAGTCAATGCATACCAGATCCATTGGGCCTTGACTTTGTAGATGGCCCATTGGGGCAGCTTGATGGGGTAAAGTCTTCCTCTGGATGCATCGTGCACATGAGTGGCAGTACTCTTCTACCTCTGCCCTCATGCAGGGCCAATAGAACCGACTTCTGACAAGTTGAAAGGTCCTTTCAGCCCCTAGATGGCCATGATTGTCATGCAGGGCAATCAGAACAGTCTCTCGATGTTTCTCTGGGAGGAACAGTTGCCACTTATCTTCTGAGTCATCAGAGGGGCCCCTTCGGTAGACCACTCCCTGATGTACCTGCAACCTGTCCCATTCTTTCCTCAACAGGCGAGCTTCCTTTGAGGGATGACGCAGGAGTTTGTTTGGATCCTGATTCTCCAGGGCCTCCAGGACCAATCTCCCCATGGGGTCTTCCAATTGGTCACTCCTCAACTCCTTCTTGGACAATCTCGGCAGGTTGTCTTTATCCAATTGAGTCACTCCACAGTAGTGTTTTGGGACTCCCACCATGTTAACTCCTATTTCTTCTGCTCTGGAGCCTCCTCTGGCCTGGAATTCAGCTCCTTGACAAAGGGCCCGCACCCTGTCCGGTGCCACTTGGGTCCAATCTTCTACATCACTGGTGGGGGCATGAGATCTCCTGGACAGAGCGTCTGCGTCTCTATTCCCAGCCCCTGGCCTATACTTTAGGCTGAAGTTGAATCCAGACAGTGCGGCCAGCCACCTGTGTCCAGTGGCGTCCAGCTTGGCCGTGGTGAAAAGGTAGGTAAGGGGGTTGTTGACGGTCTTCACAGTGAACTCCGCCCCATACAGGTAGTCTTTGAGCTTGTCTACTACTGCCCACTTAAGGGCCAGGAACTCCAGCTTGTGAGTGGGGTAGTTCTTCTCAGAGGGGGTCAGGCTCCTGCTCACATAGGCAACAGGCCGTTGTTGCCCTTCGTGTTCTTGATAAAGTACTCCTCTCCGACCGTCATGACTAGCATCTACGTGTAGTTCATAGGGTTTTGTTGGGTCTGCGTAGGCCAAGACTGGAGCAGTGGTCAGGCTCTTCTTCAAGGCCTGGAAGGCCTCTTCACACTTCTGATTCCACTGATCTCTGATGGACTCTCCCGGCTTCCTGGGCCCTGAGTCATCCTCTTCTCCCTCAGTCTTGAGCAGTTCATTCAATGGTCTAGCAATTCGGGCGAATCCCTCCACAAACCTCCTATAGTAGGAGTAGAAACCCAAGAAGGATCTGAGTTCTGTTACTGTGGTGGGCCGTGGCCAGGAGGTAACTGCCTTCAATTTCTGGGGGTCTGTGGCCACCCCTTCTTCGGACACTATGTGCCCCAGATAGTTCACAGAAGACTGGTAGAACCGACACTTTTCAGGCGAAAGTTTGAGTCCCTCCTCACTGAGTCTCCTCAAGACTTTTTCCAGCCTCTCCTCATGTTCCTCCAGGGTTCTTCCAAAGACTATGACATCGTCCAGGTATACAAGGACTTCAATAAGGTTCATGTCTCCTACAGTCTTCTCCATGAGACGCTGGAAAGTAGCTGGGGCTCCAGACAGACCTTGGGGCATCCGGTCGAATTCAAAGAACCCTACTGGGGTTATAAAGGCTGTTTTCTCCTTGTCTTCTGGGTGCATAGGGATCTGATAGTACCCGCTTTTGAGATCCATAACGCTGAACCACTTGGCCCCAGACAAGCTCTGTAGGGCATCCTCTATCCTTGGAGTGGTATACTGGTCGGGTATGGTTCTCCTGTTGAGAGTCCTGTAGTCGATACAGAGCCTCAATGACCCATTCTTCTTCCTGACCACCACTATCGGGGATGCATAGGGGCTTCTAGATTCCTGTATCACTCCAGTCCTCTTGAGTTCTGAGAGTTGTTCCCTTAGATCCTCCAGATCTGCTAGGGGGACCCGCCTGACTCTCTCTCTGAAGGGCTTATCTTCCTGGAGGCGGATCCGATTGGTGGCACTCCTTGCACACCCCACATCGAACTCATCTTTAGAGAAGATCTTCTCCCATCTGTTCAGCTGGGCCTTAGCTCTCTCTTTCCAAGCCCTGGGCAGATTCGGGTTTTCCATGGATATCTTCTCCCTTCTCTCTTCTCTAAGCATCTCCTCCTTCGCCCACCTCTGACAGGTTGACAGGGGCAGCAGGGCTCACCTGGCCTAGCAGCATCCTGGCTGGGACCTCCATGGGGCCATCCGTATTGTTCCTAACACTCACTGGGACTCTACAATGGGCCTTCTTTAGGGCCTTCAGCGGAATCACTTCTGGTATCACTTCCAGACCGTGGGACCCTTCTCTTGGATCAGATTCCAACATGACAAAGGGTCCAGGCTGCTCCCAAGTAAGCTTCACAGTGCCTCTGAGACAGGTTACTTCGCCGGGCTGCAGCACTATCCCTCCTCTTCCAAGTCTCCACACCTTCCCTATCCCCTCTCCTGGGGTCTTCTGCTCTAAGACCAGCCTTTGGTAAGCTGTCTTCAGCATGGGGTGGATCTTGGTGACCGCTGCCCCTTTCTCTTTCACTAGAGGGGTCAGAAGTCTTCGGACCAGGTCCGTGTTTGTCCCTATTATCAGGGAACTCTTGTTGGCTCCTGGTGGCCGAGGGCACACAACTGCCAGGGTGTCAAACACTTCGGCTTTTCCAGCCACAGATGGGTCAAAGGTCATCCTGACAGGCAGATAGCCATCGTAGGGGAAGTTCTGGGTTCCAATCCCACATATCTCTAGTCCCTCTATTTTCCGGATGGGTAGGTGACTCAAGTACTTATCGTAAAAGTCTCTGTATAGCAGGGTTACTTGCGCCCCAGTATCCAAGATTGCTCTGGTGTAGACTCCCTCTACTTGAATGGACACTATAGGAGATGGGCCTACCAGCTTCTCCGGGTAAGGCCCGGCAGGGGTCGCTTTCTTCAGACTTTTCCCCTTTGAACCTCCTCTCGTCCAATCCCCTTTGGACTTCAGTCTTTCTTGAGTCTGGTATGCATTGACTCCCCCCCCCTTTACTGGGTGTAGGGACCCGATGAGGGATACTATTGTTTTTCTTAGGTGTGCACCCCCTCTGGGGAGTGCTGTGCCTCTTCTGAGGGGTCTTACCCCCTTTCTCTGGGTGGATCTCTGTTGAGGAATGTTGTGTTTCCCCCGAGGCGTTTTATCTCCTGTTGTTTTCTGCTTTGCTTTCAGCTTGGAGCTCACTGAAGGTGATGGGCACCCGGTTGACTCCTTCACCGGGGCCCTCTGAAGTTTCCCGCCGGCTTGCGGTTGTCTATTTTCTTCTTTTTGGGACTGGAGCATGTAGCCGCAATATGTCCAATTCCTCCACAGTTAAAGCAGACGATATCTCCCCATTCTTGTAAAGATGCGGGTGCTGAGGGAATTGGGAATAATTCCTTCCTTGGTACTTCTCTCTTGGGACCCTCTGTGTCTTTTTCCATCAGAGAGGTCAACATCTCTAACACCTTGGACATTTGAGCTTTCAGGGTGTCTATCTCCGAATCTCTTTCAGGGGTCATTTCTGGATTGACTAGCACCTGTGCGGGTACAACATTTGTCTTAATCATCTGCAGGTCCTGTTGTAGCGCCTCCTCATCTCTGATGATTTTTATCAAGTCAGCATAAGTCAGCAACGTTCCTCCTCCTGAGGTTTTCAGGTGCAACCAGACTCGATCCGAGCGCAGCGCTCCCTTTAAGACTTGCTTCATTCTTGCCGCATCTGTGTCTTGGGGCCTCATCCCCTTCTTCAACACAATCTTACACAACAACCTGTTCAGTCTTCTAACATACTCGGAAAGTTTCTCCTCCGGTTGTTGGAAAGTATGTTCAAACTGGTAGACCATCTCAGTCACCTTTTCCAATTGACCAAACTCTTCCTGTAGCATGGCTAGACAGTCTTGAGCCGTGCAACCTGCATTCCCAAACCGAAAACTTTTCACTGCTTCTGCTGCTGCACCTTTAAGGCTTTCTATCACTCATTGCCTCTTATGTGCTTCAGGCACCTCCCATGCCTCTACTGCCTGCAATGCCTGCTCCACCCAGGTGTCAAAGTCTTCTTCCCCTGCGGGGACAGGGAGCTTCCCTGAGAATATTTTTAGTCTCCGGTAGCTGGTTTCTACATGCACCGTACTTGTCTTCTGACATTTAGCTAGCAGATCCCCTATTGCATTTATCAGTTCTGGTGATATAACAGTGGCAGGTGCAGGCGCCACCGGGGGCGTCGCCCTGTCCCCTTTTTCCGGTGGGGTACGGGCCGCAGCCTGCGGTGATCCCGTTGGTGATGGTTCCTTCTCTACAGTTACTTTGTGCGCCAACCTATATGTTCTGTTGTCTGGCGTCCGCACACACTTGCGCCTACAGGCCTCTGGCATCCCGTCCCAGTATTCAACGAATGCATATTGATATGAGATGTCTGGGTCTGTCTTTATGTCCATCACCCACGGTGTATGATCTGGGCGTCACTGATTTCATTAATTCCTCTACCGCCTCACTCGACCATTTCTCCCCAGGGAGGCTAATGGCTATCGACTGTTTTGGCTCTGTGTTAGCGGCTTTGCACCACTCTTCTACCGCTCGTGGATCCATGGGGTCCATGCCGGCACCTCTGGCGTTCGCTTGCTGCATCAGGATCCCGGACGAGAACCCCCACGTGTAGCGATACCTCCAACTAAGAAGGCCGCAGATTTAGTTTGGGCCCTGATGGCAGCTCCGCCAACCCCCGGCAATAGGCTCTACCCCCTACTGGCACAGCTAGTATTGACAGTAGATTGTATATCTTATACTTTATGAATAACTGAGCATTGAGACAATACTAAATTTAAATAAGTATAAGGTTTTACTTAAGCTCTTGGTAAGAAAGATATAACAGTAATCACAGTTCACAGAATAATCATTGGTAATGCAGAGCCCTGCAACGCTAACACACTAAAGAGCTGACATGCAACAAGTGCGCCACGCGGGCGACCGTTAGTTAAGTGCCCTATGGCGCAGTAACCCAAAACACATTAGAAACCCCACCAGGCCTGGTTCTGAGATCTATAACTTAGTCCTTTTTCTTCACCGGCAGATCTTTAACGGTGGTGCACATTAACAGAGTACAAACTTTGTAATCCAATGGGGTAGGTAAAGATGGGTGGGAACTTGGCTATACGAACTGTAAGTTCAGCTATGGTACGGCTCTTCAATAAGGGTATCAGGAACAACTGGTGGGCCAAGACAGTCTATAGGCCTATATGTAGTAACAGTATATCGTTTGGGCGTATGCCCTCTCACCCGCCCGGACTACGGTCCCAGTCCGGGTACTTCCACCTGTTGTGTCCTCACACACACACTCAGTCTCTCCAGCGATCGGGTCCCCGATCCAACAAGGCTGTAGCTGAGCAAAGTCAGATGCCACCCAGGCTCGCAGAGGGGGGTGGAAGGCTCTTTGGTGCTGAGCAAGGCCTCAGGCTTCAGGCCTTGCACTCCGACACATCCGCACAGGAGGACCAGTCTGTGTAGTCTCGTGTCCCAAAGAGGCCGAGCCCAGCCTCACCTCCTCCTTTTATAACCCCTCCCATGAGTCTCTGCGGCGGAACATTGCCGAATGGGGTTCTGGGTAATGTAGTCTCTCTGCATTAAAGGGGAACACCCCGCTACACATATATAATGTTTGGGGGTTCCAATTCATTTATTTTCTAGCAAAAAATGCTGTTATATATATATTTTAGATTATGTGTGTGTATGTATGTATGTATGTATGTTTGTATATATATATATATATATATATATATATATATATATATATAATGTCTGAGGGCTCCAATTAATTCATTTTTAAGCAACAAATACTGATATATATATATATATGAAGCGACACCCCCAGTTAAGAGAGCCGCTGGTTTGATTTCGGGCCCTGTGTACAGCACCGCCAACCCCCGGCAATCTTACTCGACCCACTCTGGCACAGTTAGTCTAGGGTTAAACCTATCTCACATTCAGTAATATTGCAAGGGGCAATCTCTTTGCAGTAAGACAACACACTGAGGCGAGAGATCAAATGCAACAGTTTTACTTTTATATCAAAAGGCATAGGCAGAACAGAACACATGCAACTTGCTTACAGAGCCCTGTAGCAATAGGAGTAGCACACAACAATGGCCCAGCGCGGTAACCCACCGCGCGCAGCTATTATGGTGTACGTGCCCTGTGGCGCACTAAACAATATTCTATCTCCCCTCCCTGGTCAGGCCTGACATAAAAGAAATCTCAGTCTTTTCACTTGTTATTTCTTCGCATGCAAACTTTCAGTGGTGCACTTGATGAAACAGTATCTGTAATCCACAAATAGGCAGTCCCAAGGAACACTATACTGGAGACCCTTTAACTCTGTCCTGCTACTGGTCTCCTAATGGAACAACAAACAACGATAGGTGGGCCAAGGCAGTCTATAGGCCTACACACGGTACAGTCTATTGGCTTGAGCAAGGCCTCGCTCACCACTCCGGACGCGATCCCAGTCCGGGACTTCCACCTGCTGTGTCTCCGCACACAGCTTCTGCAACGATCGGGTCCCCGATCCAACTGATGTCCTTACTCGACAAGTCTGATGCCACCCAGGCTCCACAGTGGGGTGGAAGGCTCTTTGGAAGTTGCGCAAGGCCCCAGGCTTCTGGTATATATAAGGAATATAAGATGAAGCTACATCAGTATATTGTGGTTAGTTCCAAGCAACCGGTCACATCCCAAAAGATAAATGATAAAATTGGAGATAGGATTGCCCCAGGGATAGTGCGGACCGGTGTATTGAAATGAACTGACCAGAAAACTTTGTTTAAAAAAGTAGAAAAGATTTTATTATAGTAGATCATAAAAAATAGAACAATAGAAAAAAGTTTTTAGTAACACATAGAAATAATTACAATAGAAACAAAATTTGTGAGTGCCACATTGGAAGCCAATATACATTACATTTGCATCCATATGAGTGGATACTAAACATCAATACAGAGGGATGCAATTGAATACCGACATGTTTCGGATATACACAGCAATTCAATACCAGGGTGTATATGTTCCTTCTTCAAGGTAGGTATATAGGCTTGAGCAGTGTATTTAAATTTGAATCTATGATTCAAAAAGAGAAAACAATATATAAGAGTACAATATTTGGTTTTACAAAAAATATTGCGTGTTTAAGCATGATGCATGGCGTGCAAAAATAAACATTTGAGTGAGAAATTCAAATCAAATTATCGTTCGTATATGCAATAAAGGGGTAATAGTATTACTTACGTCTCACAAAAATCTTTTTCTGGCAACACGCAAGTATAGAATTGGATGTCTTTGGGTGAGCTCCATGGAATTTAGAAGATTCCAGTCCAACAAGTAATAAACAGTATGTTTAGTGATGAAACATTTAAGAGTTTATATATGTTTCAAAAAGAGGGGGGGGGGGGGGAAGAAATATATATGTATTAGCAAGCCCATCAAGTTGTTGGATGGACACAATAAGCAAATGCATATCTTGGACCTGGAAATGTTATATTGAAACACCAGACTAATTGTGTAATAGTATCCTTGTTCCAATATACCGTGCACAGCACGTCAAAGCTCACAAGGATGGGTCAGTGAACACCGGAGATTGCCCTGGAAGGCAAAAAAGATGGAATCAATTCTCATAGGGAGAGATAGTTTACAAGAAAATGTTTTTATATATAAAGCAATAAATGTCGTTTCCCAGTGTTCCCTGGGTAAGCAATAAGTATGCTCTTACCTGCGGTAATGTCACAGTGCCACGTAGATCTCATCTATACGGCGAGATCTAATGCAATTGTTGCTGACATTTAAATAGATCAGCTCGTGGTCGACTGACCAATCAAACAGTGGGTGTAGGCACCAAAGGGGAGGAGCAAGGAAGGGGAATGATTCAGCAAAAGTGAAAAAATGGGTCCTCCCGAGTGACGTCTCATCGCCGAATGTTCCGGGACTGACATCATCCCTCGGTCAGCGCGGCGTCCGGCGTCACCGCGCTCGATGTGCGCGCTGACGTCAGACGTCAACATGACCGCCGGCACGTAGGGCAGCGGGAGTGCTGAGCCAACCAGGCTCAATGCGCATGCGTGCCAAGATCAAACGCTCGGAGGATCACCGGTCTGTCACGGCCACCAGATGGTGTATGGGGGAGAAAGAAGGGCCATAGACAGTACCGGAGATCACTACCGATAGTGGAGCTCAGTGGCGGCAAACAAAAGGATGCCATCTGCATGTTGAACTACCGCTCAATACACCCTTGGAATGGGGGTGCTGCCCCATGGAACAAAAGGATCCATAGGGCTCCTACGTGCCGGGGAGCTTCGGCTAGCCAGGCATGGAATTAGGAAAATTGCTTACCCTTTGGAGTAAACATAATGAAGGTTTAAAGAAATGTAAAAAAGGGATACATATATAGTGAACATTGTCATTAAATTTAGGTCCTTGAATGTTATTGTTGGAATTACATTCAATGTTTTCCTATGAGCTTACCCAATTACATGTATGACATCCTGTGGATCTAAAAATACAATTAACACAAATGTTTAGGTATTTTGACAATTATTCAATACAGCCATATATATATATATATATATATAGAGAGAGAGAGAATAATCCATAATATAATTAGCACATATTGGTATACTGTAATAGATACATAATGTCGCATCAAACATAATGCTCGAAAAGGAGAATAAATATTGCAAGCCATGCGGTAAAAAGATATAAAAATGAATAATAAATAAATAAATGAAAAAGAAATAAAAAAGAAATATGGTGATAATATGAAAAATAATAATAATAATAATATGAAAAATAATAAGTAGGGATGGTTGTATGCTGAAATATATAGCATGAAATAAAAACACAGGGAGGGAAGGGGAAGAAAAGTATACTGATTATTATATTAGTGTAACACAGGGCTTGACAAATTTGCTTGGAATCTAGGAGCCAGCTAAAAAAGTTAGGAGCCAGGAACGCGCCCCGTCCCGCCGAGCTCGCGCGCAGAAGCGAACGCCTACGTGAGTAGCGCCCGCATATGAAAGCGGTGTTCAAACCACACGTGAGGTATCGCCGCGATCGGTAGAGCGAGAGCAATAATTCTAGCCCTAGACCTCCTCTGTAACTCAAAACATGCAACCTGTAGAATTTCTTAAACGTCGCCTATGGAGATTTTAAAGGGTAAAAGTTAGTCGCCATTCCACGAGCGGACGCAATTTTGAAACGTGACATGTTTGGTATCAATTTACTCAGCGTAACATTATCTTTCACAATATAAAAAAAAACTGGGCTAACTTTACTGTTTTATTTTTTTATTAATTTTTTTTTTTTTTTCCCAAAAAAGTGCGCTTGTAAGACCGCTGCGCAAATACGGTGTGACAGAAAGTATTGCAACGACCGCCATTTTATTCTCTAGGGTGTTAGAATAAAAAATATATATAATGTTTGGGGGTTCTAATTAGAGGGAAGGAGATGGCAGGAAAAACAGACAGGGAAACTCCATTAGCATTGCTGGTTGCAATACCAACGGCCACCACAAGATGGCGCTAGACCACAGAAGGAAGCATAGGCCTGCAGAAGGCCGCAAAGCCGCGGCCTCAATTACCGGCCGGCGCGGCCCGACGCGATCCCGCGGAGGGGGGGGGGGGGGCACGGAGACACAGGATACCCCAGCTGTGCTGCCCCAGGCGCCAGGTCGCTAATTCTAGTCGCAATGGCGACCTGGCGCCCGGGGTTTGTCGAGGCCTGGTGTAACAAGTCTCAAACAAAGGTTCCAGATGTGAAACCGGGTAAAAACGGTTTAAAGTTAAAGGCTTGATTTAGTCCCGGGGGGAGAGATGGCATCCAAGGATGAGATCCATCTTAGCTCCCGCTGGAGGAGGAGCTTATCAAAGTCGCCTCCTCGGGGGTCGAGATGCACTCGATCCAGGACCAATACCTGTACCCTGGGACATATACCAGCATGGGTTTCGAGGGCATGTCTGCCCCAAGTACTGTCAGGGTCGTTGTCTTTCATGGCCTTGAGATGTCGATAGAGTCTCTGCCGCAGTTTTTGAGTAGTTTTTCCTATATAAAAGTAATTGCAGCTGCAATTTATCAGGTAAACTACTCCTGAAGTTTGACAGTTAGCAAAATGCTTAGGGAAAAATTTGATGCCATTAGGTAAGTAAATATCTTTGCCTGTATTCATATATTTGCAGTATGCGCAGGCGCCACACGGAAATGTTCCTCTATTTTTACATGGATCTCCCCTATTGGAGCCTCTAAATTCACTTTGGACGAGTATATCCCCAATGGAGGTAGCTCGTCTATATGTTATAGCTGGTTTTGGTGGCACAAGAGGTCCCACCACCGGGTCCGAGGTCAAAAGATGCCAAAACTTTCTACAAATATTATTAATATTTGTGTGATCATTTGAGTATGTGGTGATAATGCGATTATCAATTTCATTAGGTTTTGTTATTTTGGGAACTAGGAATTCATGTCGGCTTTTATTTTGAGTGCGGTTAAATGCTTTTTTGAGGCACTTGTGGCTGTAGCCACGTTCTAAAAGACGTTTTCTTAAATTGTTGGCTTCTCTTTTATAGTCCATGGGGTCAGAGCAGTTTCTCTTTATTCTCAGATATTGTCCATATGGGATGGATTCTATTAGTGGTTTTGGGTGAGAGCTGGATGAGTGTAAAATAGTATTGCCACTTGTTATTTCTTCGCATGCAAACTTTCGGTGGTGCACTTGATGAAATAGTATTTGTAATCCACAAGTAGGCAGTCCCAAGGAACACTATACTGGAGACCCTTCAACTCTGTCCTGCTACTGGTCTCCTAATGGAACAACAAACAAATGATCGGTGGGCCAAGGCAGTCTATAGGCCTAACACGGTACAGTCTATTGGCTTGAGCAAGTCCTCGCTCACCACTCCGGACGCGATCCCTGTCCGGGACTTCCACCTGCTGTGTCTCCGCACACAGCTTCTGCAACGATCGGGTCCCCGATCCAACTGACGTCCTCACTCGACAAGTCCGATGCCACCCAGGCTCCGTAGTGGGGTGGCAGGCTCTTCGGAAGATGCGCAAGGCCCCAGGCTTCAGGCCCTGCACTGCAGCAGATCCGCACAGGAAGAAACTGTTGCTTGCAGCGCGGTGTCCAAAGAGGCCGAGCTCCGCCTCGCCTCCTTCTTAAATAGCCCCTCCCATGAGTCTCTGCGGTGGCCAATTGCACTCTAGGTGCCGAACGGGGTTCTGGGTAACGTAGTCCCGGTGCCTTGAAGGAGACCCCGCTACATATATATATAATGTTTGGGGGTTCTAATTCATTTATTTTCTAGCAAAAAATACTGTTATATATATATTTTAGATTATGTATGTGTGTATGTGTGTATATATATATATATATATATGTAGCACACGGATCCCTTTCCCCCTTTTACCTTCACCTGCGGGGGATAAGACACACCATACCAACCACAAGCCCGTGTCCTCTGTATTGAAGGTCAAGCAGTGTTCACAATTTGGGGTCCTGCAGCGAGTTACCTCCTTCCACTGGTTCTCATCCCCACAGTGTAGGAACAAGTCTCTATTTCTCCCCCAAGAAGGCCAATGTCCACACAACTTCAACTCCAACAAAGAGTTTATTTTCCTTTGCTTCAGTTAACGAGGAGATTGAGGAGAGAAAGAAGGTAGCGAAGATAGGAGGTAGATTCAGGCACACAACACCCTGTTACTCGTTGCCACTCGATCCCGAGTGGGTTTAGCTCATCCGGATAGATCCCTCTCAGAGTTCTAGCAACCGGAGTGGAGCTCGAACAATGCGGTAACTTTGTCCCCCGCCTGGGACGGGTTCAGGAGATTCTCTATTTGTAGCAGAATCCTGTTATTCCTGAACCTAGGACATTCCCCAAACCTCTGTAAAACTTAGAGAACTGATGATGCCAATGGGCACTTTACAGGGTTATCTGGCTGAATGCTGAGTTCTCTCTCTGATAGGCAAACCAGGCCCCTCTTTCACCGTGACATCTCTCACCGGTCCATCAGAGAGGTCCTCCCCTGGTTTCCTCTCTTTCAGAGTGGGTCGCCCCTCCCTGGAACTCCAGCATATGGATTGCAGACCCAGTTAAAGGTACTGGGCCTGCCTGGAACGTAGGGTGACCACGTGTCCCGGATTGCCCGGGACAGTCCCGCATTTTGCAGATCTGTCCCGGGCACATTCAGTCCAGGACAATACAGTGTCCCGGAATGAAACCGACACAGCCACCCCCCCCCCCCCCGGGCCAATCTGATGCCTCCAAAAAAGGCCGCCACGTCACCGCTTTACTCACTGACAGTACTTGTCCTGGCCGGGGATGCCTGGAGGAGCACAATCCCCGCCCCCTGCTTGTGATTGGAGAAATCATAAATCCCGCCTCTTGTGTCCAATCACTGTGCTGTGATTCGTTACAGCACAAGCTGATTTTTGGGAAGGGGGGGGGTGTCCCTAAATGGTAGTTTAAAAATGTGGTCACCCTACTGGAACGTTGTAGCCTCGGGCTAAAGGTGCCCGAGACTCCTCGGCCAGTCACGCACCCCCAGGCCAGCAAGGCCACAGGGCGCGACTTCACTACCAGGGGGTCCCCCTGGAATCTCCCCCCCCCACTCCCCCAGAGTCTCCCCCTGGAGGTTTTTTTTCTCTAATGGCGTCTGCCCCTTTTGTACCCTCTCCCGGCATGCACAGCAGGTAAACCACGCCCAATGCACGGCCGCCGAGAGAGGACACCCTATTGTGCCACCTGTGGTTTGACCCCAGGCCTGGGCAACAGTGCCACCCGCAGGCCAAAAGGGGAACTGTACACCAGACAACACTTACAGCAGAGCAGAGTCCAGTATAACAAATTAGAAGACCTGAGCCAAACTATTGCTCAGGCCACCCCCTAAATTTGGGCATAGCGACCCCCTAAATTAGGGGTCCGCTACACATATATATAATGTTTGAGGGTTCTAATTAATAAATTTTTAAGCAACAAATACTGATATATACTATACTATACTATATACTATATATATATATATATATATATATATATATATATATATATATATTTTATTTATTTTTTATAAAAAAAAGAGAATATATATATATATAATGTTTAGGGGTTCTAAAAAAATTATTTTCTAGCAAATATATATATATATATATATATATATATATATATATATATATTCGATTATGTGTGTGTGTGTGTGTATATATATATATATATATAATGTTTGGGGGTTCCAATTAATTAATTTTTAAGCAACAAATACTGATTATATATATATATATTTTATTTATTTTTTATAATATATATATATATATATATATGTTTGGGGGTTCTAATTAATTTATTTTCTAGCAAAAAATACTGTTATATATATATTTTTTTTTAGAATGTGTGTGTGTGTGCATATATATATATATATATATATATATATATATATATAATGTTTGGGGGTTCCAATTAATTAATTTTTAAGCAACAAATACTGATTATATATATATATATATATTATTTATTTTTATAATATATATATATATATATATATATATATATGTTTGGGGGTTCTAATTAATTTATTTTCTAGCAAAAAATACTGTTATATATATATATATTTTTTAGAATGTGTGTGTGTGTGCATATATATATATATATATATATATAATGTTTGGGGGTTCCAATTAATTAATTTTTAAGCAACAAATTATATATATATATATATATATATATATATATATATATATATATTTATTTTTTATTTATTTTTTTATTAAATATATATATATATATATATATATATATATATATTTATAATGTTTGGGGGTTCTAATTAATTTTCCAGCAACAAATACTGATATACTGATATACTGATACTGGAAAGACTTTATAAGCAGGGGCCCCATCGGGGTGAGTGGTTCCGGTGTAAAATTTAATGAGGAAGAAGAGCTTGCAATCTATAATGACTCTGGACGTCCAATCCACAATCACAAGACACTTGGAGGATTTCACTGTAAGAATAGAAACATTTCTTTTTTTATAATGTATTATAATTACTAATATTATATTAGTATTATTATACTCCTGTTGGGTCCATGTTCTGCTCCGGGGCTCCGGGGCCCCGGGTCTTCCTAAGTTTGGCCCCCGGGGAGGTTACAGTAGAGCAAAGTTTGCTGATCCAGCAGCTGGGAATATCCCAGCCCCCCCCTCTTCCTCCCTGCAGACATATGGAAACAATGAATCTACTATACAATCAGATGGAAAGAATCTGATCCAGGAGGGGGAGTGAGGCTGCACTACCAGATCCCTGCACTAGGGGGCGCCCCAAGACAAGAAAATTACTTTTCACACCTGCCCCCCCCCCCCCCCCCCCCCAGCAATAAGTATGTCCTCCTCCCAATGCATGTTTCTCAGAGTCATTTCCTGCTCCCCCCCCCCCCTCCTCTGTGTCAGCTGTCTTGTTCTACCTGAATATAACACTCCTCTCTCTCACCCCCCCTCCAATCTGCCCCAGGGGAGTCCCCGCCCTGCTCTGCCCCCCCTCCTCCATCTCTGCACTCAGTCACTCCCCTCCACAGACACCGATTATCCTCAACTGGAAGACAAGACTGACAGAGAGGGGGAGACCCCCACCATCCGCAGCCTGGGGGGAGGGCAAGAAGGTAGGAAAGTGCCCCAGGACCCCCCTAACAACTGTCATGTGATATGGGGGGACCCCCAACTTTTCAGCACAGTGCCTGACTTCTTCTCCCTTCTCTCTTCTTCCAACTTTGGTAACTTTTATCCTCAACTTACCCCTCTGCACCCCTTATAGTGTGACCCCTCTGCACCCCTTTATATGATGGTGTTACCCCTCTGCACCCCTCTTTATTAATCAGACCCCCCGTCTCTCCTCCACACCTCTGCAGGGCTCCGTTCTTTGTCTTGTTTCCTGGAGCCTTGTGTCATATCTGTGGGGGAGTCACAAGACTCTGGGGGGGTTCCAGACCCCGCCGCTACATGATTTATGAATGGATTGGGCTCAGGACGGGGGATGGGGGGGGGGTGTTGTGGTTACAATCAGTTATATCTGCTGGGAGTTGGTTCCACACATCTACTACTCCTTCTGTAAAATAATGTTTTGTTGTCCACACCGCGTTCTTCCTGTGTGATATCTCCGTACGGCACCAGACACATCGCCACATGGTGAAGAACTACAACTCCCAGCATATTCCATCAGCTCCCTGCCTGATCTGTAGCTGGAAGAACATGTTGGGACTTGTAGTTTCCCATCGGAGATCTACGGGACGCCTGATACCTTCTACACCCCGTCCATGGCCTTCTACCAAGCTTCCATTGTACCCCTCTCCTAATATCCAGAGCCCTCTTCTACTATACAGACCCCTCTCCTATCACTGAACCCCAATTATTCCATTGTACCCCTCACCTACTATCCAGAGCCCTCTCCTTCCACTGAACCCCAATTGTTCCATTGTACTCCTCTCCTACTATCCAGACCCCTCTCCTTCCACTGAACCCCAATTGTTCCATTGTACTCCTCTCCTACTATCCAGACCCCTCTCCTTCCACTGAACCCCAATTGTTCCATTGTACCCCTCTCCTAATATCCAGACCCCTCTCCTTCCACTGAACCCCAATTGTTCCATTGTACCCCTCTCCTACTATCCAGACCCCTCTCCTTCCACTGAACCCCAATTGTTCCATTGTACCCCTCTCCTACTATCCAGACCCCTCTCCTTCCACTGAACCCCAATTGTTCCATTGTACCCCTCACCTACTATCCAGAGCCCTCTCCTTCCACTGAACCCCAATTGTTCCATTGTACTCCTCTCCTACTATCCAGACCCCTCTCCTTCCACTGAACCCCAATTGTTCCATTGTACTCCTCTCCTACTATCCAGACCCCTCTCCTTCCACTGAACCCCAATTGTTCCATTGTACTCCTCTCCTACTATCCAGACCCCTCTCCTTCCACTGAACCCCAATTGTTCCATTGTACCCCTCTCCTAATATCCAGACCCCTCTCCTTCCACTGAACCCCAATTGTTCCATTGTACCCCTCTCCTACTATCCAGACCCCTCTCCTTCCACTGAACCCCAATTGTTCCATTGTACCCCTCACCTACTATCCAGAGCCCTCTCCTTCCACTGAACCCCAATTGTTCCATTGTACTCCTCTCCTACTATCCAGACCCCTCTCCTTCCACTGAACCCCAATTGTTCCATTGTACCCCTCTCCTAATATCCAGAGCCCTCTTCTACTATACAGACCCCTCTCCTATCACTGAACCCCAATTATTCCATTGTACCCCTCACCTACTATCCAGAGCCCTCTCCTTCCACTGAACCCCAATTGTTCCATTGTACTCCTCTCCTACTATCCAGACCCCTCTCCTTCCACTGAACCCCAATTGTTCCATTGTACTCCTCTCCTACTATCCAGACCCCTCTCCTTCCACTGAACCCCAATTGTTCCATTGTACTCCTCTCCTACTATCCAGACCCCTCTCCTTCCACTGAACCCCAATTGTTCCATTGTACCCCTCTCCTAATATCCAGACCCCTCTCCTTCCACTGAACCCCAATTGTTCCATTGTACCCCTCTCCTACTATCCAGACCCCTCTCCTTCCACTGAACCCCAATTGTTCCATTGTACCCCTCACCTACTATCCAGAGCCCTCTCCTTCCACTGAACCCCAATTGTTCCATTGTACTCCTCTCCTACTATCCAGACCCCTCTCCTTCCACTGAACCCCAATTGTTCCATTGTACTCCTCTCCTACTATCCAGACCCCTCTCCTTCCACTGAACCCCAATTGTTCCATTGTACTCCTCTCCTACTATCCAGACCCCTCTCCTTCCACTGAACCCCAATTGTTCCATTGTACCCCTCTCCTAATATCCAGACCCCTCTCCTTCCACTGAACCCCAATTGTTCCATTGTACCCCTCTCCTACTATCCAGACCCCTCTCCTTCCACTGAACCCCAATTGTTCCATTGTACCCCTCACCTACTATCCAGAGCCCTCTCCTTCCACTGAACCCCAATTGTTCCATTGTACTCCTCTCCTACTATCCAGACCCCTCTCCTTCCACTGAACCCCAATTGTTCCATTGTACCCCTCTCCTAATATCCAGAGCCCTCTTCTACTATACAGACCCCTCTCCTATCACTGAACCCCAATTATTCCATTGTACCCCTCACCTACTATCCAGAGCCCTCTCCTTCCACTGAACCCCAATTGTTCCATTGTACTCCTCTCCTACTATCCAGACCCCTCTCCTTCCACTGAACCCCAATTGTTCCATTGTACTCCTCTCCTACTATCCAGACCCCTCTCCTTCCACTGAACCCCAATTGTTCCATTGTACTCCTCTCCTACTATCCAGACCCCTCTCCTTCCACTGAACCCCAATTGTTCCATTGTACCCCTCTCCTAATATCCAGACCCCTCTCCTTCCACTGAACCCCAATTGTTCCATTGTACCCCTCTCCTACTATCCAGACCCCTCTCCTTCCACTGAACCCCAATTGTTCCATTGTACCCCTCACCTACTATCCAGAGCCCTCTCCTTCCACTGAACCCCAATTGTTCCATTGTACTCCTCTCCTACTATCCAGACCCCTATCCTTCCACTGAACCCCAATTGTTCCATTGTACCCCTCTCCTAATATCCAGAGCCCTCTTCTACTATACAGACCCCTCTCCTATCACTGAACCCCAATTATTCCATTGTACCCCTCACCTACTATCCAGAGCCCTCTCCTTCCACTGAACCCCAATTGTTCCATTGTACCCCTCTCCTACTGAACCCCAATTGTTCCATTGTACCCCTCTCCTACTATCCAGACCCCTCTCCTATCACTGAACCCCAATTGTTCCATTGTGCCCCTCTCTTACTATCCAGACCCCTCTCCTATCACTGAACCCCAATTGTTCCATTGTACCCCTCACCTACTATACAGAGCCCTCTCCTACTGAACCCCAATTGTTCCATTGTACCCCTCTCCTAATATCCAGACCCCTCCTTCCACTGAACCCCAATTGTTCCATTGTACCCCTCTCCTACTGAACCCCAATTGTTCAATTGTACCCCTCTCCTACTATACAGACCCCTCTCCTATCACTGAACCCCAATTGTTCCATTGTACCCCTCTCCTACTATCCAGACCCCTCTCCTATCACTGAACCCCAATTGTTCCATTGTACCCCTCACCTACTATACAGAGCCCTCTCCTACTGAACCCCAATTGTTCCATTGTACCCCTCTCCTACTATACAGACCCCTCTCCTATCACTGAACCCCAATTGTTCCATTGTACCCCTCACCTACTATCCAGAGCCCTCTCCTTCCACTGAACCCCAATTGTTCCATTGTACTCCTCTCCTACTATCCAGACCCCTCTCCTTCCACTGAACCCCAATTGTTCCATTGTACCCCTCTCCTAATATCCAGACCCCTCTCCTTCCACTGAACCCCAATTGTTCCATTGTACCCCTCTCCTACTATCCAGACCCCTCTCCTTCCACTGAACCCCAATTGTTCCATTGTACTCCTCTCCTACTATCCAGACCCCTCTCCTTCCACTGAACCCCAATTGTTCCATTGTACCCCTCTCCTACTATCCAGACCCCTCTCCTTCCACTGAACCCCAATTGTTCCATTGTACTCCTCTCCTACTATCCAGACCCCTCTCCTTCCACTGAACCCCAATTGTTCCATTGTACCCCTCTCCTAATATCCAGACCCCTCTCCTTCCACTGAACCCCAATTGTTCCATTGTACCCCTCTCCTACTATCCAGACCCCTCTCCTTCCACTGAACCCCAATTGTTCCATTGTACCCCTCTCCTAATATCCAGAGCCCTCTTCTACTATACAGACCCCTCTCCTATCACTGAACCCCAATTATTCCATTGTACCCCTCTCCTACTGAACCCCAATTGTTCCATTGTACCCCTCTCCTACTATACAGACCCCTCTCCTACTGAACCCCAATTATTCCATTGTGCCCCTCTCTTACTATCCAGACCCCTCTCCTACTGAACCCCAATTGTTACATTGTACCCCTCTCCTACTGAACCCCAATTGTTACATTGTACCCCTCTCCTACTGAACCCCAATTGTTCCATTGTACCCCTCTCCTACTGAACCCCAATTGTTCCATTGTACCCCTCTCCTACTGAACCCCAATTGTTCCATTGTACCCCTCTCCTACTATCCAGACCCCTCTCCTATCACTGAACCCCAATTGTTCCATTGTACCCCTCACCTACTATCCAGAGCCCTCTCCTACTGAACCCCAATTGTTCCATTGTACCCCTCTCCTAATATCCAGACCCCTCTCCTTCCACTGAACCCCAATTGTTCCATTGTACCCCTCTCCTACTGAACCCCAATTGTTCCATTGTTCCCCTCTCCTACTATCCAGACCGCTCTCCTACTGAACCCCAATTATTCCATTGTACCCCTCTCCTACTATCCAGAGCCCTCTCCTTCCACTGAACCCCAATTGTTCCATTGTACCCCTCTCCTACTATCCAGACCCCTCTCCTACTGAACCCCAATTGTTACATTGTACCCCTCTCCTACTATCCAGACCCCTCTCCTACTGAACCCCAATTGTTCCATTGTACCCCTCTCCTACTATACAGACCCCTCTCCTACTGAACCCCAATTATTCCATTGTGCCCCTCTCTTACTATCCAGACCCCTCACCTACTGAACCCCAATTGTTCCATTGTACCCCTCTCCTACTATCCAGACCCCTCTCCTACTGAACCCCAATTGTTACATTGTACCCCTCTCCTACTATCCAGACCCCTCTCCTACTGAACCTCAATTGTTCCATTGTACCCCTCTCCTACTATACAGACCCCTCTTCTACTGAACCCCAATTATTCCATTGTACCCCTCTCCTACTATCCAGACCCCTCTCCTACTGAACCCCAATTGCTACATTGTACCCCTCTCCTACTATACAGATCCCTCTCCTATCCAGACCCCTCTCCTACTGAACTCCAATTGTTCCATTGTACCCCTCTCCTACTATCCAGACCCCTCTCCTACTCAACCCAAATTCTTTCATTGTACCCCTCTCCTACTGAACCCCAATTGTTCCATTGTACCCCTCTCCTACTATCCAGACCCCTCTCCTACTCAACCCAAATTCTTTCATTGTACCCCTCTCCTACTGAACCCCAATTGTTCCATTGTACCCCTCACCTACTATCCAGACCCCTCTCCTACTGAACCCCAATTGTTCCATTGTACCCCTCTCCTACTATCCAGACCCCTCTCCTACTGAACCCCAAGTGTTCCATTGTACCTCTCTCCTACTATACATTCCCCTCTCCTTTCACTGAACCCCAATTTTTCCATTGTACTCCTCTCCTAATATCCAGACCCCTCTTCTATCCAGACCCCTCTCCTACTATCCAGAACCGTCTCCTTCCACGGAACCCCAACTGTTCCATTGTACCTCTCTTTCTACTGAACCCCAATTGTTCCATTGTACCCCTCTCCTACTATACACACCCTCTCCTACTGAACCCCAATTGTTCCATTGTACCCCATCTCCTACTATCTTGACCCCTCTCTTCACTGAACCCCAATTGTTCCATTGTACCCCTCTCCACTATCCAGACCTCTCTCCTAGTGAACCCCAATTGTTCTATTGTATCCCTCTCCTACTATACAGACTGTTCTCTTTTCCCCAAACCCCAATTGTTCCATTGTATCCCTCTCCCACTATCCAGACCCCTCTCCTACTGAACCCCAATTGTTCCATTGTACTCCTCCCCACTATCCAGACCTCTCTCCTTCCACTAAACCCAAATTGTTCCATTGCACACCTCTCCTACTTTCCTGACCCCTCTCCTTCCACTGAACCCCAGTTTTTCCATTGTACTCCCCTTCTACTTTCCTGACCCCTCTCCTTCCACTGAACCCCCAATTGTACCCCTCTCCACTATTCAGACCCCTCTCCTACTGGACCCCAATTGTTCCATTGTATCCCTCTCCCACTATCCAGACCCCTCTCCTACTGAACCCCAATTGTTCCATTGTACCCCTCTCCACTATCCAGACCTCTCTCCTTCCACTAAACCCCAATTGTACCCCTCTCCTACTATACAGACCACTCTCCTACTTTCCTGACCCCCCTCCTTCCACTGAACCCCAATTGTACCCCTCTCCTACTATACAGACCACTCTCCTACTTTCCTGACCCCCCTCCTTCCACTGAACCCCAATTGTACCCCTCTCCTACTATACAGACCACTCTCCTACTTTCCTGATCCCTCTCCTTCCACTGAACCCCAATTGTACCCCTCTCCTACTATAAAGACCACTCTCCTACTGAACTCCAATTGTTCCATTGTACCCCTCCCCACTATAAAGACCTCTCTCCTTCCACTAAACCCCAATTGTTCCATTGCACACCTCTCCTACTTTCCTGACCCTCTCCTTCCACTGAACCCCAGTTTTTCCATTGTACTCCTCTCCTACTTTCCTGACCCCTCTCCTTCCACTGAACCCCAATTGTACCCCTCTCCACTATTCAGACCCCTCTCCTACTGAACCCCAATTGTTCCATTGTACCCCTCCCCACTATCCAGACCTCTCTCCTTCCACTAAACCCCAATTGTTCCATTGCACACCTCTCCTACTTTCCTGACCCCTCTCCTTCCACTGAACCCCAATTGTACCCCTCTCCTACTATACAGACCACTCTCCTACTTTCCTGACCCCCCCTCCTTCCACTGAACCCCAATTGTACCCCTCTCCTACTATACAGACCACTATCCTACTTTCCTGACCCCTCTCCTTCCACTGAACCCCAATTGTACCCCTCTCCTACTATAAAGACCACTCTCCTACTGAACCCAAATTGTTCCATTGTACCCCTCTCCTAATATCCTGACCCCTCTATCTTCACTGAACCCCAATTGTTCCATTGTACCCGTCTCTTACTATCTAAACCACCCTCCCACTGAACCCCTATGGTTCCATTGTATCCATCTCCTACTATACAGACCCCTCTCCTACTGAACCCCAATTGTTCCATTGTACCCCTTTCCACTATCCAGACCACTCTCCTTCTACTAAACCCCAATTGTTCCATTGCACACCTCTCCTACTTTCCTGACCCCTCTCCTTCCACTGAACCCCAGTTTTTCCATTGTACTCCTCTCCTACTTTCCTGACCCCTCTCCTTTCCCCAAACCCCAATTGTTCCATTGTACCCCTCTCCTACTATCCAGATCCTTCTCCTTTCCCTGAACCCCAATTGTTCCATTGTACCCCTCTCCTACTATCCAGACCCTTCTCCTTTCCCCAAACCCCAATTGTTCCATTGTAGCCCTCTCCTACTGTCCAGATCCCTCTCCTTTCCCCGAACCCCAATTGTTCCATTGTACCCCTCTCCTACTATCCAGATCCTTCTCCTTTCCCCGAACCCCAATTGTTCCATTGTACCCCTCTCCTACTATCCAGATCCTTCTCCTTTCCCCGAACCCCAATTGTTCCATTGTACCCCTCTCCTACTATCCAGATCCTTCTCCTTTCCCCGAACCACAATTGTTCCATTGTACCCCTCTCCTACTGTCCAGATCCTTTGTTTGCTGAACCCCAATTGTTCCATTGTACCCCTCTCCACTATCCAGACCTCTCTCATACTGAACCCCAATTGTTCTATTGTACCCCTCTCCTACTATCCAGACCCCTCTCATACTGAACCCCAATTGTTCCATTGTACCCCTCTCCTACTGTCCAGATCCTTTGTTTGCTGAACCCTAATTAGTCCATTGTACCCCTCTCCTATTATCCCCTCTGCTGCCGCTGAACCCCAATTGTATCCCTCTATACTGACCCCTCTTCTTCTACTGTGCACCTGTTATTCTATTGTACCCCTCTCCTAGTACCCTGACCCCTCTCCATCCCCTCATCTCCTGTCTGTTCTTCTTACTTTTCCACAACTTTTCATTCTCCCCCCCCCCCCCCCCTCCCTCCCCCCCCCCCCCCCCCCCCCCCCACCAGCCGTCCTTTGTTCCTCACCCCCTCATACTGTACTTTCCTCTTTCTTTCCTCTCTCTCCTCTCACTTCCCCATCTCTCTCCATTCTCGGTATAGTCTGATTTTTGTCTTCTCTTTGTTCCTGTATCACGTTCTGGCACAGACTGCAGTCATTGTTTGGGTGTTCTTTGTTGGTGTTGTGCCTCAATTAGACGTCTTTGTTATACTTTGTAGGAATGGTTTATGTCTAGTAATAGGCCGATGTTTATGTCTAGTAATATGTTGAGTGGTGGATTTCAGAGGCCTCAGTGCAGAGAATGAATCCCACTCTCGGCTCCTGCACTGACAGGTCCTCTTTCCCGGGAACCACCTGGCTTTAGTTTGTCAGGAAGTCGAGGATCTCCTTAGTAACATCATATCTCTCTCACTGCCAGGCCTTATCTCTTCTTTTCCTGCCTCCTCCAGCTGCACCATCACTGTTATTTAGGGCACCCTCATTATGGGACAATACAATGTCCCGGAATGAAATAGAGGACACAGCCCCCCCCCCTACTAACTAATAACTACATTTCCGCAACTGGTTGCTAGGGCCAGCGCTGCCTGGCATCTAGCAACCAGTGACAATTTACTCTCAGACAGTGAGACCGGGAGCGAGGCCTGCGCCTAGTGCAGCACTGCTGTCCCCACCCACCTCGGCACCTCCTCCTTCTCCGGCACCCAGCGGCAAGCAGCAGGAAAAGGTGTGATCTTCACTCTCCAGATAGTGACGCCCCTCCTTTCCTTCTACGCACGTGGCTCATGCAGAGGGATTGACAGCAGCACTGCATCTGGTGGCAGGCTATGGGTGGCAAGTGGCACTGCATCTGGTGGCAAGTGGCACATTCACCTGACAAATAACCCGCCGCCAAATTTCCCATCAACCCCGAGACTACATTTCCCCCACCCCCCTCATCTTTTTTTGGGGAAGGAGAGAGAGGGGGTGTGTCCCTGAATGGCAGTTTGGAAATGTGGTCACCCTACTGTTATTACTAGCACTTCCTGTGATGTCACCACCACCATGGCACACAGTCTCCAGCCATGGTCCATATAAGAGTTCTTCATAGGCGGATGAGCGTCTACATGTGGGCCAAGGTGATCAGCAGAGTATGAGAAGGCCCTTGTCTGTCCTCCTGACCATCTTTGTATTTAGTTTGGCCCAACTACGGCTCCAGAAGGGCCAATCCACCCATAAATTGACTCACTTCTTGGCTTCCCATGCCCATCTGGTGCTCCAATGGTGAGATTTCTGTACCGTCCAGCTTCAACTTTCTGAGGGGGTCTCGTCTTGCTTTCTGTTGGATTTCGCTTTAATTAGGTTAACATTATGGAAAATGCAATTGGAGAAAGACTCTCATGCCGCGTACACACGATCGGAAATTCCGACAAGAAAAGTCCGATGGGAGCTTTTGGTCGGAAATTCCGGCCATGTGTAGGCTCCATTGGACTTTTGCTGTCGGAATTATCCGCCAACAAAAGATTGAGAGCATGTTCTCTATTTTTCAGACGGGAAAAGTTCCAGAAATTCCGATCGTCTGTGGCAATTCTGACGCGCAAAATTCCTACGCATGCTCGGAAGCATTGAACTTCTTTTTCTCGGCTCGTCGTAGTGTTGTACGTCAGCGCGTTCTTGACGGTCGAAAGTTCAGAGAACTTTGTTGTGACCGTGTGTAAGCCAAGCTCGAGCGGAATTCCGTCAGAAAAACCATCCAAGGTTTTTCCGACGGAAATTCCGATCGTGTGTACGTGGCATAAGGCAAAGTTTCACACTCCCTAGATCAGCACCCTGCCTAAGGAACCTTTCACATTAACCTCTTCTGTTCTGTCCCAGCAGGACAACCTGGAATGAAACCCTGATGGAGTTTAAAGTGGACCCATGTAATCCTTACGGGTGGCCGGATGTAAGTAGACATGCGTCTATATCAGCCTGCGGTCAGGTCAAAAAAGTGGACCTGGATGCAAACGTATTGCATTCAGTCCAATGAATCTGGACAGACCCAGATGTGGGCCCATATAGATGTCCACCTACATCTGACCCCCCATAGGGATACATTGCAGTCTGTCTTTGAGCATGAGCCAAACACGGACTGCCGGAACACCCATGTGAAAGAGGCCTTCAGATATAAGAAAGCAGTGTGTGATGTAGGGATCTGGCTTCCACCCATACATGAAATGTCAGATTAGGAAGGATGAAGTAGTCTGGTTTATGATGAGGTCTTCATGTGGCCGGTCCTTAGGCCTCCATTGTTCTTTGTTGTTGTCTTTTGTTTTTCCTCCTCGTTGTTCTTGTCTCTGCGGTTTATGTTTTTTCCATCACCCCTCCCACCAGCTTCTCTCGCTCTACAGACGATGAATCAGAACTCGGATTCCTCAGATGGTTTCTAACAATCAGTTTTATGTAAGACGAGATGCACCACACCCGACCTGTCCTCACCCACCCAAACCTCGTCCAGGAGCACCGTCACAAGTTCAATATCAACCTTCCAGCCAGATGAGTCACCAAAACCCGACAGTCCCGGCCTGCCTGCTTCAGATCCAACACCCAGTGTTATCTGGTGTCCGCTTATTGTGTTATATGACCAGGTGTCACCTTATTGTCCCAAATAACCCGGTGTCACCCTATTGTTCCATATAACCCGGTGTCACCCTATTGTCCCATATAGCCCAATATCACCAGGGGTCACCCTATTGTCCAATATAGCCCAATATCACCCGGAGTCACCCTATTGTCCCATATAACCTGGTGTCACCCTATTGTCCCAAATAACCTGGTGTCACCCTATTGTCCCATATAACCTGGTGTCACCCTATTGTCCCAAATAACCTGGTGTCACCCCATTGTCCCAAATAACCTGGTGTCACCCTATTGTCCCAAATAACCTGGTGTCACCCCATTGTCCCAAATAACCTGGTGTCACCCCATTGTCCCAAATAACCTGGTGTCACCCCATTGTCCCAAATAACCTGGTGTTACCCTATTGTCCCAAATAACCTGGTGTCGCCCTATTGTCCCTTATAACCTGGTGTCACCCCATTGTCCCTTATAACCTGGTGTCACCCTATTGTCCCATATAACCTGGTGTCACCCTATTGTCCCAAATAACCTGGTGTCACCCTATTGTCCCAAATAACCTGGTGTCACCCTATTGTCCCAAATAACCTGGTGTCACCCCATTGTCCCAAATAACCTGGTGTCACCCTATTGTCCCAAATAACCTGGTGTCACCCCATTGTCCCAAATAACCTGGTGTCACCCCATTGTCCCAAATAACCTGGTGTCACCCCATTGTCCCAAATAACCAGGTGTCACCCTATTGTCCCAAATAACCTGGTGTCACCCTATTGTCCCATATAACCTGGTGTCACCCTATTGTCCCAAATAACCTGGTGTCGCCCCATTGTCCCAAATAACCTGGTGTCGCCCTATTGTCCCAAATAACCTGGTGTCACCCTATTGTCCCAAATAACCTGGTGTCACCCTATTGTCCCATATAACCTGGTGTCACCCTATTGTCCCATATAACCTGGTGTCACCCTATTGTCCCAAATAACCTGGTGTCACCCTATTGTCCCAAATAACCTGGTGTCACCCTATTGTCCCAAATAACCTGGTGTCACCCTATTGTCCTATATAACCTGGTGTCACCCTATTGTCCCTTATAACCTGGTGTCACCCTATTGTCCCTTATAACCTGGTGTCACCCCATTGTCCCTTATAACCAGGTGTCACCCTATTGTCCCAAATAACCAGGTGTCACCCTATTGTCCCAAATAACCTGGTGTCACCCTATTATCCCAAATAACCTGGTGTCACCCTATTGTCCCTTATAACCTGGTGTCACCCTATTGTCCCTTATAACCTGGTGTCACCCTATTGTCCCTTATAACCTGGTGTCACCCTATTGTCCCATATAACCTGGTGTCACCCTATTGTCCCTTATAACCTGGTGTCAATAGGGTGACCACGTGTCCTGGATTGCCCGGCACAGTCCCGCATTTTGCAGGTCTGTCCCGGGCACCTTTATTCCAGGACAATACAGTGTCCCCGAATTAAACTGACACAGCCACCCCCCGGGTCAATCTGATGCCCCCAAAAAAGGGCGCCACATCACCGCTTTACTCACTGACAGTACTTGTCCTGGCCGGGAATGCCTGGAGGAGCACAATCCCCGCCCCCTGCTTGTGATTGGAGAAATCATAAATCCCGCCTCTTGTGTCCAATCACTGTGCTGTGATTCGTTACAGCACAAGCTGATTTTTGGGAAGGGGGGGTGTCACTGAATGGTAGTTTGGAAATGTGGTCACCCTAGGTGTCACCCTATTGTCCCATGTAACCTGGTGTCACCCTATTGTCCCTTATAACCCAATATCACCTGGGGTCACCTTATTGTCCCAAATAACCTGGTGCCAACCCATTGTCCTGAATAGCCCAATATCACCTGGGGTCACCTTATTGTCCCAAATAACCTGGTGCCAACCCATTGTCCTGAATAGCCCAATATCACCTGGGGTCACCCTATTGTACCATATAATCCAATATCACCTTATTGTCCCATATAACCCAATATCACCCAGAGTCACCCTATTGTCCCGTATAATCTGGTGTCAGCCTATTGTGTTATATAACCTGGTGTCACCCTTTTCTCCCATGTAACCCAATATCACCCAGAGTCACCCTATTGTCCCGTATAATCTGGTGTCAGCCTATTGTGTTATATAACCTGGTGTCACCCTTTTCTCCCATGTAACCCAATATTACCCACTGTCACCCTATTGCCCTTTTATAATACAATATCACCCAGTGTCACCCTATTGTCTCAAATAGCCCAATGTTAATGGATGTCACCCTATTGTCCCATATAACCCAATATCACCCGGTGTCCCCTCTTTTCTCATATAACCCAATATCTACAAGTGTCACCCCATTATTCCATATCTCCCATATTATCCAGTATCACCCCAGAAATTAGGCCACTATCCAAAATCTCCCACTATGATCTATTCTCAATAACAGTATCCCAAATCCCCCCAATATCATCTGATATCACCCCTCTATCCCAAATCCCCCAATATCTTCCAGTATCACCCTGACCTATGATAAATGCTTGAGGGTCCCGGCTTAGGCTGTCAGTCTGGTTAGTTGGATGCCGCTGACCAGTGAGGGTGCAGGCTGAGGAAAGGTCCATCCAGACCAAAAACATGCTGCAAAACAGAAAAAGGTACCTCACCCGGCCGAAGTGGTGAGCAAGTAAAAGAAGCCTCAGCTCGATTCATCCAGACCACACCTCCAACATGTTTCATCCCCCCGCCCTCCGGGGCTTAATCATGATCTCCATGATTAAGCCCCCTGTATTGTGGGGTGAAACATGTTGGAGTTGTGGTCTGGATGAATTGAGCTGATCAAATTGATGTCCGGAAAGTGGTTCAGTTATCCTGACTGGACGTCTATTGACGTCCTGCAGGATAACAGCCGCCGCACGCCCGTGGGGGCGCGCATTGCGGCGATCGGTGGTGCGGTGTGTCAGTCTGACACCCTGCAACACCGATCTCGGTAAAGAGCCTCCGACGGAGGCTCTTTACATTGTGATCAGCCGTGATTGGACACGGCTGATCATGTGGTAAACAGGAAGAGCCGTTGATCGGCTTTTCCTCACTCACGTCTGACAGACGCGAGTAGAGGAGAGCCGATCAGCAGCTCTCCTTACAGGGAGGGTCTGTGCTCATAGTTTATCAGCGCGGCCCCCCCTCGGATCCCGCCCAGGACCACCAGGGAAGCCACCCAGAACCACCAGGAAGCCACCCACTGGACCACCAGGTATGCCCCCCTAGACCACCAGGCAAAGCCAACCTGTGCCCAGGCAGCTGCCAATCAATGTCCAGGCAGCTGCCAATCTGTGCCCACCCACAATGCCTACCACTGCCAGTGCCACCAGGGATATGCATCAGTGTTGCATGTCAGTGCCGCATGTCAATGCCCATCAGTGCCCAGCAGTGCCGCCTATCAGTGCCACCCATAAGTACCCATCATTGCAGCCTTTCAGTGCCCATCAGTGTCGCCTATCAGCGCCAATCTGTGCCCATGAGTGCCCATCAGTGCCGCCTATCAATGCCCATCAGTGCTGCATATCAGTGCCACCCATCAGTCCCGCTTACCAGTGCCCATCAGTGCCACCTCATTGGCGCCGCCTCATTGGTGCTGCTATATCAGTGCCGCCTTATCAGTGCCCATCAGTGAAGGAGAAAACGTAATCATTTACAAAATTTTATAACAGAAAAAAAAGTTTTTTTTTCTTTTTTTCAAAATTTTCGGTCTTTTTTTATTTGTATAGCAAAAAATAAAATCCGCAGAGGTGATCAAATACCACCAAAAGAAAACTCTATTTGTGTGAACAACATGATAAAAATTTCGTTTGGGTGCAGTGTAGCATGACCGCGCAATTGTCATTCAAACAGCGACAGCGCAGAAAGCTGAAAATTGGCCTGGGCAGGAAGGGGCGTAAGTGCCCGGTATTGAAGTGGTTAAGCCCCTGGAGGGCGGGGGGGGGGGGTGAAACATGTTGGAGTTGTGGTCTGGATGAATCGAGCTGACCATGATTAAGCCCCGGAGGGCGGGGGGTGAAACATGTTGGAGTTGTGGTCTGGATGAATCGAGCTGATCATGATTAAGCCCCGGAAGGCCGGGGGTGAAACATGTTGGAGTTGTGGTCTGGATGAATCGAGCTGACCATGATTAAGCCCCGGAGGGCGGGGGGTGAAACATGTTGGAGTTGTGGTCTGGATGAATCGAGCTGATCATGATTAAGCCCCAGAGGGCCGGGGGTGAAACATGTTGGAGTTGTGGTCTGGATGAATCGAGCTGATCATGATTAAGCCCCGGAAGGCTGGGGGTGAAACATGTTGGAGTTGTGGTCTGGATGAATCGAGCTGATCATGATTAAGCCCCAGAGGGCCGGGGGTGAAACATGTTGGAGTTGTGGTCTGGATGAATTGAGCTGATCATGATTAAGCCCCGGGGGGCTCCGTTAGTTGGATGCCGCTGACTAGTGAGGGTGCAGGCTAAGGAAAGGCTCATCCAGACAGGGTGCCTCACCTGGCCGAAGTGGTAAAGTAAAAGAAACCTCAGCTTGATTCATCCAGACCACAACTCCAACATGTTTTACCCCCCACCCTCCAGGGCTTAATCATGATCTCTATGATTAAGCCCCCATATTGTGGGGTGAAACATGTTGGAGTTGTGGTCTGGATGAATCAAGCTGATCATGATTAAGCCCCGGAGGGCAGGGTGGTGAAACATGTTGAAGTTGTGGTCTGGATGAATCAAGCTGATCATGATTAGGCCCCAGAGGTCGGGGGGGGGGTGAAACATGTTGGAGTTGTGGTCTGGATGAATCGAGCTGATCATGATTAAGCCCCCGTATTGTGGGGTGAAACATGTTGGAGTTGTGGTCTGGATGAATCAAGCTGATCATGATTAAGCCCCGGGGGGTGAAACATGTTGGAGTTGTAGTCTGGATGAATCGAGCTAAACATGATTAAGCCCCGGAGGGCGGGGGGGGGGTGAAACATGTTGGAGTTGTGGTCTGGATGAATCTAGCTGAGGCTGCTTTTACTTACCTCTCGGGCCAGGTGAGGTGTGCAGCGGTCGGGCTACCTTTCTCGGTTTTGCAGCATCACCCCGCTATTCCTTATACCCCAATATCAACCGCTATCCCCTCCATTATCTGCAAAAGTTGTCTCATATTTCTAACTGTCCTTATTTTTCCATATTGCTCCAAATATTACACCGCGTCCCGAAATATTATCATAAATCTCCCATTTAGTTTTGGGAAATTACATTCATTCCAAAATCAAATGGTAAAAGCGAATCCAGCTTTAGTTTTCAACACAGATACGTCTGCTGTACACAATGCGGAAGGTGGAGCTTACAGCACGGGGTGGGCAGCCAATCCGTCGCAGGCTTTTGGATTTTTACAGCTGTTGTCGGGCAGAATATACAGTAAGTTTTTTTTAAAGGGGGAGGAAAGAGGAGGAGGAGGAGGAGGGGGGAGGGGCAGCTTTGGAGAAGATGTCTATCGTAGACTCGGAGCTCCAATATGTAGGAAGTGTATTTGATCTTATCGGTCACATTAGAGCCGGGGGGGGGGGGTCTCAAACTGGCGGCCCCTCCAGCTGTTGCGAAACTACAAGTCCCATGAGGCATTGCAAGGCTGACGGTTACAAGCATGACTCCCACAGGCAGAGGCATGATGGGACTTGTAGTTCCGCAACAGCTGGAGTTTGAGACCCCTGCGGATTAGACTGTGATATGTGCAGCTTGGAGATACTTCCAGAGCCTGCGCAGGCTTTCTGTGACAATTTACTACAATGTTGCCACATCTGATTCATTAATAGATACCGCCAGATCAGAGATAAGAAAAATGGAGGTAAATAAGACCAAGGGCATTTTGGGGTAACAGGACCGTGCACCGCCACCATCAATGGCTGCTTGGACGCCGTCAGCAGAATGTTATTGGTCGCTACGATGCTGTCGGATAAACAGTGTCATTGGTTGCTAGGATAATGTCATTAGCACAGCACTGTTGGTTGCCAGAATACTGTCAAACATAGTGCCGTTGGTTGCTAGGATGTTGTCAGCAGCACAGAGCCATTGGTTGCCAGGATGCTGTCGGAAACACAGTGCCGTTGGTTGCTTGGATGCTGTCGGCAGCACAGCGCTGTTGACGGCACAGAGCCATTGGTTGCTAGGATGCTGTCAGCAGCACGGAGCCATTGGTTGCTAGGATGCTGTTTGCAGCACAGCGTTGTTGGTTGCTAGGATGCTGTCGGCAGCACAGAGCTATTGGTTGCTAGGATGCTGTCGGCAGCACAGAGCCATTGGTTGCTAGGATGCTGTCAGCCGAACAGAGCCGTTGGTTGCTAGGATGCTGTCAGGCAGCACGGAGCCATTGGTTGCTAGGATGCTTTAGGCAGCACAGCGCCGTTGGTTTCTAGGATGCTGTCGGAAACACAGCGCCGTTGGTTGCTAGGATGTTGTCAGCAGAACAGAGCCGATGGTTGCTAGGATGTTGTCGGCAGCACGGAGCCATTGGTTGCCAGGATGCTGTCGGAAACACAGAGCCTTTGGTTGCTAGGATGCTGTCGGCAGCACAGCGCTGTTGACGGCACAGAGCTGTTGGTTGCTAGGATGCTGTTGGCAGCACAGCGCTGGTTAGTTGCTAGGATGCTGTTGGCAGCACAGTGCCGTTGGTTGCTAGAATGCTGTTGGCAGCACAGCGCCGTTGGTTGCTAGGATGTTGTCGGCAGCACAGAGCCATTGGTTGCTAGGATGCTGTCAGCAGCACAGAGCCGTTGGTTGCTAGGATGCTGTCAGGCAGCACAGAGCTATTGGTTGCTAGGATGCTTTAGGCAGCACAGCGCCATTGGTTTCTAGGATGCTTTAGGCAGCACAGCGCCATTGGTTGCTAGGATGCTTTAGGCAGCACAGCGCCGTTGGTTGCTAGGATGCTGTCAGCAGCATGGCGCTGTGCTACCCTAAAATGTCCTTGGTCTTATTTACCTCGAATTTTCTTATCTCTGATCTGGTGGTATCTATTAATGAATCTGGGGCAGATGTAGCAACATTGTAGTAAAGAATTTCTGGGATTTGTCACGTGTCGGCACAACCAATAAAACGGTCACACGGCTTACATGAATGTGGCGCGACACTTCCTACAACAATAACCCCTGAAATCTGTAACAGAGGCCATCCTGAATCCACCCCCCACCCCCGATGGTTTCTAGGATGCTGCCAGTATCACAGAGCCATTGGTTGTTAGGATGCTGTCGGCAGTATGGTACCATTGGTTGCTAGGGTACTGTTGGAAGTATGGTGCCGTTGGCTGCTAGGATGCTGTCTGCAGCACTGTGACGTTGGTTGCTAGGATTCTGTTAGCAGTATGGTGCTAGGATGCTGTCTGCAGCACTGTGCCGTTGGCTGCTAGGATGTTGTCTGCAGCACTGTGACGTTGGTTGCTAGGATGCTCTCTGCAGCACTGTGCCGTTGGCTGCTAGGATGCTGTCTGCAGCATTGTGCCGTTGGCTGCTAGGATGCTGTCTGCAGCACTGTGACGTTGGTTGCTAGGATGCTGTCTGCAGCAATGTGCCGTTGGTTGCTAGGATGCTGTCTGCAGCACTGTGACGTTGGTTGCTAGGATGCTGTCTGCAGCAATGTGCCGTTGGTTGCTAGGATGCTCTCTGCAGCACTGTGCCGTTGGCTGCTAGGATTCTGTCTGCAGCATTGTGCCGTTGGCTGCTTGGATGCTGTCTGCAGCACTGTGACGTTGGTTGCTAGGATGCTGTCTGCAGCATTGTGCCGTTGGCTGCTAGGATGCTGTCTGCAGCATTGTGCCGTTGGCTGCTAGGATGCTGTCTGCAGCACTGTGACGTTGGTTGCTAGGATGCTGTCTGCAGCATTGTGCCGTTGGCTGCTAGGATGCTGTCTGCAGCACTGTGACGTTGGTTGCTAGGATGCTGTCTGCAGCACTGTGCCGTTGGTTGCTAGGATGCTCTCTGCAGCACTGTGCCGTTGGCTGCTAGGATTCTGTCTGCAGCACTGTGCCGTTGGCTGCTAGGATTCTGTCTGCAGCACTGTGCCGTTGGCTGCTAGGATGCTGTCTGCAGCACTGTGACGTTGGTTGCTAGGATTCTGTCTGCAGCAATGTGCCGTTGGCTGCTAGGATTCTGTCTGCAGCACTGTGCCGTTGGCTGCTAGGATTCTGTCTGCAGCACAGAGCCATTGGTTGCTAGGATGCTGTCGGCAGCACAGAGCCATTGGTTGCTAGGATGCTGGATGCAGCACAGAGCCATTGGTTGCTAGGATGCTGTCGGCAGCACAGAGCCATTGGTTGCTAGGATGCTGTCGGCAGCACAGAGCCATTGGTTGCTAGGATGCTGGATGCAGCACAGAGCCATTGGTTGCTAGGATGCTGTCGGCAGCACAGAGCCATTGGTTGCTAGGATGCTGTCGGCAGCACAGAGCCATTGGTTGCTAGGATGCTGGATGCAGCACAGAGCCATTGGTTGCTAGGATGCTGTCGGCAGCACAGAGCCATTGGTTGCTAGGATGCTGTCGGCAGCACAGAGCCATTTGTTGCTAGGATGCTGTCGGCAGCACAGAGCCATTGGTTGCTGGGATGCTGTTGGTACAGCCGATGATGCTGGTGGGATAGTGGGGGGTTGGAGTTCTAGTGTCCAAACTTCTACTCTGTGGGATGTATGAATAAAACATTTGCATAGCGAGTCGCCCCGGAAAAATGTGCCGACATTCGCTCTGTGCAAATAGAGGAAACAACGAATGTTATTAGGCTATTCCCTGTGCAGGTCGAATGTTTTTTATTTATTTAAAGCAGAAAACGCTCGGTCACTGTGCTGTGTCTGTGGAGGAGCGGGTGTTGTCACATGTGGGTAACACTATAGAACACCTCCCCTTCTCTTTATCTCCATAACTAGAGGGGAGGTGTTCTGTAGTCCTCCCAGACCCGTCCTTCTCCCCACAAACTATATAACTCCCCATCATCCTTGGTTTACTATTTTCCCCCCAATGGTGAAAAAATGGTGAAGGGAGAAATTATAAAGGATTCACCGCGAGATTCACACCACAGGGGGGGTTTGCTGGATTCATCCGGCTGTATTATAATTATAGACCGGAACCAATATGGGCAGGGGCAGATATAGTCAGGGGCCAAACTAGTCAGGGGCCAAACTAGTCAGGGGCCAAACTAGTCAGGGGCCGATGGAGACAGGGGCCAAACTAGTCAGGGGCCGATATAGACAGGGGCCAAACTAGTCAGGGGCCAATGGAGACAGGGGCCAAACTAGTCAGGGGCCGATATAGACAGGGGCCAAACTAGTCAGGGGCCAATGGAGACAGGGGCCAAACTAGTCAGGGGCCGATATAGACAGGGGCCAAACTAGTCAGGGGCCAATGGAGACAGGGGCCAAACTAGTCAGGGGCCGATATAGACAGGGGCCAAACTAGTCAGGCGCAGATTTAGACAGGACCCAAACTAGTCAGGGGCCGATATAGACAGGGCCCAAACTAGTCAGGGGCGGATATAGACAGGGGCCAAACTAGTCAGGGGCCGATATAGACAGGGGCCAAACTAGTCAGGGGCCGATATAGACAGGGCCCAAACTAGTCAGGGGCCGATATAGACAGGGCCCAAACTAGTCAGGGGCGGATATAGACAGGGGCCAAACTAGTCAGGGGCCGATATAGACAGGGGCCAAACTAGTCAGGGGCGGATATAGACAGGGACCAAACTAGTCAGGGGCCGATATAGACAGGGGCCAAACTAGTCAGGGGTGGATATAGACAGGGGCCAAACTAGTCAGGGACGGATATAGAAAGGGGCCAAACTAGTCAGGGGCCGATATAGACAGGGCCCAAACTAGTCAGGGGCGGATATAGACAGGGGCCAAACTAGTCAGGGGCCAAACTAGTCAGGGGTGGATATAGACAGGGGCCAAACTAGTCAGGGGCGGATATAGACAGGGGCCAAACTAGTCAGGGGCAGATATAGACAGGGGCCAAACTAGTCAGGGGCGGATATAGACAGGGGCCAAACTAGTCAGGGGCCAAACTAGTCAGGGGCCAAACTAGTCAGGGGCCAAACTAGTCAGGGGCCAAACTAGTCAGGGGCCAAACTAGTCAGGGGCCAAACTAGTCAGGGGCCAAACTAGTCGGGCCGATGGAGACAGGGGCCAAACTAGTCAGGGGCCGATATAGACAGGGGCCAAACTAGTCAGGGGCCAATGGAGACAGGGGCCAAACTAGTCAGGGGCCGATATAGACAGGGGCCAAACTAGTCAGGGGCCGATATAGACAGGGCCCAAACTAGTCAGGGGCGGATATAGACAGGGGCCAAACTAGTCAGGGGCCGATATAGACAGGGGCCGATATAGACAGGGCCCAAACTAGTCAGGGGCGGATATAGACAGGGGCCAAACTAGTCAGGGGCAGATATCGACAGGGACCAAACTAGTCAGGGGCCGATATAGACAGGGCCCAAACTAGTCAGGGGCGGATATAGACAGGGGCCAAACTAGTCAGGGGCCGATATAGACAGGGCCCAAACTAGTCAGGGGCGGATATAGACAGGGGCCAAACTAGTCAGGGGCGGATATAGACAGGGACCAAACTAGTCAGGGGCCGATATAGACAGGGGCCAAACTAGTCAGGGGCCGATATAGACAGGGGCCAAACTAGTCAGGGGCCGATATAGACAGGGGCCAAACTAGTCAGGGGTGGATTTAGACAGGGGCCAAACTAGTCAGGGGTGGATATAGACAGGGGCCAAACTAGTCAGGGGCGGATATAGACAGGGGCCAAACTAGTCAGGGGCGGATATAGACAGGGGCCAAACTAGTCAGGGGCGGATATAGACAGGGGCCAAACTAGTCAGGGGCGGATATAGACAGGGGCCAAACTAGTCAGGGGCCGATATAGACAGGGGCCAAACTAGTCAGGGGCCAAACTAGTCAGGGGCCAAACTAGTCAGGGGCCAAACTAGTCAGGGGCCTATGGAGACAGGGGCCAAACTAGTCAGGGGCCGATATAGACAGGGGCCAAACTAGTCAGGGGCCAATGGAGACAGGGGCCAAACTAGTCAGGGGTCCGATATAGACAGGGGCCAAACTAGTCAGGGGCCGATATAGACAGGGGCCAAACTAGTCAGGCGCAGATTTAGACAGGACCCAAACTAGTCAGGGGCCGATATAGACAGGGCCCAAACTAGTCAGGGGCGGATATAGACAGGGCCCAAACTAGTCAGGGGCGGATATAGACAGGGGCCAAACTAGTCAGGGGCGGATATAGACAGGGGCCAAACTAGTCAGGGGTGGATATAGACAGGGGCCAAACTAGTCAGGGGCGGATATAGACAGGGGCCAAACTAGTCAGGGGCGGATATAGACAGGGGCCAAACTAGTCAGGGGCGGATATAGACAGGGGCCAAACTAGTCAGGGGCGGATATAGACAGGGGCCAAACTAGTCAGGGGCGGATATAGACAGGGGCCAAACTAGTCAGGGGCTGATATAGACAGGGGCCAAACTAGTCAGGGGCCAAACTAGTCAGGGGCCAAACTAGTCAGGGGCCAAACTAGTCAGGGGCCAAACTAGTCAGGGGCCGATGGAGACAGGGGCCAAACTAGTCAGGGGCCGATGGAGACAGGGGCCAAACTAGTCAGGGGCCGATATAGACAGGGGCCAAACTAGTCAGGGGCCGATATAGACAGGGCCCAAACTAGTCAGGCGCAGATATAGACAGGACCCAAACTAGTCAGGGGCCGATATAGACAGGGCCCAAACTAGTCAGGGGCCGATATAGACAGGGCCCAAACTAGTCAGGGGCGGATATAGACAGGGGCCAAACTAGTCAGGGGCCGATATAGACAGGGCCCAAACTAGTCAGGGGCGGATATAGACAGGGGCCAAACTAGTCAGGGGCGGATATAGACAGGGACCAAACTAGTCAGGGGCGGATATAGACAGGGGCCAAACTAGTCAGGGGTGGATATAGACAGGGGCCAAACTAGTCAGGGGCGAATATAGACAGGGGCCAAACTAGTCAGGGGCGGATATAGACAGGGGCCAAACTAGTCAGGGGCGGATATAGACAGGGGCCAAACTAGTCAGGGGCGGATATAGACAGGGGCCAAACTAGTCAGGGGCAGATATAGACAGGGGCCAAACTAGTCAGGGGCCGATATAGACAGGGCCCAAACTAGTCAGGGGCGGATATAGAAAGGGGCCAAACTAGTCAGGGGCGGATATAGAAAGGGGCCAAACTAGTCAGGGGCGGATATAGAAAGGGGCCAAACTAGTCAGGGGCCGATATAGACAGGGGCCAAACTAGTCAGGGGCCGATATAGACAGGGGCCAAACTAGTCAGGGGCCGATATAGACAGGGGCCAAACTAGTCAGGTGCAGATTTAGACAGGACCCAAACTAGTCAGGGGCCGATATAGACAGGACCCAAACTAGTCAGGGGCGGATATAGACAGGGGCCAAACTAGTCAGGGGCGGATATAGACAGGGGCCAAACTAGTCAGGGGCCGATATAGACAGGGCCCAAACTAGTCAGGGGCGGATATAGACAGGGGCCAAACTAGTCAGGGGCGGATATAGACAGGGACCAAACTAGTCAGCGGCCCGATATAGACAGGGCCCAAACTAGTCAGGGGCCGATATAGACAGGGCCCAAACTAGTCAGGGGCGGATATAGACAGGGGCCAAACTAGTCAGGGGCGGATATAGACAGGGACCAAACTAGTCAGGGGCCGATATAGACAGGGGCCAAACTAGTCAGGGGTGGATATAGACAGGGGCCAAACTAGTCAGGGGCGGATATAGACAGGGGCCAAACTAGTCAGGGGCCGATATAGACAGGGCCCAAACTAGTCAGGGGCGGATATAGACAGGGGCCAAACTAGTCAGGGGCCGATATAGACAGGGGCCAAACTAGTCAGGGGCCGATATAGACAGGGGCCAAACTAGTCAGGGGCGGATATAGACAGGGGCCAAACTAGTCAGGGGCGGATATAGACAGGGACCAAACTAGTCAGGGGCGGATATAGACAGGGGCCAAACTAGTCAGGGGTGGATATAGACAGGGGCCAAACTAGTCAGGGGCGAATATAGACAGGGGCCAAACTAGTCAGGGGCGGATATAGACAGGGGCCAAACTAGTCAGGGGCGGATATAGACAGGGGCCAAACTAGTCAGGGGCGGATATAGACAGGGGCCAAACTAGTCAGGGGCGGATATAGACAGGGGCCAAACTAGTCAGGGGCGGATATAGACAGGGGCCAAACTAGTCAGGGGCCGATATAGACAGGGCCCAAACTAGTCAGGGGCGGATATAGAAAGGGGCCAAACTAGTCAGGGGCGGATATAGAAAGGGGCCAAACTAGTCAGGGGCGGATATAGAAAGGGGCCAAACTAGTCAGGGGCGGATATAGACAGGGGCCAAACTAGTCAGGGGCGGATATAGACAGGGGCCAAACTAGTCAGGGGCGGATATAGACAGGGACCAAACTAGTCAGGGGCCGATATAGACAGGGGCCAAACTAGTCAGGGGCCGATATAGACAGGGGCCAAACTAGTCAGGTGCAGATTTAGACAGGACCCAAACTAGTCAGGGGCCGATATAGACAGGGCCCAAACTAGTCAGGGGCGGATATAGACAGGGGCCAAACTAGTCAGGGGCGGATATAGACAGGGGCCAAACTAGTCAGGGGCGGATATAGACAGGGACCAAACTAGTCAGGGGCGGATATAGACAGGGGCCAAACTAGTCAGGGGCGGATATAGACAGGGGCCAAACTAGTCAGGGGCGGATATAGACAGGGGCCAAACTAGTCAGGGGCGGATATAGACAGGGGCCAAACTAGTCAGGGGCGGATATAGACAGGGGCCAAACTAGTCAGGGGCCGATATAGACAGGGGCCAAACTAGTCAGGGGCCGATATAGACAGGGGCCAAACTAGTCAGGGGCGGATATAGACAGGGGCCAAACTAGTCAGGGGCGGATATAGACAGGGACCAAACTAGTCAGGGGTGGATATAGACAGGGGCCAAACTAGTCAGGGGCGGATATAGACAGGGGCCAAACTAGTCAGGGGCGGATATAGACAGGGACCAAACTAGTCAGGGGCCGATATAGACAGGGGCCAAACTAGTCAGGGGTGGATATAGACAGGGGCCAAACTAGTCAGGGGTGGATATAGACAGGGGCCAAACTAGTCAGGGGCGGATATAGACAGGGGCCAAACTAGTCAGGGGCGGATATAGACAGGGACCAAACTAGTCAGGGGTGGATATAGACAGGGGCCAAACTAGTCAGGGGCGGATATAGACAGGGGCCAAACTAGTCAGGGGCGGATATAGACAGGGACCAAACTAGTCAGGGGTGGATATAGACAGGGGCCAAACTAGTCAGGGGCGGATATAGACAGGGGCCAAACTAGTCAGGGGCGGATATAGACAGGGACCAAACTAGTCAGGGGCCGATATAGACAGGGGCCAAACTAGTCAGGGGTGGATATAGACAGGGGCCAAACTAGTCAGGGGTGGATATAGACAGGGGCCAAACTAGTCAGGGGCGGATATAGACAGGGACCAAACTAGTCAGGGGTGGATATAGACAGGGGCCGAACTAGTCAGGGGCGGATATAGTCAGGGGCCGATATAGAAAGGGGCCAAACTAGTCAGGGGCGGATATAGACAGGGACCAACCTAGTCAGGGGCCGATATAGACAGTGGCCAAACTAGTCAGGGGCGGATATAGACAGGGGCCAAACTAGTCAGGGGTGGATATAGACAGGGACCAAACTAGTCAGGGGCCGATATAGACAGGGACCAAACTAGTCAGGGGCGGATATAGACAGGGGCCAAACTAGTCAGGGGCGGATATAGACAGGGGCCAAACTAGTCAGGGGCCGATATAGACAGGGGCCAATATAGACAGGGGCCAAACTAGTCAGGGGCCAATATAGACAGGGGCCAAACTAGTCAGGGGCGGATATAGACAGGGGCCAAACTAGTCAGGGGCCAATATAGACAGGGGCCAAACTAGACAGTCCTTTAAGGGGGATTGGGCTGCCTCCAGGCCCACCTGCCCCTCATCTGTCCATAGAATTCATGTGCTTCCATTGTGGAGACTCTCGTACATTCCGTAGTGTTAGGACTGCAGGTAATATACAGGGGGTGCTGTGAAGAGGCCTTGCAGCCCACGCATGCGTTTGTCAATGTGTGTGAACTAAACCCCTGTTTATAACACAGACTGTCGGACGGGTTATTCTGGTTGGTGAGTTGAGTTGTGGAATGTTCTGTTTTGTCTTTCATGCGTTTGCCCTTCCATGTGCTCCTTGCTGTGAAGGCCAGTTATAGATGGGGGCAGGGGCCATTTGTTAGGGGGCCAAACTAGTCAGGGGGTCAAATATAGTCAGGGGGCCAATCTAGTCAGGGGCAGATATATATGGGGGCCAAATTAGTCAGGGGGGCAATCTAGTCAGGGGCAAACATTTATGGGGGCCAAACTAGTCAGGGGCAAATATAGTCAGGGGGCCAAACTAGTCAGGGGGCCAATCTATTCAGGGGGCAAATATATATGGGGGCCAAACTAGTCAGGGGCCAAACTAGTCAGGGGGCCAATCTAGTCAGGGGCAAATATAGACGGGGGCCAAACTAGTCAGGCAAATATAGTCAGGGGGCCAAACTAGTCAGGGGCAAATATAGTCAGGGGGCCAATCTAGTCGGGGCAAATATATATGGGGGCCAAACTAGTCAGGGGGGCAATCTAGTCAGGGGGCAAACATTTATGGGGGCCAAACTAGTCAGGGGCGGATATAGACAGGGGCCAAACTAGTCAGGGGTGGATATAGACAGGGACCAAACTAGTCAGGGGCCGATATAGACAGGGACCAAACTAGTCAGGGGCGGATATAGACAGGGGCCAAACTAGTCAGGGGCGGATATAGACAGGGGCCAAACTAGTCAGGGGCCGATATAGACAGGGGCCAATATAGTCAGGGGCCAAACTAGTCAGGGGCCAATATAGACAGGGGCCAAACTAGTCAGGGGCGGATATAGACAGGGGCCAAACTAGTCAGGGGCCAATATAGACAGGGGCCAAACTAGACAGTCCTTTAAGGGGGATTGGGCTGCCTCCAGGCCCACCTGCCCCTCATCTGTCCATAGAATTCATGTGCTTCCATTGTGGAGACTCTCGTACATTCCGTAGTGTTAGGACTGCAGGTAATATACAGGGGGTGCTGTGAAGAGGCCTTGCAGCCCACGCATGCGTTTGTCAATGTGTGTGAACTAAACCCCTGTTTATAACACAGACTGTCGGACGGGTTATTCTGGTTGGTGAGTTGAGTTGTGGAATGTTCTGTTTTGTCTTTCATGCGTTTGCCCTTCCATGTGCTCCTTGCTGTGAAGGCCAGTTATAGATGGGGGCAGGGGCCATTTGTTAGGGGGCCAAACTAGTCAGGGGGTCAAATATAGTCAGGGGGCCAATCTAGTCAGGGGCAGATATATATGGGGGCCAAATTAGTCAGGGGGGCAATCTAGTCAGGGGCAAACATTTATGGGGGCCAAACTAGTCAGGGGCAAATATAGTCAGGGGGCCAAACTAGTCAGGGGGCCAATCTATTCAGGGGGCAAATATATATGGGGGCCAAACTAGTCAGGGGCCAAACTAGTCAGGGGGCCAATCTAGTCAGGGGCAAATATAGACGGGGGCCAAACTAGTCAGGCAAATATAGTCAGGGGGCCAAACTAGTCAGGGGCAAATATAGTCAGGGGGCCAATCTAGTCAGGGGGCAAATATATATGGGGGCCAAACTAGTCAGGGGGGCAATCTAGTCAGGGGGCAAACATTTATGGGGGCCAAACTAGTCAGGGGCAAATATAGTCAGGGGGCCAAACTAGTCAGGGGCCAAACTAGTCAGGGGCCAAACTAGTCAGGGGCCAAACTAGTCAGGGGCCAAACTAGTCAGGGGCCAAACTAGTCAGGGGCCAATCTAGTCAGGGGCCAATCTAGTCAGGGGGCAAATATATATGGGGGCCAAACTAGTCAGGGGCCAATCTAGTCAGGGGCCAATCTAGTCAGGGGGCCAATCTAGTCAGGGGGCAAATATATATGGGGGCCAAACTAGTCAGGGGCAAATATAGACGGGGCAAATATACACGGGGCAAATATACACGGGGCAAATTATTTAGGGGAAAATATAGACAGGGGCCAAACTAGTCAGGGGGCCAAACTAGTCAGGGGGCCAAACTAGTCAGGGGGCCAAACTAGTCAGGGGCAAATATAGTCAGGGGGCCAAACTAGTCAGGGGGCCAAACTAGTCAGGGGGCAATCTAGTCAGGGGCAAACATTTATTTGGGCCAAACTAGTCAGGGGCAAATATAGTCAGGGGGCCAAACTAGTCAGGGGGCCAAACTAGTCAGGGGCAAATATATATGGGGGCCAAACTAGTCAGGGGGCCAATCTAGTCAGGGGCAAATATATATGGGGCCAAACTAGTCTGGGGGGCAATCTAGTTAGGGGCAAACATTTATGGGGGCCAAACTAGTCAGGGGCAAATATAGTCAGGGGGCCAAACTAGTCAGGGGGCCAATATAGTCAGGGGCAAATATATATGGGGGCTAAACTAGTCAGGGGGCCAATCTAGTCAGGGGCAAATATATATGGGGCCAATCTAGTCAGGGGGCCAATCTAGTTAGGGGCAAACATTTATGGGGGCCAAACTAGTCAGGGGCAAATATAGTCAGGGGGCCAAACTAGTCAGGGGCCAATCTAGTCAGGGGCAAATATATATGGGGGCCAAACTAGTCAGGGGGCCAATCTAGTCAGGGGCAAATATATATGGGGCCAATCTAGTTAGGGGCAAACATTTATGGGGGCCAAACTAGTCAGGGGCAAATATAGTCAGGGGGCCAAACTAGTCAGGGGGCCAATCTAGTCAGGGGCAAATATATATGGGGCTAAACTAGTCAGGGGGCCAATCTAGTCAGGGGCAAATATATATGGGGCCAAACTAGTCAGGGGGCCAATCTAGTTAGGGGCAAACATTTATGGGGGCCAAACTAGTCAGGGGCAAATATAGTCAGGGGGCCAAACTAGTCAGGGGCGGATATAGACAGGGGCCAAACTAGTCAGGGGCGGATATAGACAGGGGCCAAACTAGTCAGGGGCGGATATAGACAGGGGCCAAACTAGTCAGAGGCCGATATAGACAGGGGCCAAACTAGTCAGGGGCCAAACTAGTCAGGGGCCAAACTAGTCAGGGGCCAAACTAGTCAGGGGCCAAACTAGTCAGGGGCCAAACTAGTCAGGGGCCGATGGAGACAGGGGCCAAACTAGTCAGGGGCCGATATAGACAGGGGCCAAACTAGTCAGGGGCCGATATAGACAGGGCCCAAACTAGTCAGGCGCAGATATAGACAGGACCCAAACTAGTCAGGGGCCGATATAGACAGGGCCCAAACTAGTCAGGGGCCGATATAGACAGGGCCCAAACTAGTCAGGGGCGGATATAGACAGGGGCCAAACTAGTCAGGGGCCGATATAGACAGGGCCCAAACTAGTCAGGGGCGGATATAGACAGGGGCCAAACTAGTCAGGGGCGGATATAGACAGGGACCAAACTAGTCAGGGGCGGATATAGACAGGGGCCAAACTAGTCAGGGGCGGATATAGACAGGGGCCAAACTAGTCAGGGGCGAATATAGACAGGGGCCAAACTAGTCAGGGGTGGATATAGACAGGGGCCAAACTAGTCAGGGGCGGATATAGACAGGGGCCAAACTAGTCAGGGGCGGATATAGACAGGGGCCAAACTAGTCAGGGGCGGATATAGACAGGGGCCAAACTAGTCAGGGGCCGATATAGACAGGGCCCAAACTAGTCAGGGGCGGATATAGAAAGGGGCCAAACTAGTCAGGGGCGGATATAGAAAGGGGCCAAACTAGTCAGGGGCGGATATAGAAAGGGGCCAAACTAGTCAGGGGCGGATATAGACAGGGGCCAAACTAGTCAGGGGCGGATATAGACAGGGGCCAAACTAGTCAGGGGCGGATATAGACAGGGACCAAACTAGTCAGGGGCCGATATAGACAGGGGCCAAACTAGTCAGGGGCCGATATAGACAGGGGCCAAACTAGTCAGGTGCAGATTTAGACAGGACCCAAACTAGTCAGGGGCCGATATAGACAGGGCCCAAACTAGTCAGGGGCGGATATAGACAGGGGCCAAACTAGTCAGGGGCGGATATAGACAGGGGCCAAACTAGTCAGGGGCGGATATAGACAGGGGCCAAACTAGTCAGGGGCGGATATAGACAGGGGCCAAACTAGTCAGGGGCGGATATAGACAGGGGCCAAACTAGTCAGGGGCGGATATAGACAGGGGCCAAACTAGTCAGGGGCGGATATAGACAGGGGCCAAACTAGTCAGGGGCGGATATAGACAGGGGCCAAACTAGTCAGGGGCGGATATAGACAGGGGCCAAACTAGTCAGGGGCCGATATAGACAGGGGCCAAACTAGTCAGGGGCGGATATAGACAGGGACCAAACTAGTCAGGGGTGGATATAGACAGGGGCCAAACTAGTCAGGGGCGGATATAGACAGGGGCCAAACTAGTCAGGGGTGGATATAGACAGGGGCCAAACTAGTCAGGGGCGGATATAGACAGGGACCAAACTAGTCAGGGGTGGATATAGACAGGGGCCGAACTAGTCAGGGGCGGATATAGTCAGGGGCCGATATAGAAAGGGGCCAAACTAGTCAGGGGCGGATATAGACAGGGACCAACCTAGTCAGGGGCCGATATAGACAGTGGCCAAACTAGTCAGGGGCGGATATAGACAGGGGCCAAACTAGTCAGGGGTGGATATAGACAGGGACCAAACTAGTCAGGGGCCGATATAGACAGGGACCAAACTAGTCAGGGGCGGATATAGACAGGGGCCAAACTAGTCAGGGGCGGATATAGACAGGGGCCAAACTAGTCAGGGGCCGATATAGACAGGGGCCAATATAGACAGGGGCCAAACTAGTCAGGGGCCAATATAGACAGGGGCCAAACTAGTCAGGGGCGGATATAGACAGGGGCCAAACTAGTCAGGGGCCAATATAGACAGGGGCCAAACTAGACAGTCCTTTAAGGGGGATTGGGCTGCCTCCAGGCCCACCTGCCCCTCATCTGTCCATAGAATTCATGTGCTTCCATTGTGGAGACTCTCGTACATTCCGTAGTGTTAGGACTGCAGGTAATATACAGGGGGTGCTGTGAAGAGGCCTTGCAGCCCACGCATGCGTTTGTCAATGTGTGTGAACTAAACCCCTGTTTATAACACAGACTGTCGGACGGGTTATTCTGGTTGGTGAGTTGAGTTGTGGAATGTTCTGTTTTGTCTTTCATGCGTTTGCCCTTCCATGTGCTCCTTGCTGTGAAGGCCAGTTATAGATGGGGGCAGGGGCCATTTGTTAGGGGGCCAAACTAGTCAGGGGGTCAAATATAGTCAGGGGGCCAATCTAGTCAGGGGCAGATATATATGGGGGCCAAATTAGTCAGGGGGGCAATCTAGTCAGGGGCAAACATTTATGGGGGCCAAACTAGTCAGGGGCAAATATAGTCAGGGGGCCAAACTAGTCAGGGGGCCAATCTAGTCAGGGGGCAAATATATATGGGGGCCAAACTAGTCAGGGGGCCAATCTAGTCAGGGGCAAATATAGACGGGGGCCAAACTAGTCAGGCAAATATAGTCAGGGGGCCAAACTAGTCAGGGGCAAATATAGTCAGGGGGCCAATCTAGTCAGGGGGCAAATATATATGGGGGCCAAACTAGTCAGGGGGGCAATCTAGTCAGGGGGCAAACATTTATGGGGGCCAAACTAGTCAGGGGCAAATATAGTCAGGGGGCCAAACTAGTCAGGGGCCAAACTAGTCAGGGGCCAAACTAGTCAGGGGCCAATCTAGTCAGGGGCCAAACTAGTCAGGGGCCAAACTAGTCAGGGGCCAATCTAGTCAGGGGCCAATCTAGTCAGGGGCCAATCTAGTCAGGGGCCAATCTAGTCAGGGGCCAATCTAGTCAGGGGGCAAATATATATGGGGGCCAAACTAGTCAGGGGCCAATCTAGTCAGGGGGCAAATATATATGGGGGCCAAACTAGTCAGGGGCAAATATACACGGGGCAAATATACACGGGGCAAATATACACGGGGCAAATTATTTAGGGGAAAATATAGACAGGGGCCAAACTAGTCAGGGGGCCAAACTAGTCAGGGGCAAATATAGTCAGGGGGCCAAACTAGTCAGGGGGCCAAACTAGTCAGGGGCAAATATAGTCAGTGCGCCAAACTAGTCAGGGGGCAATCTAGTCAGGGGCAAACATTTATGGGGGCCAAACTAGTCAGGGGCAAATATAGTCAGGGGGCCAAACTAGTCAGGGGGCCAAACTAGTCAGGGGCAAATATATATGGGGGCCAAACTAGTCAGGGGGCCAATCTAGTCAGGGGCAAATATATATGGGGCCAAACTAGTCTGGGGGGCAATCTAGTTAGGGGCAAACATTTATGGGGGCCAAACTAGTCAGGGGCAAATATAGTCAGGGGGCCAAACTAGTCAGGGGGCCAATCTAGTCAGGGGCAAATATATATGGGGGCTAAACTAGTCAGGGGGCCAATCTAGTCAGGGGCAAATATATATGGGGCCAAACTAGTCAGGGGGCCAATCTAGTTAGGGGCAAACATTTATGGGGGCCAAACTAGTCAGGGGCAAATATAGTCAGGGGGCCAAACTAGTCAGGGGCCAATCTAGTCAGGGGCAAATATATATGGGGGCCAAACTAGTCAGGGGGCCAATCTAGTCAGGGGCAAATATATATGGGGCCAATCTAGTTAGGGGCAAACATTTATGGGGGCCAAACTAGTCAGGGGCAAATATAGTCAGGGGGCCAAACTAGTCAGGGGGCCAATCTAGTCAGGGGCAAATATATATGGGGGCTAAACTAGTCAGGGGGGCAATCTAGTCAGGGGCAAATATATATGGGGCCAAACTAGTCAGGGGGCCAATCTAGTTAGGGGCAAACATTTATGGGGGCCAAACTAGTCAGGGGCAAATATAGTCAGGGGGCCAAACTAGTCAGGGGGCCAATCTAGTCAGGGGCAAATATATATGGGGGCCAAACTAGTCAGGGGCCAATCTAGTCAGGGGCAAACATTTATGGGGGCCAATCTAGTCAGGGGGCCAATCTAGTCAGGGGGCCAATCTAGTCAGGGGGCCAATCTAGTCAGGGGGCAAATATATATGGGGGCCAAACTAGTCAGGGGGCCAATCTAGTCAGGGGCAAATATTTATGGGGGCCAAACTAGTCAGGGGCAAATATAGACAGGGGCCAAACTAGTCAGGGGGCCAATATAGACAGGGGCCAGTTGTGTGACCAGCCTGACCTGGCTGTGTGGGAGGAGACCCGTGCACACACATGTTACCACAATGCATGCTAGTGTTATGTAAATTAGCGCATTGTGGTGCAAGGGAGAAAAAGAAACCCTGGACTGCCGCACTCTGTATAGACAGTTATTTATTCCAAAATTTCAAGTAAAAAATCCAAATTCAAAATAAATCCATAAATCCAAAACAGCAAATGCAGATAGTGTGCATGCAGGGAAGGGTGGCTAACGCGTTTCACGTCACGAATTGACGCTTACTCATAGCTCATAACTCATTGTGGTGCAACTCAATCTAAATGTCACTCACACACATTAAGACGACTGAAGGCCTACACACAGTGATCACCACCTAGTGTTGGGGTGCACTAACTTAGCAAACATGGAGAATGTCTGTTTTTTGGGGGGGGGGGGTGATTTTAGTGCATTGCCAGCCATTCATGTGATTGGCCCTCCTTAATGTAATATGCAACGCACCAGGACGCCAAGCTCTGATTGGATCCCTATAGCTCTTGAGTGTTTACTTTCCGGTCCTGCGCTGTCTTTCCCTTTAATCATGTGATCAGTGTGTACATTATCTGGGCGCCCATGGACCATGTGACCGCGACATTTCTGGGTGATGTCATCGCTTCCTGTGGTGAAGCAGCTGAGCGAACGCCTGATCTTATCTTCTGCAATTTCACAACTTTCAGTTCTCCAGGTTCCGGGTTCTGAGAATTGTTGTTGTTGTGATTCTGCTCTGCCTGTGAAGTCGGCGGTGATACGGTGTGCCCGCGGTGTCTGTGTATTGGGGTCTCTTCCTGCCACCCTCCTGTATATCCTCTTCACCTGACCCTGGTCTGGGGGGGGGGGGGGGGTTGCTGTCAATGTGGGAACATTCTAAAGTTTAGGGGTGCAGTAAAAAACTAAACTATTCATTTAAAACAGAAAATACTGCATCTGGCCACTAGATGGAGCTAAGTAGCATAGGATCTTCATTTGATACTCTCGCACCATCTAGTGGCCAAATGCAGTACTTTCTGTTGTTTGAATGTTTTGAACCCCTGTGAAATGCGTTGGTTCTCTGATTTTAATCATCACTACTGAGTTGGGCCCTGTGACCAGTGGTGTGCCCCTCCCCCACTCCTTCTCATATACAATATCTCACAAAAGTAAGTACACCCCTCAGTCACATTTTATGTAAATATTTTCTTCTATCTTTTCATGTGACAACACTGAAGAAATGACACTTTGCTACAATGTAAAGTAGTGAGTGTACAGCTTGTATAACGGTGTAAATTTCCTGTCCCCTCAAAATAACTCAACACAGCCATTAATGTCTAAACCGCTGGCAACAAAAGTGAGTACACCCCTAAGTGAAAATGTCCAAATTGGGCCCAAAGTGTCGATATTTTGTGTGGCCTCCATTATTTTCCAGCACTGCCTTAACCCTCTTGGGCATGGAGGTCACCAGAGCTTCACAGGTTGCCACTGAATTCCTCTTCCCCTCCTCCATGATGACATCACAGAGCTGGTGGATGTTAGAGACCTTGTTGAACTTCCAGTGACCAGTATGAGAGAGTGAGAGCGATAACACCAAATTTATCACACCTGCTCCCCATTCACACCTGAGACCTCGTAACACTAACGAGTCACATGACACCGGAGAGGGAAAATGGCTAATTGGGCCCAATTTGGACATTTTCACTTAGGGGTGTCCTCACTTTTGTTGCCAGCGGTTTAGACATTAATGGCTGTGTGTTGAGTTATTTCGAGGGGAGAGGAAATTTACACCGTTATACAAGCTGTACACTCACTACTTTACATTGTAACAAAGTGTCATTTCTTCAGTGTTGTCACATGAAAAGATAGAAGAAAATATTTACACAAATGTGAGTGAGGGGTTTACTTAGTTTTGTGAGACACTGTGTGTGGATCTCCCCTCCTTCCTCGTTCTTTTGGGGGTGTTTTAGTACATGAGAGGAGATCGCTTCACCGCCATCCACACCTCTGGATATCAGTAATGGAGGATGTGGCGCCCCCTGTGTTTGTATCCAGAAATGGAAGGTTTTCCCGCTCTCTCCAAGGCTGGGAAGGAAATGTCCTTCTATCAATGACTTCTTCTCATTTCCTGTGAAGGTGGCCAAACTGTGACCTCATCCAACCCCCATCTCCCCCTCCTCCCCTCCCCATCCCGCTCATTAACCCTTCCCGCTGACCTCTCCATGGTAATAATATTTATAGAAGTCGTGTTTGCTGGAGAGCGGAAATATGAAGAGCGACCCGAGAACGGCCAATTCGCTTTGTATATCTTACAAGTTTTCAGGCAAAGGCGTGCGCAGGGGGGGGGGGGGGGGGGTGCCAGGTGTGCCTGGGCACTCCCTAATCACCCCGTGTACTAGCGCCATCCAGTGTACAGAAGTGTGTGGGACAAATGGGAAGGGGGACCCACTGTGCCCTGTCATGCACTACACACCCAGAGTAATCTATATCTGCAGGTAATGCTCTTTTACTGTCTCTCTCTTACCCCCTTCTCTCGCCCCTTATCTCTCACCCCCTTCTCTCTCACCCCCTTCTCTCTCTCACCCCCTTCTCTCTCTCTCTCTCACCCCCTTCTCTCACCCTCTTCTCTCTCACCCCCTTCTCTCTCTCATCCCCTTCTCTCTCTCTCTCTTTCACCCCCTTCTCTCACCCTCTTCTCTATCACCCCCTTCTCTCTCTCACCCCCTTCTCTCACCCTCTTCTTTCTCACCCCCTTCTCTCTCTCTCTCTCTCGCCCCTTCTCTCTCACCCCCTTCTTTCACCCCCTTCTCTCACGCCCTTCTCTCACGCCCTTCTCTCACGCCCTTCTCTCACGCCCTTCTCTCACCCCCTTCTCTCACCCTCTTCTCTCTCACCCCTTCTCTCTCTCACCCCCTTCTCTCTCTCTCTCACCCCCTTCTCTCACCCTCTTCTCTCTCATCCCCTTCTCTCTCTCTCTCACCCCCTTCTCTCACCCCCTTCTCTCACCCTCTTCTCTCTCGCCCCTTCTCTCTCACCCCCTTCTCTCACCCTCTTCTCTCTCACCCTCTTCTCTCTTGCCCCTTATCTCTCGCCCCTTATCTCTCGCCCCTTATCTCTCGCCCCTTATCTCTCACCCCCTTCTCTCTCACCCCCTTCTCTCTCACCCCCTTCTCTCTCACCCCCTTCTCTCTCTCTCTCACCCCCTTCTCTCTCTCTCTCATCCCCTTCTCTCTCTCTCTCACCCCCTTCTCTCACCCTCTTCTCTCTCGCCCCTTCTCTCTCGCCCCTTATCTCTCACCCCCTTCTCTCTCTCACCCCCTTCTCTCTCTCACCCCCTTCTCTCTCACCCCCTTCTCTCACCCTCTTCTCTCTCACCCCCTTCTCTCTCACCCCCTTCTCTCTCACCCCCTTCTCTCTCGCCCCTTATCTCTCACCCCCTTCTCTCTCACCCCCTTCTCTCTCGCCCCTTATCTCTCACCCCCTTCTCTCTCATCCCCTTCTCTCTCTCTCTCACCCCCTTCTCTCACCCCCTTCTCTCTCACCCTCTTCTCTCTCGCCCCTTCTCTCTCGCCCCTTATCTCTCACCCCCTTCTCTCTCTCATCCCCTTCTCTCTCTCTCACCCCCTTCTCTCACCCTCTTTTCTCTCACCCCCTTCTCTCTCGCCCCTTATCTCTCACCCCCTTCTCTCTCTCTCATCCCCTTCTCTCTCTCTCACCCCTTCTCTCTCTCTCACCCCTTCTCTCACCCTCTTCTCTCTCACCCCCTTCTCTCTCTCTCACCCCCTTCTCTCTCTCTCTCTCACCCCCTTCTCTCACCCTCTTCTCTCTCACCCCTTCTCTCTCTCACCGCCTTCTCTCACCCTTTCTCTCTCTCACCCCCTTCTCTCACCCTCTTCTTTCTTACCCCCTTCTCTCTCTCTCTCTCACCCCCTTCTCTCTCACCCCCTTCTCTCTCACCCCCTTCTCTCTCACCCCCTTCTCTCTCACCCCCTTCTCTCTCACCCCCTTCTCTCTCACCCCCTTCTCTCTCTCTCACCCCCTTCTCTCTCTCTCACCCCCTTCTCTCTCTCACCCCCTTCTCTCACTCACCCCCTTCTCTCTCGCCCCTTCTCTCTCGCCCCTTCTCTCTCGCCCCTTCTCTCTCGCCCCTTCTCTCTCGCCCCTTCTCTCTCGCCCCTTCTCTCTCACCCCTTATCTCTCACCCCTTATCTCTCACCCCCTTCTCTCTCACCCCCTTCTCTCTCTCTCTCACCCCCTTCTCTCTCTCTCTCTCTCACCCCCTTCTCTCACCCTCTTCTCTCTCACCCCTTCTCTCTCGCCCCTTATCTCTCACCCCCTTCTCTCTCTCTCTCATCCCCTTCTCTCTCTCTCACCCCCTTCTCTCACCCTCTTCTCTCTCACCCCTTCTCTCTCGCCCCTTATCTCTCACCCCCTTCTCTCTCTCTCTCATCCCCTTCTCTCTCTCTCTCTCTCACTAGGGATGAGCTTCGTGTTCGAGTCGAACGTACGTTCGACTCGAACATCGGCTGTTCGATCGTTCGACGAAGATCGAACGATTTGGGCCGTTCGCGCCAAATTCGAGTGACGCGAACGGCCCACAATGCACTACGCCATCGCAGTGTCATCCAGGCGCTGTGATTGGCCAAGCATGCACTGTGACCCCGCATGCTTGGCCAATCACAGCGCCGGCAGCGAGGAGAGCAATGATTGGCCACAGGCAGGATGCCTGTGGCCAATTATTGCTGAGGGTGCTTAGTACACGCCCCACACTATAAAAGGCCGCCAGCACGGCGGCCTAGTGTAGTGTGTTCCGGAGCAGGGAAAGAGAAGCATAGGCAGGGACAGTGACTGTTATTTCTTTCTTGCTTATCCTGGATTCCTTTAGTTTAGGGAAAGAGAAGGATAGGTAGGGAGAGTGTCAGTGTGTTTTGTGCTTGTGCTATAGTGTGCTTAAAAAAAACATTTTTTCTAGGGACAGAAAACTGTAGGTAGGGAGAGTGTCAGTTTCGTTCACTGTGCAAGTCCTTGTTTCTAGGGACCTGGAAGGACAGTGAGTGAATTCTCCTTGTGCTATAGTGTGCTTAAAAAAAACATTTTTTCTAGGGACAGAAAACTGTAGGTAGGGAGAGTGTCAGTTTCTTTCACTGTGCAAGTCCTTGTTTCAAGGGACAGAGAAGGACACCTGAAGGTAGCCCTTATTGCTTTTTTACCATCTCCCTGCAGGCCATCTATTAGAATGTCTGGAAGGCAAACAAGGAGAGGCAGACAGTCAGGAGGCAATAAAAGAGGGCAAGCAGGCTCTGTGTCTGGGGGCAACAGTGCTGGTCGTGGACGCGGTGCATTGTCATCAGCACATGGCCATGGGACACGCTTGTCCTTCTTTTCGGCAGCTGGACATGTTGAGCCACATCATGCCGAAGACTTGGTAGAGTGGATGACCAAGCCCTCCTCCTCCTCCTCATCCTCTCTCACCCAGGCTCAGGGTACTGGCAAAGCAGCTGCCAAAGCGTCCTCTTCCCTGGTATCAATGTCAGACTCATCATCAGTCACTCCTTCCCTAGACCCACCATGTCCTCCTCCTGAGGAGTCCCCCGAACTGTTTGAGCACAGTGTTGGGTACATGCTCCAGGAGGATGCCCAGCGTTTCGAAGGGTCTGATGATGAAACCCAGCTACAGGAAGGCAGTAGGGTGAGAGCAGACAGAGGGGATGCTCAAGAAGGACACCAATCTGGCAGTCATGTTCCAGCAGCTGCAGCATACTGCCAGATTGGCTCCAGTGATGAGGAGGGAGGGGATGATGAGGTCACTGACTCCACGTGGGTGCCTAATAGGAGAGGAGGATGAGGAGGAGGCACATCTCCAACGAGGCAGGATGCCCTTTGGTGGCCAGCGTAAGGGCAGTACACCGACGGAATCACACCGCAGAGCTCCGCCTGTGCAGGGCGCTGCCTCTGCCCGTCATTCAAAAAGTTCCTTGGTGTGGGCCTTTTTTGAGGCTAGTGCATCAGATTGCACAGCTGCTGTTTGCAACATATGTCTCAAGCGTATATCGCGTGGCCAAAACATCAGCCGCTTGGGTACCACATGCCTGACCAGACATATGTTGACCTGCCATGCAGCTCGTTGGCAAGCCTACCTCAAAGACCCACACCAAAGAACAAAGCGGACCTCTCCTTGCACCGCATCAGCTGGGATCTCCAACCCCACTATAACTTCAGTCCTCTCTGAAACATGCACTGAGAGGAATGAAGGTGTAGAATTAGGTGTGTCACAGCCAAGTACTTGCGGCCACTCTGCTAGCAGTACACCGACGTCCGACTCTAGCAGGCAAATTTCCCTGCCCCAGCTGCTGGACCGTCGAAAGAAGTTCACTCCCAGCCATCCACATGCCCAGCGGTTGAATGCTAGCTTGGCTAAATTGCTAGCGCTTCAACTGCTGCCTTTTCAGTTGGTAGACTCGGCCCCCTTCCGTGAGTTTGTGCAATGTGCGGTTCCTCAGTGGCAGGTTCCCAAACGCCACTTTTTCTCACGGAAGGCTATTCCGGCTCTCTACCGGCATGTGGAAGGCAATGTCTTGGCCTCGCTGGACAGGGCGGTCAGCGGTAAGGTGCATATTACCGCTGACTCATGGTCCAGCAGGCATGGACAGGGACGTTACCTTTCTTTCACGGCCCATTGGGTCACTCTTTTGGCAGCTGGGAAGGATGCAGGACAAGGTGCAGTAGTGTTGGAGGTTGTCCCACCGCCACGCCTCCAAAATGCTACTACTGGTTGTGACACACCTCTCTCCTCCACCCCCTCCTCTTCTTCTTCCTCCATGGCCTCTTCCTGTGGTTTGTCCTATGAACCAGCGGTGCTCCGTAGCCGTTCACGGGGCTACGCAAGTACGCAGGCAAAAAGATGCCATGCCGTGCTTGCGCTGGTGTGTTTGGGGGACAGAAGCCACACTGGGGCAGAGGTCCTGTCTGCTCTGCAGGGCCAGGCCGAGAGGTGGTTGACGCCACGCCAGCTTAAGCCAGGAATGGTGGTTTGCGACAATGGCACCAACCTCCTCTCCGCCCTCCGACAGGGACAACTGACCCATGTGCCCTGTGTGGCTCACGTCCTTAACCTGGTGGTGCAGCGGTTCTTGGGCAGGTACCCGGGCTTACAGGATGTCCTGAGGCAGGCCAGGAAAGTCTGTGTGCATTTCCGCAGATCTTATAATGCCAGTGCTCGCCTGGCTGAGCTGCAAAAGGAGTTGAACCTGCCCAAGAACCGCCTTATATGTGACATGCCCACCAGGTGGAACTCAACGTTGGCCATGCTGCAGCGGCTGCACACGCAGCAGAGGGCCATCAATGAGTACCTGTGCGACTACGGCACCAGGACAGGGTCAGGGGAGCTTGGTTTTTTTTCTCCACGCCAGTGGGGCATGATCAGGGATGCATGCACTGTCCTGGCACCATTTGAGGAGGCCACGAGGATGGTGAGCAGTGACAGTGCATGCATCAGTGACACTGTACCTCTTGTCCACCTGTTGGAGCACACGCTGCGTGGAATAATGGACAGGGCACTTGAGGCAGAACAGAGGCAGGAAGAGGAGGACTTCCTTGCCTCTCAAGGCCCCCTTTACCCAGACAGTGTTCCTTCTGTCCCACCCATCGCACAGGAAGAGGAAGAGGAGGAGGAGGAGGAGGAGGAGGATTGTGTCAGCATGGAGGTGGAGGCTGGCACTCAGCATCATCAGCAGCAGTCTTTTAGGGATGATTTACAGTCCCAAGAAACCAGTGGACTTGTACGTGGCTGGGAGGAGGTGACTGCGGATCATGTCGTCCTTAGTGACCCAGAGGACTCCGGAGCGAATGCCTCAGCAAACCTACGCTGCATGGCCTCCCTGATCCTGCAAAGTCTGCGGAAGGATCCTCGTATTCTTCGGATCAAGGAGAGGGACCATTACTGGCTGGCCACTCTCCTTGATCCACGGTACAAGGGTAAGGTTGCGGACCTTATGTTACCGTCGCAGAGGGAGCAGAGGATGAGACAACTCCGGGAGGCCTTGCAGAAAGGTCTGTGCAACGCGTTCCCAGAGACTGGGAGGTTACAAACTCCTGGTCCAGGACAACGAGTTGCTGAGGCTTCGGCCAGTCAAAGAAGGAGCGGTGGGGAAGGTGGCCGTCTGACCGATGCGTTCAGACAATTCTTTAGTCCGCAGCCCCAAAGTCCGCAGCCCCAAAGTATGATTGGTTCCAGCAACCATCGCCAGCGTCTGATAAACATGGTGCAGGAATATCTAGGGGCAAGGTCAGACTTGGACACCTTCCCCACCGAAAATCCTCTGGCTTACTGGGTCTTGAGGATGGATCACTGGCCAGAGCTTGCACAGTATGCAATTGAGCTACTGACCTGTCCTGCATCCAGCGTTCTTTCGGAACGCACATTCAGTGCTGCTGGAGGATTTGTCACGGATCACAGGGTGCGCCTGTCCACCGACTCGGTTGATCGACTGACTTTCATCAAGATGAACCAGTCTTGGATCACCACCAGCTACCACACACCTGATGCTGATATAACAGACTAATTGATTTTAACATGTCACGTCCCTTCAAGACTGATGCTGATGCTGAGTGCCTGTGCTGTTATGTTGACTGGCTATCCTCCTCCTCCGAGTCCTCAATGATACGATTGATGATGATAGCTTGGAAGATCATTTTTGTTTATGGGTGCCGCCACCAGTGGCTAAGGCCCAATTTTTCAGCCCCTGTTTTACAGGGGCGTGTACTTACAATTTTTTTAGCAATAATTTGCCATAGGGCTCATTGCTGTGCTCCAAGTACAGTATCTGTGAGGGGTTGTAGTGTTGTGCCACCAGTGCCTAAGGCCCAATTTTTCAGCCCCTGTTTAACAGGGGCGTGTCATTACAATTTTTGAAGCAATACTTTGCAACAGGGCTCATTGCTGTGCTCCAAGTACAGTATCTGTGAGGGGTTGTAGTGTTGTGCCACCAGTGCCTAAGGCCCAATTTTTCAGCCCCTGTTCAACAGGGGCATGCAATTACAATTCTTGATGTAATAATTCACAGCAGGGCCCATTCCTGCACCCACCAAGAGTAAGTCTGAGGGCTTACAGTGTTGTGGCAACGCCACCACCACCACCACCACGAAAGGCCCAATTTTTCAGCCCCTGTTCAAAAGGGGCATGTAATTACAATTCTTGATCTAATAATTCACAGCAGGGCCCATTGCTGCACCCACCAAGAGTAACTGTCAGGGCTTACAGTGTTGTGGCACCAGCACCACCATCAAAGCCCCAATTTTTACTACCACTGTTCAACAATTATATGTAATTACAATTCCTGATATAATAGTTGACAGCAGGGCGTTCCAGCACCAACCAAGAGTAACTGTGAGTGCTTACAGTGTTGTGCCAACACCAACAACTAAGGGGCCTATTTCTGCAGAGTATATACGGCAGGTCCCTACTTTCAAACATCCAACTTACAAACGACTCCTACTTGCAAACGCAAGAAGACAACAGGAAGTGAGAGGAAATCTACCACTAGGAAGGAAAATTCTCTCCTGTAAGAATAAATATGGGAGAAAGGTGTCTCCTCTGTACTGATGCTTTATCAGCAATCCTTGTTTCAAGAAAAACACCACATTTCAAAAACAGTTGTCATTGGGACGGAAAGTGAGGTGAAATGTTCTGAACAGGGGCACAGACAGCAAAACAAATGTTACAGGGGTGATAACCCTTACCTATGTTTTCCAAAAAGTTTAAAAATAGATTTTTGGGCTGGAGCTACACTTAAACAATGTACCTGTTCAAAATTACAAACAGATTCTACATAAGAACAAACCTACAGTCCCTGTCTTGTATGCACCGCCTGTATACGGCTGTTCAGAGTATATAGGGCCTTTTTTATTTTATGTGCGGGGTTCCCCTTAATATCCATACAAGACCCAAAGGGGCTGGTAATGGGCTGGGGTAGGGGGGGGGGGGGGGTCATGGGGTAGCTATGCCATTTTTCTTAAAGATTTTCATCCATATTACCGGGACCAGACATTACATTAAAGCCGCAAGAAGTTTTAAATGGCTTTTTTTTCCTTTAGAAGTGTCATTTTGTGCAGGGACAGTTCTAAACACGGGAAACACGTGGCACTTCACAGGCATACTTTAGACACCCCCCAGGTACGATATTTAAAGGAATATTTGACTTTTTTTTTTCACTTTATGCATCATTAAAATGACTGCTCCCGAAAAAACGGCAGTTTTTAAAACTTCTTTTTGCATTGATACATGTCCCCTGGTGCAGAACCCGGGTTCCCAAACCCTTTTTAGGACAATAACATGCATAATAGTTGTTATAATTAGCACTTTAGAATTCGAACGTTCGCATCCATTGTATTTAATAGGGTTCTAATGTTCGTACGAACTTTCGGTCCGTTCGCGGGTTCTGGTGCGAACCGAACCCGGGGGTGTTCGGCTCATCACTATCTCTCACCCTCTTCTCTCTCACCCCCTTCTCTTCTCTCTCTCGTCCCTTCTCTCTCACCCCCTTCTCTCTCTCCCCTTCTCTCACCCCTTCTCTCTCACCCCTTCTCTCACCCCCTTCTCTCACCCCCTTCTCTCTCACCCCCTTCTCTCTCACCCCCTTCTCTCTCACCCCCTTCTCTCTCACCCCCTTCTCTCTCACCCCCTTCTCTCTCACCCCCTTCTCTCTCACCCCCTTCTCTCTCACCCCCTTCTCTCTCTCCCCCTTCTCTCTCACCCCCTTCTCTCTTACCCCCTTCTCTCTCACCCCCTTCTCTCTCTCGCCCCTTCTCTCTCACCTTCTTCTCTCTCTCGCCCCTTCTCTCTCGCCCCTTCTCTCTCGCCCCTTCTCTTTCGCCCCTTCTCTCTCTCTCACCCCCTTCTCTCTCTCTCACCCCCTTCTCTCTCTCTCACCCCCTTCTCTCTCTCTCTCACCCCCCTTCTCTCTCTCTCTCACCCCCTTCTCTCTCTCTCACCCCCTTCTCTCTCTCTCACCCCCTTCTCTCACCCTCTTCTCTCTCACCCCCTTCTCTCACCCTCTTCTCTCTCACCCCCTTCTCTCTCTCTCTCTCTCACACCCCCTTCTCTCTCTCTCACACCCCCTTCTCTCCCTCTCTCTCTCTCTCACCCCCCTTCTCTCTCTCTCTCACACACCCCCCTTCTCTCTCTCACACCCCCTTCTCTCACCCTCGTCTCTCTCACCCCCTTCTCTCTCTCTCTCTCACCCCCTTCTCTCTCTCTCTCGCCCCTTCTCTCTCACCCCCTTCTCTCTCACCCCCTTCTCTCTCACCCCCTTCTCTCTCTCGCTCTCACCCCCTTCTCTCACCCCTTCTCTTACCCTCTTCTCTCTCACCCCCTTCTCTCTCTCTCACCCCCTTCTCTCACCCTCTTCTTTCTCACCCCCTTCTCTCTCACCCCCTTCTCTCTCTCTCGCCCCTTCTCTCTCACCTCCTCTCTCTCTCTCTCACCTCCTTCTCTCTCTCTCTCTCTCAGCCCCTTCTCTCTCATCCCCATCTTTCTCTCTCTCGCCCCCTTCTCTCTCACCCCCTTCTCTTTCTCTCGCCCCTTCTCTCTCACCCTCTTCTCTCTCACCCCCTTCTCTCTCTCTCGCCCCCTTATCTCTCACCCTCTTCTCTCTCTCTCACCCCCTTCTCTCTCTCTCGCCCCTTCTCTCTCACCCCCTTCTCTCTCTCGCCCCTTCTCTCTCTCTCTCACCCCCTTCTCTCTCACCCCCCTTCTCTCTCACCCCCTTCTCTCTCTCACCCCCTTCTCTCTCTCACCCCCTTCTCTCTCTCACCCCCTTCTCTCTCTCACCCCCTTCTCTCTCTCACCCCCTTCTCTCTCACCCCCTTCTCACTCTCTCTCTCGCCCCTTTTCTCTCACCCCCTTCTCACTCTCTCTCTCGCCCCTTCTCTCTCACCCCCTTCTCACTCTCTCTCTCGCCCCTTCTCTCTCACCCCCTTCTCACTCTCTCTCTCGCCCCTTCTCTCTCACCCCCTTCTCACTCTCTCTCTCGCCCCTTCTCTCTCTCTCTCAACTTCTTCTCTCTCTCACCCCCTTCTCTCTCTCTCTCGCCCCTTCTCTCTCACCCCCTTCTCTCCCTCTCTCACCCCACTCTCTCACCCCATTCTCTCACTCTCTCTCACCCCCTTCTCTCTCTCACCCCCTTCTCTCTCTCACCCCCTTCTCTCTCTCACCCCCTTCACTCTCTCTCACCCCCTTCTCTCTCACCCCCTTCTCTCTCACCCCCTTCTCTCTCTCGCCCCTTCTCTCTCTCTCTCGCCCCTTCTCTCTCTCTCTCGCCCCTTCTCTCTCTCTCGCCCCCTTCTCTCTCGCCCCCTTCTCTCTCTCTCGCCCCCTTCTCTCTCTCTCTCTCTCACCTCCTCTCTCTCTCTCTCACCTCCTTCTCTCTCTCTCTCTCTCTCTCTCAGCCCCTTCTCTCTCATCCCCATCTTTCTCTCTCTCGCCCCCTTCTCTCTCACCCCCTTCTCTTTCTCTCGCCCCTTCTCTCTCACCCTCTTCTCTCTCACCCCCCTCTCTCTCTCTCGCCCCCTTATCTCTCACCCTCTTCTCTCTCTCTCACCCTCTTCTCTCTCTCTCACCTCTTCTCTCTCTCTCACCTCTTCTCTCTCTCTCACCTCTTCTCTCTCTCTCACCCCTTCTCTCTCTCACCCCCTTCCTCTCTCTCACCCCCTCACTCTCTCTCACCTCCCCCTCTCTCTCTTACCTCCCCCTCTCTCTCTTACCTCCCCCTCTCTCTCTTACCTCCCCCTCTCTCTCTCACCTCCCCCTCTTTCTCTCACCTCCCCCTCTCTCTCACCCCTTCTCTCTCTCTCACCCCTTCTCTCTCTCTCACCCCTTCTCTCACCCCTTTCTCTCTCTCTCGCCCCCCTTATCTCTCACCCTCTTCTCTCTCTCTCACCCCTTCTCTCTCTCACCCACTTCTCTCTCTCACCCCCTCACTCTCTCACCCCCTCACTCTCTCTCACCTCCCCCTCTCTCTCTCATCACCCTCTCTCTCTCTCATCACCCTCTCTCTCTCTCATCACCCTCTCTCTCTCTCATCACCCTCTCTCTCTCTCACCCCTTCTCTCTCTCTCACCCCTTCTCTCTCTCTCTCACCCCTTTCTCTCTCTCACCCCTTTCTCTCTCTCACCTCCCCCTCTCTCTCACCTCCCTCTCTCTCTCACCTCCCTCTCTCTCTCACCTCCCTCTCTCTCTCACCTCCCTCTCTCTCTCACCTCCCTCCTCTCTCTCTCACCCCTTTCTCTCTCTCTCACCCCTTTCTCTCTCTCTCACCTCCCTCTCTCTCTCACCTCCCTCTCTCTCTCACCTCCCTCTCTCTCTCACCTCCCTCTCTCTCTCTCACCCCTTCTCTCTCTCTCACCCCTTCTCTCTCTCTCACCCCTTTCTCTCTCTCTCACCTCCCTCTCTCTCACCTCCCTCTCTCTCACACCCCCTTCTCTCTCTCTCTCACACCCCCTTCTCTCTCTCTCACACCCCCTTCTCTCTCTCTCTCACACCCCCTTCTCTCTCTCTCACACCCCCTTCTCTCTCTCTCACACCCCCTTCTCTCTCTCTCTCACACCCCCTTCTCTCTCTCTCTCACACCCCCTTCTCTCTCTCACACCCCCTTCTCTCTCTCTCACCCCCTTCTCTCTCTCTCACCCCCTTCTCTCTCTCTCACCCCCTTCTCTCTCTCTCACCCCCTTCTCTCTCTCTCACCCCCTTCTCTCTCTCACCCCTCTCTCTCTCTCACCTCCCCCCCTCTCTCTCACCTCCCCCTCTCTCTCTCTCACCTCCCCCTCTCTCTCTCACCCCTTCTCTCTCTAACACTCTTCTCTCTTGACTCCCCTTTCTCTCTCTCTCTTGCCCCCTTCTCTCTCTCTCTCTCTCTCACCCTCTTCTCTCTTGACTCCCCTTGCTCTCTCTCGCCCCCTTCTCTCTCTCTCTCTCTCTCACCCTCTTCTCTCTCTCTCTCTCGTCTCCCCTTTCTCTCTCTCACCCCCTTCTCTCTCTCTCTCTCTCTCACCCCCTTCTCTCTCTCTCTCACCCCCTTCTCTCTCTCTCTCGCCCCCTTCTCTCTCTCTCTCGCCCTCTTCTCTTTCTCTCTCACCCTCTTTTCTCTCTCTCTCGCCCCTTCATCCCCTTCTCGCTCTCTCACCCTCTTTCTCACACACCCTTCTCTCTCTTACTCCCCCCTCTCTCTCGCTCCCCCCTCTCTCGCTCTCTCCCTCTCCCTCACCTTCCCCCCTCTCTCTCACCCCCCTTCTCTCTCTCTCCCTTCTGCCATAAGATGTAAAATGTATTACACATAAAACAAAGCTCTATAAGAGAGAGTATGTGTGTGTGTCTGAATCTATCCATGTCTGAGTTGTGGGGGGCACACCTATGTTTTCAGGTCTAGAGGAACGCCGGGCCGGAGACAAATACATTATTGTGTTCTGTCACTTTCATTTATTCTTCTTCTTTATGGAATAAAAAATAAAACCTATGAGAATAAACCTGCTGATTCCGGTCACAGAGGGTAAAACTCGGCCTCGGGGGGCCTTCCGGAACCATCCATGGCCCATTACTGAAGGTGAAGGTTGTATTTTGCCTCCCCCTCCCCCACTAATAACATGATCATGACATTTACATAAACAACCGTTCTCTCTCTTTATGACATCACTGGGTCTCTGTGCTCCTCTGTGCAAGGCAGGCAGATCAGGCTGGTGGGAGGGGCCATTATGGAAAGATCCCAGCCCCCGGCGTCAGTACTCCTCCTCCTCCTCCTCAGGAGCCATCAGTCCTGACACAATCGGTGGGAGGAGTTATGTAAATATGTAAATACCTTGACAGGTGGGTGTCAGTCTGGAGGAGTGGGCGTTCCTAGGAAGACTTCATTTGCATGGGTAACGCCCACATGGGATGGTGAGCCTTCATGACTGAAATCCAATGAATGAAAGGGGCGAGGCCAGGGACAGTCAGGTTGGGGAGGAAAGGGCTAGATGATGCTGGACGTCCTCCAGCCAGGACATGAGGCGGGGCTCTCTCTGATTTGCTGCAGCTTCTGATGCACATTGTGAGAAGCTCTCAGTGTGCGGTGAATTTAGAGGAAAAGAGGAGCCGGTACTCCTGTACAAGACTGACTGGGAGGTCAGAGGTCAGCTGATGTCCCCCGTCCAATGAGTGCGCTCGGATGAATCATTTCCTGTTTTTTCAGTAAAATGGAAATTCTCAGTTTTTCTTTTCTTATCAAATAATAAGCAGATCCGCCTCCTTCCTCTCCTTCCTCTCCTTCCTCTCCTTCCGTCTCCTTCTTCTCCTTCCTCCCCTTCCTCTCCTTCCTCTCCTTCCGCCTCCTTCCTCTCCTTCCTCTCCTTCCTCTCCTTCCGTCTCCTTCCTCTCCTTCCGTCTCCTTCCCCTCCTTCCCCTCCTTCCTCTCCTTCCGTCTCCTTCCTCTCCTTCCTCTCCTTCCTCTCCTTCCGTCTCCTTCCTCTCCTTCCGTCTCCTTCCTCTCCTTCCTCTCCTTCCCCTCCTTCCTCTCCTTCCGTCTCCTTCCTCTCCTTCCTCTCCTTCCTCTCCTTCCGTCTCCTTCCTCTCCTTCCTCTCCTTCCGTCTCCTTCCTCTCCTTCCGTCTCCTTCCTCTCCTTCCTCTCCTTCCGTCTCCTTCCTCTCCTTCTGTCTCCTTCCTCTCCTTCCCTCTCCTTCCGTCTCCTTCCTCTCCTTCCTCTCCTTCCTCTCCTTCCTCTCCTTCCGTCTCCTTCCGTCTCCTTCCTCTCCTTCCTCTCCTTCCTCTCCTTCCCCTCCTTCCCCTCCTTCCCCTCCTTCCCCTCCTTCCTCTCCTTCCTCTCCTTCCCCTCCTTCCTCTCCTTCCTCTCCTTCCTCTCCTTCCTCTCCTTCCGTCTCCTTCCGTCTCCTTCCTCTCCTTCCTCTCTTTCCGTCTCCTTCCGTCTCCTTCCTCTCCTTCCGCCTCCTTCCTCTCCTTCCTCTCTTTCCGTCTCCTTCCGTCTCCTTCCTCTCCTTCCTCTCCTTCCTCTCCTTCTTCTCCTTCTTCTCCTTCCGTCTCCTTCCGTCTCCTTCCGTCTCCTTCCTCTCCTTCCTCTCCTTCCTCTCCTTCCTCTCCTACCTTCCCTCAATACGTATTTCCATGTCGGTATTAATACTCACCGTGACCTCCGGACTCCCGCCCCCTTCCCTCCCGTCTTCAGAGGTTCTACAGAAATGAGTGCCGAACCATATACTGTGTATACTTATGTATGTAACGGCAACGGTAGTGTGGTGGGCTGGAGGGTCTATTGTCACTGGTGGGGATCTGTTTTTGTGTGCGGGTCTATTGTTGCTGGTGGGAGATCTAGTGTTGCTGAGAGGGGGTTTTGTTGCTGGTAGGAATCCAGTATTGAGGGAGGGGGTCTATTGTTGCTGTATGCTGGAGGGTCTGTTGATGCTGGCTGCTGGGAGATCTAATGTTGCTGGGGTGGATCTTTTGTTGCTGGGGGTGGTATTTTGTTGTGGGTGGTCCATTGTTGCTGTGTGTGTGGGGGGGGTCTTTGGTTGTGTGGTGGAACTATTGTTTCTGGGGTAGGTCTATTGTTGTCTGAGGGATCTATTTTTAGTGAGGTGGGGTCTATTGTTGCTGGGGGAGTCTATTGTTGTGTAAGGAATTTATTGTTGCTGAGGTGGGATCTGTTGTTGCTGGGGGTACCTATTGTTTCAGGGTGGGGTCCATTGTTGTGTTAGGGATTTAATGTTGCTGGGGTGGTCTATTGTTGCTGGGGGAGTCTGTTGTGGCATGCTGGATCTATTGTTGCTGAGGTGGGGTCTATTGTTGCTGGGGGAGTCTGTTATGATGTGAGGGACCTATTGTTGCTGGGGGAGTCTGTTGTGGCATGATGGATCTATTGTTGCTGAGGTGGGGTTTATTGTTGCTGGGGGAGTCTGTTATGGTGTGAGGGACCTATTGTTGCTGGGGGAGTCTGTTGTGATGTAAGGGATATATTGTTGTTGGGGGGGGTCTATTGTTGCTGGGGGAGTCTGTTGTGATGTAAGGGATCTATTGTTGTTGGGGGGTCTATTGTTGCTGGGGGAGTCAGTTATGGTGTGAGGGATCTATTGTTGCTGGAGGAGTCTGTTGTGATGTGAGGGATCTATTGTTGTTGGGGGGTCTATTGTTGCTGGGGGAGTCTGTTATAGTATGAGGGATCTATTGTTGCTGAGGTGTGGTCTATTGTTGCTGGGGGAGTCATTTGTGGTATTGGGATCTATTGTTGTTGGGGGGAGTCTGTTAGGGTGTGAGGGATCTATTGTTGCTGGGGGAGTCTGTTATGGTGTGAGGGATCTATTGTTGCTGGGGGAGTCTGTTATGGTGTGAGGGATCTATTGTTGCTGAGGTATGGTCTATTGTTGCTGGGGGAGTCTGTTGTGGTGTGAGGGATCTATTGTTGCTGAGGTGTGGTCTATTGTTGCTGGAGGAGTCTGTTGTGATGTGAGGGATCTATTGTTGTTGGGGGGTCTATTGTTGCTGGGGGAGTCTGTTATAGTGTGAGGGATCTATTGTTGCTGAGGTGTGGTCTATTGTTGCTGGGGGAGTCATTTGTGGTATGGGGATCTATTGTTGTTGGGGGAGTCTGTTGGGGTGTGAGGGATCTATTGTTGCTGGGGGAGTATGTTATGGTGTTAGGGATCTATTGTTGCTGGGGGAGTCTGTTATGGTGTGAGGGATCTATTGTTGCTGAGGTATGGTCTATTGTTGCTGGGGGAGTCTGTTGTGGTGTGAGGGATCTATTGTTGCTGAGGTGTGGTCTATTGTTGCTGGGGGAGTATGTTATGGTGTGAGGGATCTATTGTTGCTGGGGGAGTCTGTTATGGTGTGCGGGATCTATTGTTGCTGAGGTATGGTCTATTGTTGCTGGGGGAGTCTGTTGTGGTGTGAGGGATCTATTGTTGCTGAGGTGTGGTCTATTGTTGCTGGGGGAGTATGTTATGGTGTGAGGGATCTATTGTTGCTGGGGGAGTCTGTTATGGTGTGCGGGATCTATTGTTGCTGAGGTGTGGTATATTGTTGCTGGGGGAGTCTGTTGTGTGAGAGATATATTGTTGGGGTCTATTGTTGCTGGGGGAGTCTGTTGTGGTGTGAGGGATCTATTGTTGTTGGGGGTCTATTGTTGCTGTGGGAGTCTGTTGTGATGTTAGGGATCTATTGTTGCTGGGGAAGCCTGTTGTGATGTGAGGGATCTATTGTTGTTGGGGGGTCTTTTGTTGCTGGGGGAGTCTGTTGTGATGTAAGGGATCTATTGTTGTTGGGGGGTCTATTGTTGCTGGGGGAGTCAGTTATGGTGTGAGGGATCTATTGTTGCTGGAGGAGTCTGTTGTGATGTGAGGGATCTATTGTTGTTGGGGGGTCTTTTGTTGCTGGGGGAATCTGTTATGGTGTGAGGGATCTATTGTTGCTGAGGTGTGGTCTATTGTTGCTGGGGGAGTCATTTGTGGTATGGGGGATCTATTGTTGTTGGGGGGAGTCTGTTGTGGTGTGAGGGATCTATTGTTGCTGGGGGAGTCTGTTATGGTGTGAGGGATCTATTGTTGCTGAGGTATGGTCTATTGTTGCTGGGGGAGTCTGTTATGGTGTGAGGGATCTATTGTTGCTGGGGGAGTCTGTTATGGTGTGCGGGATCTATTGTTGCTGAGGTGTGGTATATTGTTGCTGGGGGAGTCTGTTGTGTGAGAGATATATTGTTGGGGGTCTATTGTTGCTGGGGGAGTCTGTTATGGTGTGAGGGATCTATTGTTGCTGGGGGAGTCTGTTATGGTGTGCGGGATCTATTGTTGCTGAGGTGTGGTATATTGTTGCTGGGGGAGTCTGTTGTGTGAGAGATATATTGTTGGGGGTCTATTGTTGCTGGGGGAGTCTGTTGTGGTGTGAGGGATCTATTGTTGTTGGGGGTCTATTGTTGCTGTGGGAGTCTGTTGTGATGTTAGGGATCTATTGTTGCTGGGGGAGCCTGTTGTGATGTGAGGGATCTATTGTTGTTGGGGGGTCTTTTGTTGCTGGGGGAGTCTGTTATGGTGTGAGGGATATATTGTTGGGGGTCTATTGTTGCTGAAGGAGTCTGTTGTTGTGTGAGGGATCTATTGCTGTTGGGGGTCTATTGTTGCTGGGGGAGTCTGTTGTGATGTGAGGGATCTATTGTTGCTGGGGGAGCCTGTTGTGATTTGAGGGATCTATTATTGTTGGGGGGTCTATTGTTGCTGGGGGAGTCTGTTGTGGTGTGAGGGATCTATTGTTTTTGGGGGGTCTTTTGTTGCTGGGGGAGTCTGCTGTGGTGTGAGGGATCTATTGTTGCTGGTCAGAACCAAACCCCTCTTTCCTTCAGGACGTTCACATTGTACCCGCCTTATGGCAGAACGGACAGAAATAAAGGAGCTCCTAGTGCTCTCTGTAGCGGAACTCCAACGTCCGCTGGGAAATCCCTGAAGCTGAAGAAGTACTGACTTATCCAAGGCACCCTGTTACCCCCCCAGTAACTGGACGACACACAGTTCTGGGAGTAAATCAACACTTTATTTAGCCCCAGCTGGCTTTTTATATCATTTCCCATGCAAGGGGTTTCTTAACTCATTTTCCAGGGGCATTCCCTTCAACAATTAACAGATGACAGTGATTTAATTACCTGGAACTATTTCTAACAACCAAGTATGCGTGAGACGTTGGTCTCCGCATATTTACCCATAACAATGAATCCGTGCCAGACACATTACTAGGAGTGTAATTACATCCCGTAACAGATAATAGGTGGGGTCATTAACACACTGACAATAGATGAATGGAAAGCTACCTCAGACCCCCAATTAACTCAATTTATTTATTCAGACATCAGTAGACATTCTGTCTCTACATTTCCTGGAATGAATCTTTGCTGTCACCTTTGAAGTGATCCCCACCATAATCTCAGTTTCAGCATTTTGCTACACTGCTCCCCCTTACCCACAAGCCGGCATACACAGTCTGATCCTTAACGGATCGGCTTGGGGATGTCCGGGGAGTAGTGATGAGCCGAACACCCCCGGGTTCGGTTCGCACCAGAACCCGCGAACGGACCGAAAGTTCGTACGAACATTAGAACCCTATTAAATACAATGGATGCGAACGTTCGAATTCTAAAGTGCTAATTATAACAACTATTATGCATGTTATTGTCCTAAAAAGGGCTTGGGAACCCGGGTTCTGCACCAGGGGACATGTATCAATGCAAAAAGAAGTTTTAAAAACGGTCGTTTTTCGGGAGCAGTCATTTTAATGATGCATAAAGTGAAAAAAAAAAAGTCAAATATTCCTTTAAATATCGTACCTGGGGGGTGTCTAAAGTATGCCTGTGAAGTGCCACGTGTTTCCCGTGTTTAGAACTGTCCCTGCACAAAATGACACTTCTAAAGGAAAAAAAAGCCATTTAAAACTGCTTGCGGCTTTAATGTAATGTCTGGTCCCGGTAATATGGATGAAATTCTTTAAGAAAAATGGCATAGCTACCCCATGACCCCCCCCCCCCTACCCCAGCCCATTACCAGCCCCTTTGGGTCTTGTATGGATATTAAGGGGAACCCCGCACATAAAATAAAAAAGGCCCTATATACTCTGAACAGCCGTATACAGGCGGTGCATACAAGACAGGGACTGTAGGTTTGTTCTTATGTAGAGTCTGTTTGTAATTTTGAACAGGTACATTGTTGAAGTGTAGCTCCAGACCAAAAATCTATTTTTAAACTTTTTGGAGAACATAGGTAAGGGTTATCACCCCTGTAACATTTGTTTTGCTGTCTGTGCCCCTGTTCAGAACATTTCACCTCACTTTCCGTCCCAATGACAACTGTTTTTGAAATGTGGTGTTTTTCTTGAAACAAGGATTGCTGATAAAGCATCAGTACAGAGGAGACACCTTTCTCCCATATTTATTCTTACAGGAGAGAATTTTCCTTTCTAGGGGTAGATTTCCTCTCACTTCCTGTTGTCTTCTTGCGTTTGCAAGTAGGAGTCGTTTGTAAGTTGGATGTTTGAAAGTAGGGACCTGCCGTATATACTCTGCAGAAATAGGCCCCTTAGTTGTTGGTGTTGGCACAACACTGTAAGCACTCACAGTTACTCTTGGTTGGTGCTGGAACGCCCTGCTGTCAACTATTATATCAGGAATTTTAATTACATATAATTGTTGAACAGTGGTAGTAAAAATTGGGCCTTTGATGGTGGTGCTGGTGCCACAACACTGTAAGCCCTGACAGTTACTCTTGGTGGGTGCAGCAATGGGCCCTGCTGTGAATTATTAGATCAAGAATTGTAATTACATGCCCCTGTTGAACAGGGGCTGAAAAATTGGGCCTTAGGCACTGGTGGCACAACACTGCAACTCCTCACAGATACTGTACTTGGAGCACAGCAATGAGCCCTGTTGCAAAGTATTGCTTCAAAAATTGTAATTACACGCCCCTGTTAAACAGGGGCTGAAAAATTGGGCGTTAGGCACTGGTGGCACAACACTGCAACCCTTCACAGATACTGTACTTGGAGCACAGCAATGAGCCCTGTTGCAAAGTATTGCTTCAAAAATTGTAATGACACGCCCCTGTTAAACAGGGGCTGAAAAATTGGGCCTTAGGCACTGGTGGCACAACACTGCAACTCCTCACAGATACTGTACTTGGAGCACAGCAATGAGCCCTGTTGCAAAGTATTGCTTCAAAAATTGTAATTACACGCCCCTGTTAAACAGGGGCTGAAAAATTGGGCGTTAGGCACTGGTGGCGGCACCCATAAACAAAAATGATCTTACAAGCTATCATCATCAATCGTATCATTGAGGACTCGGAGGAGGAGGATAGCCAGTCAACATAACAGCACAGGCACTCAGCATCAGCATCAGTCTTGAAGGGATGTGACATGTTAAAATCAATTAGTCTGTTATATCAGCATCAGGTGTGTGGTAGCTGGTGGTGATCCAAGACTGGTTCATCTTGATGAAAGTCAGTCGATCAACCGAGTCGGTGGACAGGCGCACCCTGTGATCCGTGACAAATCCTCCAGCAGCACTGAATGTGCGTTCCGAAAGAACGCTGGATGCAGGACAGGCCAGTAGCTCAATTGCATACTGTGCAAGCTCTGGCCAGTGATCCATCCTCAAGACCCAGTAAGCCAGAGGATTTTCGGTGGGGAAGGTGTCCAAGTCTGACCTTGCCCCTAGATATTCCTGCACCATGTTTATCAGACGCTGGCGATGGTTGCTGGAACCGATCATACTTTGGGGCTGCGGACTAAAGAATTGTCTGAACGCATCGGTCAGACGGCCACCTTCCCCACCGCTCCTTCTTTGACTGGCCGAAGCCTCAGCAACTCGTTGTCCAGGACCAGGAGTTTGCAACCTCCCAGTCTCTGGGAACGCGTTGCACAGACCTTTCTGCAAGGCCTCCCGGAGTTGTCTCATCCTCTGCTCCCTCTGCGACGGTAACATAAGGTCCGCAACCTTACCCTTGTACCGTGGATCAAGGAGAGTGGCCAGCCAGTAATGGTCCCTCTCCTTGATCCGAAGAATACGAGGATCCTTCCGCAGACTTTGCAGGATCAGGGAGGCCATGCAGCGTAGGTTTGCTGAGGCATTCGCTCCGGAGTCCTCTGGGTCACTAAGGACGACATGATCCGCAGCCACCTCCTCCCAGCCACGTACAAGTCCACTGGTTTCTTGGGACTGTAAATCATCCCTAAAAGACTGCTGCTGATGATGCTGAGTGCCAGCCTCCACCTCCATGCTGACACAATCCTCCTCCTCCTCCTCCTCCTCCTCCTCCTCCTCCTCTTCCTGTGCGATGGGTGGGACAGAAGGAACACTGTCTGGGTAAAGGGGGCCTTGAGAGGCAAGGAAGTCCTCCTCTTCCTGCCTCTGTTCTGCCTCAAGTGCCCTGTCCATTATTCCACGCAGCGTGTGCTCCAACAGGTGGACAAGAGGTACAGTGTCACTGATGCATGCACTGTCACTGCTCACCATCCTCGTGGCCTCCTCAAATGGTGCCAGGACAGTGCATGCATCCCTGATCATGCCCCACTGGCGTGGAGAAAAAAAACCAAGCTCCCCTGACCCTGTCCTGGTGCCGTAGTCGCACAGGTACTCATTGATGGCCCTCTGCTGCGTGTGCAGCCGCTGCAGCATGGCCAACGTTGAGTTCCACCTGGTGGGCATGTCACATATAAGGCGGTTCTTGGGCAGGTTCAACTCCTTTTGCAGCTCAGCCAGGCGAGCACTGGCATTATAAGATCTGCGGAAATGCACACAGACTTTCCTGGCCTGCCTCAGGACATCCTGTAAGCCCGGGTACCTGCCCAAGAAGCGCTGCACCACCAGGTTAAGGACGTGAGCCACACAGGGCACATGGGTCAGTTGTCCCTGTCGGAGGGCGGAGAGGAGGTTGGTGCCATTGTCGCAAACCACCATTCCTGGCTTAAGCTGGCGTGGCGTCAACCACCTCTCGGCCTGGCCCTGCAGAGCAGACAGGACCTCTGCCCCAGTGTGGCTTCTGTCCCCCAAACACACCAGCGCAAGCACGGCATGGCATCTTTTTGCCTGCGTACTTGCGTAGCCCCGTGAACGGCTACGGAGCACCGCTGGTTCATAGGACAAACCACAGGAAGAGGCCATGGAGGAAGAAGAAGAGGAGGGGGTGGAGGAGAGAGGTGTGTCACAACCAGTAGTAGCATTTTGGAGGCGTGGCGGTGGGACAACCTCCAACACTACTGCACCTTGTCCTGAATCCTTCCCAGCTGCCAAAAGAGTGACCCAATGGGCCGTGAAAGAAAGGTAACGTCCCTGTCCATGCCTGCTGGACCATGAGTCAGCGGTAATATGCACCTTACCGCTGACCGCCCTGTCCAGCGAGGCCAAGACATTGCCTTCCACATGCCGGTAGAGAGCCGGAATAGCCTTCCGTGAGAAAAAGTGGCGTTTGGGAACCTGCCACTGAGGAACTGCACATTGCACAAACTCACGGAAGGGGGCCGAGTCTACCAACTGAAAAGGCAGCAGTTGAAGCGCTAGCAATTTAGCCAAGCTAGCCTTCAACCGCTGGGCATGTGGATGGCTGGGAGTGAACTTCTTTCGACGGTCCAGCAGCTGGGGCAGGGAAATTTGCCTGCTAGAATCGGACGTCGGTGTACTGCTAGCAGAGTGGCCGCAAGTACTTGGCTGTGACACACCTAATTCTACACCTTCATTCCTCTCAGTGCATGTTTCAGAGAGGACTGAAGTTATAGTGGGGTTGGAGATCCCAGCTGATGCGGTGCAAGGAGAGGTCCGCTTTGTTCTTTGGTGTGGGTCTTTGAGGTAGGCTTGCCAACGAGCTGCATGGCAGGTCAACATATGTCTGGTCAGGCATGTGGTACCCAAGCGGCTGATGTTTTGGCCACGCGATATACGCTTGAGACATATGTTGCAAACAGCAGCTGTGCGATCTGATGCACTAGCCTCAAAAAGGGCCCACACCAAAGAACTTTTTGAATGACGGGCAGAGGCAGCGCCCTGCACAGGCGGAGCTCTGCGGTGTGATTCCGTCGGTGTACTGCCCTTACGCTGGCCACCAAAGGGCATCCTGCCTCGTTGGAGATGTGCCTCCTCCTCATCCTCCTCCTCCTCCTCTCTCCTATTAGGCACCCACGTGGAGTCAGTGACCTCATCATCCCCTCCCTCCTCATCACTGGAGCCAATCTGGCAGTATGCTGCAGCTGCTGGAACATGACTGCCAGATTGGTGTCCTTCTTGAGCATCCCCTCTGTCTGCTCTCACGCTACTGCCTTCCTCTAGCTGGGTTTCATCATCAGACCCTTCGAAACGCTGGGCATCCTCCTGGAGCATGTACCCAACACTGTGCTGAAACAGTTCGGGGGACTCCTCAGGAGGAGGACATGGTGGGTCTAGGGAAGGAGTGACTGATGATTTGTCTGACATTGATACCAGGGAAGACGACGCTTTGGCAGCTGCTTTTCCAGTACCCTGAGCCTGGGTGAGAGAGGATGAGGAGGAGGAGGAGGGCTTGGTCATCCACTCTACCAAGTCTTCGGCATGATGTGGCTCAACATGTCCAGCTGCCGAAAAGAAGGACAAGCGTGTCCCATGGCCATGTGCTGATGACAATGCACCGCGTCCACGACCAGCACTGTTGCCCCCAGACACAGAGCCTGCTTGCCCTCTTTTATTGCCTCCTGACTGTCTGCCTCTCCTTGTTTGCCTTCCAGACATTCTAATAGATGGCCTGCAGGGAGATGGGAAAAAAGCAATAAGGGCTACCTTCAGGTGTCCTTCTCTGTCCCTTGAAACAAGGACTTGCAGAGTGAAATAAACTGACACTCTCCCTACCTACAGTTTTCTGTCCCTAGAATAAATGTTTTTTTTAATCACAATATAGCACAAGGACAATTCAGTCACTGTCCTTCCAGGTCCCTGGAAACAAGGACTTGCAGAGTGAAATAAACTGACACTCTCCCTACCTACAGTTTTCTGTCCCTAGAATAAATGTTTTTTTTAAGCACAATATAGCACAAGGACAATTCACTCACTGTCCTTACAGGTCCCTGGAAACAAGGACTTGCAGAGTGAAAGAAAAAAAACACTCTCCCTACCTACAGTTTTCTGTCCCTAGAAAAAATGTTTTTTTTAATCACAATATAACACAAGGACAATTCACTCACTGTCCTTCCAGGTCCCTGGAAACAAGGACTTGCAGAGTGAAATAAACTGACACTCTCCCTACCTACAGTTTTCTGTCCCTACAATAAATGTTTTTTTTAAGCACAATATAGCACAAGGACAATTCACTCACTGTCCTTACAGGTCCCTGGAAACAAGGACTTGCAGAGTGAAAGAAAAAAAACACTCTCCCTACCTACAGTTTTCTGTCCCTAGAAAAAATGTTTTTTTTAATCACAATATAACACAAGGACAATTCACTCACTGTCCTTCCAGGTCCCTGGAAACAAGGACTTGCAGAGTGAAATAAACTGACACTCTCCCTACCTACAGTTTTCTGTCCCTAGAATAAATGTTTTTTTTAATCACAATATAGCACAAGGACAATTCAGTCACTGTCCTTCCAGGTCCCTGGAAACAAGGACTTGCAGAGTGAAATAAACTGACACTCTCCCTACCTACAGTTTTCTGTCCCTAGAATAAATGTTTTTTTTAATCACAATATAGCACAAGGACAATTCAGTCACTGTCCTTCCAGGTCCCTGGAAACAAGGACTTGCAGAGTGAAATAAACTGACACTCTCTCTACCTACAGTTTTCTGTCCCTAGAATAAATGTTTTTTTTAATCACAATATAGCACAAGGACAATTCAGTCACTGTCCTTCCAGGTCCCTGGAAACAAGGACTTGCAGAGTGAAATAAACTGACACTCTCCCTACCTACAGTTTTCTGTCCCTAGAATAAATGTTTTTTTTAATCACAATATAGCACAAGGACAATTCAGTCACTGTCCTTCCAGGTCCCTGGAAACAAGGACTTGCAGAGTGAAATAAACTGACACTCTCCCTACCTACAGTTTTCTGTCCCTAGAATAAATGTTTTTTTTAAGCACAATATAGCACAAGGACAATTCACTCACTGTCCTTACAGGTCCCTGGAAACAAGGACTTGCAGAGTGAAAGAAAAAAAACACTCTCCCTACCTACAGTTTTCTGTCCCTAGAAAAAATGTTTTTTTTAATCACAATATAACACAAGGACAATTCACTCACTGTCCTTCCAGGTCCCTGGAAACAAGGACTTGCAGAGTGAAATAAACTGACACTCTCCCTACCTACAGTTTTCTGTCCCTAGAATAAATGTTTTTTTTAAGCACAATATAGCACAAGGACAATTCACTCACTGTCCTTACAGGTCCCTGGAAACAAGGACTTGCAGAGTGAAAGAAAAAAAACACTCTCCCTACCTACAGTTTTCTGTCCCTAGAAAAAATGTTTTTTTTAATCACAATATAACACAAGGACAATTCACTCACTGTCCTTCCAGGTCCCTGGAAACAAGGACTTGCAGAGTGAAATAAACTGACACTCTCCCTACCTACAGTTTTCTGTCCCTAGAATAAATGTTTTTTTTTAAGCACAATATAGCACAAGGACAATTCACTCACTGTCCTTACAGGTCCCTGGAAACAAGGACTTGCAGAGTGAAAGAAAAAAAACACTCTCCCTACCTACAGTTTTCTGTCCCTAGAAAAAATGTTTTTTTTAATCACAATATAACACAAGGACAATTCACTCACTGTCCTTCCAGGTCCCTGGAAACAAGGACTTGCAGAGTGAAATAAACTGACACTCTCCCTACCTACAGTTTTCTGTCCCTAGAATAAATGTTTTTTTTAAGCACAATATAGCACAAGGACAATTCACTCACTGTCCTTACAGGTCCCTGGAAACAAGGACTTGCAGAGTGAAAGAAAAAAAACACTCTCCCTACCTACAGTTTTCTGTCCCTAGAAAAAATGTTTTTTTTAATCACAATATAACACAAGGACAATTCACTCACTGTCCTTCCAGGTCCCTGGAAACAAGGACTTGCAGAGTGAAATAAACTGACACTCTCCCTACCTACAGTTTTCTGTCCCTAGAATAAATGTTTTTTTTAATCACAATATAGCACAAGGACAATTCAGTCACTGTCCTTCCAGGTCCCTGGAAACAAGGACTTGCAGAGTGAAATAAACTGACACTCTCCCTACCTACAGTTTTCTGTCCCTAGAATAAATGTTTTTTTTAATCACAATATAGCACAAGGACAATTCAGTCACTGTCCTTCCAGGTCCCTGGAAACAAGGACTTGCAGAGTGAAATAAACTGACACTCTCCCTACCTACAGTTTTCTGTCCCTAGAATAAATGTTTTTTTTAATCACAATATAGCACAAGGACAATTCAGTCACTGTCCTTCCAGGTCCCTGGAAACAAGGACTTGCAGAGTGAAATAAACTGACACTCTCCCTACCTACAGTTTTCTGTCCCTAGAATAAATGTTTTTTTTAATCACAATATAGCACAAGGACAATTCAGTCACTGTCCTTCCAGGTCCCTGGAAACAAGGACTTGCAGAGTGAAAGAAACTGACACTCTCCCTACCTACAGTTTTCTGTCCCTAGAATAAATGTTTTTTTAAGCACAATATAGCACAAGGACAATTCACTCACTGTCCTTCCAGGTCCCTGGAAACAAGGACTTGCAGAGTGAAAGAAACTGACACTGTCCCTACCTACAGTTTTCTGTCCCTAGAATAAATGTTTTTTTTAAGCACACTATAGCACAAGCACAAAACACACTGACACTCTCCCTACCTATCCTTCTCTTTCCCTAAACTAAAGGAATCCAGGTTAAGCAAGAAAGAAATAACAGTCACTGTCCCTGCCTATGCTGCTCTATCCCTGCTCCGGAACACACTACACTAGGCCGCCGTGCTGGCGGCCTTTTATAGTGTGGGGCGTGTACTAAACACCCTCAGCAATAATTGGCCACAGGCATCCTGCCTGTGGCCAATCATTGCTCTCCTCGCTGCCGGCGCTGTGATTGGCCAAGCATGCGGGGTCACAGTGCATGCTTGGCCAATCACAGCGCCTGGATGACACTGCGATGGCGTAGTGCATTGTGGGCCGTTCGCGTCACTCGAATTTGGCGCGAACGGCCCAAATCGTTCGATCTTCGTCGAACGATCGAACAGCCGATGTTCGAGTCGAACGTATGTTCGACTCGAACACGAAGCTCATCCCTACCGGGGAGTACTCACGGATCACTTTTCCAGTCCAGTTTGCTGCGATAATCCGTCAGCATTGCCGTTCTGTTTCCCGGGTCAGTAGCTGATGGTGAGGTTGTAAGGTTGCCGGGCGAATAATGGAATTCAGTTCTGGAACAGTCACTTGCTTTGCTCTCTCAATGGCTCCCAAAACTTGTTGCTGACGCTCTTGGGAAAGGTACGGCAAAACCTGGGCGCAAATCCCATTTAACCTTTTGCAAATTTCAGCCTGTTTGTGCATTTCAATGTTCAAGCCATGTGACATCTCATAATACACGACGTAGTGTCGTTGCATCTCCGATTTCTCACTGGCCAACTTGTCACATTCCAATTTTAGACTGTGATATTGTGCCTGATCTACGGTACATGTCGGGGAAGTTAGTCTTACCCGGGTCTCAGCAGCACGCGGGTCGGTTCCAGCAGCACAGGTCTGTTCACAGATAGTCACAGGGTTGGCTTCAGCGGGGCCCATCGGGGCGTAAGCCGAAACAAGGGGGGCCCAAATAATTCCCCAGTAGTACATCCGCTGGCAAATCCTTCATCACACCCACATTCACGTGTCCCGAACCAACCCCCCCAATCCAGGTGAACACGGGCAACGGGTAGCCGGAAGACGGTGCCTCCCGCTACTCTTACGGCTACAGTGTCTCCGGTAGGGATGAGCTCGGTGTTCGAGTCGAACATACGTTCGACTCGAACATCGGCTGTTCGATCGTTCGACGAAGATCGAACGATTTGGGCCGTTCGCGCCAAATTCGAGTGACGCGAACGGCCCACAATGCACTACGCCATCGCAGTGTCATCCAGGCGCTGTGATTGGCCAAGCATGCACTGTGACCCCGCATGCTTGGCCAATCACAGCGCCGGCAGCGAGGAGAGCAATGATTGGCCACAGGCAGGATGCCTGTGGCCAATTATTGCTGAGGGTGTTTAGTACACGCCCCACACTATAAAAGGCCGCCAGCACGGCGGCCTAGTGTAGTGTGTTCCGGAGCAGGGAAAGAGAAGCATAGGCAGGGACAGTGACATTTATTTTTTCTTGCTTAACCTGGATTCCTTTAGTTTAGGGAAAGAGAAGGATAGGTAGGGAGAGTGTCAGTGTGTTTTACTGTGCGAATCCTTGTTTCTTGGGACAGGGAAGGACAGTGAGGGAATTCTCCTTGTGCTATAGTGTGCTTTAAAAAAACATTTTTTCTAGGGACAGAAAACTATAGGTAGGGAGAGTGTCAGTTTCTTTCACTGTGATAATCCTTGTTTCTAGGGACAAAGAAGGAAAGTGAGTGAAATTCTCCTTGTGCTATAGTGTGCTTTAAAAAAACATTTTTTCTAGGGACAGAAAACTCTAGGTAGGGAGAGTGTCAGTGTCTTTTACTGTGCGAATCCTTGTTTCTAGGGACAGGGAAGGACAGTGAGGGAATTCTCCTTGTGCTATAGTGTGCTTTAAAAAAACATTTTTTCTAGGGACAGAAAACTATAGGTAGGGAGAGTGTCAGTGTGTTTTACTTTGCGAATCCTTGTTTCTAGGGACAGGGAAGGACAGTGAGGGAATTCTCCTTGTGCTATAGTGTGCTTTAAAAAAACTTTTTTTCTAGGGACAGAAAACTATAGGTAGGGAAAGTGTCAGTGTCTTTTACTGTGCGAATCCTTGTTTCTAGGGACAGGGAAGGACAGTGAGGGAAATTCTCCTTGTGCTATACTGTGCTAAAGCATTCCTCATCAACCATCTTTGAAATCCTTGTTTTTTGGACAGTCAGGGAAATTGTCGTTGTGCTATTCTGTGCGAAAGCAATCATCCTCAACCATATTTAGAAATCCTTAAGTAAAGGGACAGAGAAGGACACCTGAAGGTAGCCCTTATTGCTTTTTTCCCATCTCCCTGCAGGCTATCTATTAGAATGTCTGGAAGGCAAACAAGGAGAGGCAGACAGTCAGGAGCCAATAAAAGAGGGCAAGCAGGCTCTGTGTCTGGGGGCAACAGTGCTGGTCGTGGACGCGGTGCATTGTCATCAGCACATGGCCATGGGACACGCTTGTCCTTCTTTTCGACAGCTGGACATGTTGAGCCACATCATGCCGAAGACTTGGTAGAGTGGATGACCAAGCCCTCCTCCTTATCCTCTCTCACCCAGGCTCAGGGTACTGGAAAAGCAGCTGCCAAAGCGTCCTCTTCCCTGGTATCAATGTCAGACTCATCATCAGTCACTCCTTCCCTAGACCCACCATGTCCTCCTCCTGAGGAGTCCCCCGAACTGTTTGAGCACAGTGTTGGGAACATGCTCCAGGAGGATGCCCAGCGTTTCAAAGGATCTGATGATGATACCCAGCTAGAGGAAGGCAGTAGCGTGAGAGCAGAGAGAGGGGATGCTCAAGAAGGACACCAATCTGGCAGTCATGTTCCAGCAGCTGCAGCATACTGCCAGATTGGCTCCAGAGATGAGGAGGGAGGTGATGATGAGGTCACTGACTCCACGTGGGTGCCTAATAGGAGAGAGGAGGAGGAGGAGGATGAGGAGGAGGCACATCTCCAACGAGGCAGGATGCCCTTTGGTGGCCAGCGTAAGGGCAGTACACCGACGGAATCACACCGCAGAGCTCCGCCTGTGCAGGGCGCTGCCTCTGCCCGTCATTCAAAAAGTTCTTTGGTGTGGGCCTTTTTTGAGGCTAGTGCATCAGATCGCACAGCTGCTGTTTGCAACATATGTCTCAAGCGTATATCGCGTGGCCAAAACATCAGCCGCTTGGGTACCACATGCCTGACCAGACATATGTTGACCTGCCATGCAGCTCGTTGGCAAGCCTACCTCAAAGACCCACACCAAAGAACAAAGCGGACCTCTCCTTGCACCGCATCAGCTGGGATCTCCAACCCCACTATAACTTCAGTCCTCTCTGAAACATGCACTGAGAGGAATGAAGGTGTAGAATTAGGTGTGTCACAGCCAAGTACTTGCGGCCACTCTGCTAGCAGTACACCGACGTCCGATTCTAGCAGGCAAATTTCCCTGCCCCAGCTGCTGGACCGTCGAAAGAAGTTCACTCCCAGCCATCCACATGCCCAGCGGTTGAATGCTAGCTTGGCTAAATTGCTAGCGCTTCAACTGCTGCCTTTTCAGTTGGTAGACTCGGCCCCCTTCCGTGAGTTTGTGCAATGTGCGGTTCCTCAGTGGCAGGTTCCCAAACGCCACTTTTTCTCACGGAAGGCGATTCCGGCTCTCTACCGGCATGTGGAAGGCAATGTCCATGCCTCGCTGGACAGGGCGGTCAGCGGTAAGGTGCATATTACCGCTGACTCATGGTCCAGCAGGCATGGACAGGGACGTTACCTTTCTTTCACGGCCCATTGGGTCACTCTTTTGGCAGCTGGGAAGGATGCAGGACAAGGTGCAGTAGTGTTGGAGGTTGTTCCACCGCCACGCCTCCAAAATGCTACTACTGGTTGTGACACACCTCTCTCCTCCACCCCCTCCTCTTCTTCTTCCTCCATGGCCTCTTCCTGTGGTTTGTCCTCGGAACCAGCGGTGCTCCGTAGGCGTTCAAGGGGCTACGCAAGTACGCAGGCAAAAAGATGCCATGCCGTGCTTGCGCTGGTGTGTTTGGGGGACAGAAGCCACACTGGGGCAGAGGTCCTGTCTGCTCTGCAGGGCCAGGCCGAGAGGTGGTTGACGCCACGCCAGCTTAAGCCAGGAATGGTGGTTTGCGACAATGGCACCAACCTCCTCTCCGCCCTCCGACAGGGACAACTGACCCATGTGCCCTGTGTGGCTCACGTCCTTAACCTGGTGGTGCAGCGGTTCTTGGGCAGGTACCCGGGCTTACAGGATATCCTGAGGCAGGCCAGGAAAGTCTGTGTGCATTTCCGCAGATCTTATAATGCCAGTGCTCGCCTGGCTGAGCTGCAAAAGGAGTTGAACCTGCCCAAGAACCGCCTTATATGTGACATGCCCACCAGGTGGAACTCAACGTTGGCCATGCTGCAGCGGCTGCACACGCAGCAGAGGGCCATCAATGAGTACCTGTGCGACTACGGCACCAGGACAGGGTCAGGGGAGCTTGGTTTTTTTTCTCCACGCCAGTGGGGCATGATCAGGGATGCATGCACTGTCCTGGCACCATTTGAGGAGGCCACGAGAATGGTGAGCAGTGACAGTGCATGAATCAGTGACACTGTACCTCTTGTCCACCTGTTGGAGCACACGCTGCGTGGAATAATGGACAGGGCACTTGAGGCAGAACAGAGGCAGGAAGAGGAGGACTTCCTTGCCTCTCAAGGCCCCCTTTACCCAGACAGTGTTCCTTCTGTCCCACCCATCGCACAGGAAGAGGAGGAGGAGGAGGAGGAGGAGGAGGAGGATTGTGTCAGCATGGAGGTGGAGGCTGGCACTCAGCATCATCAGCAGCAGTCTTTTAGGGATGATTTACAGTCCCAAGAAACCAGTGGACTTGTACGTGGCTGGGAGGAGGTGGCTGCGGATCATGTCGTCCTTAGTGACCCAGAGGACTCCGGAGCGAATGCCTCAGCAAACCTACGCTGCATGGCCTCCCTGATCCTGCAAAGTCTGCGGAAGGATCCTCGTATTCTTCGGATCAAGGAGAGGGACCATTACTGGCTGGCCACTCTCCTTGATCCACGGTACAAGGGTAAGGTTGCGGACCTTATGTTACCGTCGCAGAGGGAGCAGAGGATGAGACAACTCCGGGAGGCCTTGCAGAAAGGTCTGTGCAACGCGTTCCCAGAGACTGGGAGGTTACAAACTCCTGGTCCTGGACAACGAGTTGCTGAGGCTTCGGCCAGTCAAAGAAGGAGCGGTGGGGAAGGTGGCCGTCTGACCGATGCGTTCAGACAATTCTTTAGTCCGCAGCCCCAAAGTATGATCGGTTCCAGCAACCATCGCCAGCGTCTGATAAACATGGTGCAGGAATATCTAGGGGCAAGGTCAGACTTGGACACCTTCCCCACCGAAAATCCTCTGGCTTACTGGGTCTTGAGGATGGATCACTGGCCAGAGCTTGCACAGTATGCAATTGAGCTACTGGCCTGTCCTGCATCCAGCGTTCTTTCGGAACGCACATTCAGTGCTGCTGGAGGATTTGTCACGGATCACAGGGTGCGCCTGTCCACCGACTCGGTTGATCGACTGACTTTCATCAAGATGAACCAGTCTTGGATCACCACCAGCTACCACACACCTGATGCTGATATAACAGACTAATTGATTTTAACATGTCACATCCCTTCAAGACTGATGCTGATGCTGTGTGCCTGTGCTGTTATGTTGACTGGCTATCCTCCTCCTCCGAGTCCTCAATGATACGATTGATGATGATAGCTTGGAAGATCATTTTTGTTTATGGGTGCCGCCACCAGTGGCTAAGGCCCAATTTTTCAGCCCCTGTTTTACAGGGGCGTGTAATTACAATTTTTTTAGCAATAATTTGCCATAGGGCTCATTGCTGTGCTACAAGTACAGTATCTGTGAGGGGTTGGAGTGTTGTGGCACCAGTGCCTAAGGCCCAATTTTTCAGCCCCTGTTTAACAGGGGCGTGTCATTACAATTTTTGAAGAAATACTTTGCAACAGGGCTCATTGCTGTGCTCCAAGTACAGTATCTGTGAGGGGTTGTAGTGTTGCGCCACCAGTGCCTAAGGCCCAATTTTTCAGCCCCTGTTCAACAGGGGCATGCAATTACAATTCTTGATCTAATAATTCACAGCAGGGCCCATTGCTGCACCCACCAAGAGTAACTCTGAGGGCTTACAGTGTTGTGGCACCAGCACCACCATCAAAGGCCCAATTTTTACTACCACTGTTCAACAATTATATGTAATTACAATTCCTGATATAATAGTTGACAGCAGGGCGTTCCAGCACCAACCAAGAGTAACTGTGAGTGCTTACAGTGTTGTGCCAACACCAACAACTAAGGGGCCTATTTCTGCAGAGTATATACGGCAGGTCCCTACTTTCAAACATCCAACTTACAAACGACTCCTACTTGCAAACGCAAGAAGACAACAGGAAGTGAGAGGAAATCTACCCCTAGAAAGGAAAATTCTCTCCTGTAAGAATAAATATGGGAGAAAGGTGTCTCCTCTGTACTGATGCTTTATCAGCAATCCTTGTTTCAAGAAAAACACCACATTTCAAAAACAGTTGTCATTGGGACGGAAAGTGAGGTGAAATGTTCTGAACAGGGGCACAGACAGCAAAACAAATGTTACAGGGGTGATAACCCTTACCTATGTTTTCCAAAAAGTATAAAAATAGATTTTTGGGCTGGAGCTACACTTCAACAATGTACCTGTTCAAAATTACAAACAGATTCTACATAAGAACAAACCTACAGTCCCTGTCTTGTATGCACCGCCTGTATACGGCTGTTCAGAGTATATAGGGCCTTTTTTATTTTATGTGCGGTGTTCCCCTTAATATCCATACAAGACCCAAAGGGGCTGGTAATGGGCTGGGGTAGGGGGGGGGGTCATGGGGTAGCTATGCCATTTTTCTTAAAGATTTTCATCCATATTACCGGGACCAGACATTACATTAAAGCCGCAAGCAGTTTTAAATGGCTTTTCTTTCCTTTAGAAGTGTCATTTTGTGCAGGGACAGTTCTAAACACGGGAAACACGTGGCACTTCACAGGCATACTTTAGACACCCCCCAGGTACGATATTTAAAGGAATATTTGACTTTTTTTTTTTCACTTTATGCATCATTAAAATGACTGCTCCCGAAAAACGACCGTTTTTAAAACTTCTTTTTGCATTGATACATGTCCCCTGGTGCACAACCCGGGTTCCCAAACCCTTTTTAGGACAATAACATGCATAATAGTTGTTATAATTAGCACTTTAGAATTCGAACGTTCGCATCCATTGTATTTAATAGGGTTCTAATGTTCGTACGAACTTTCGGTCCGTTCGCGGGTTCTGGTGCGAACCGAACCCGGGGGTGTTCGGCTCATCACTAGTCTCCGGTGTGTTGGCTCTCTGGGATGAGGTTCTTCTGTAGTAGGGTCATGGTGGTGCCAGTATCACGTAGGCCATTGGCTACCTTTCCATTGACCCAGACCGTCTGCCTGTGTTGCTGCCGGTTGTCCCGGTTAGCTGCTTGTATTGGATCAGCCTCGTGCAGGACGCCCCATTGTTCCTCCAATTCTTCAGCTCTGCGGTTGTCTGGGGCCGCTTCCGTGTGATAGCAATGAGCGGCAGCCCGTGCTGGAGGGGGTGGCCCTGGTTGAATCCATGCCGCTTGGTCCTGGTTCTGAGTGCAGTCTCTCTGATAGTGCCCAAATTGCTTGCACGAATTGGCACTGCACTCCCTTGCGCCCGAAGTATCGATTTGCAGGGGGGGTAGGGATTAGCCCGGGTCATTGTGTAGCTGGGGGCCCTGGGTTATTCTTCAGTGGTCTGGTGTTTGGTCTGAAGCTAGTCTGTGATGGCCTGCGGGCATCTTGATATTCATCAGTTTGCCTGGCCGCTTCCGAGAGAGTGGTAGGTTTGCGGTCCCTTACCCACTCCTGTACCTCTGGGTTTAGTCCATTAAAGAATTGCTCCAGTAAAATCAGCTGGGTGATCGCATCTGCTGTGGTTGCCTGACGGGCTTGTAGCCAAGCTAGGGCTGCCCTCTGCATTCGGCAAGCCCATTCGGTGTGGGAGTCCTTCTCCTGTTTCTTTGTGTCCCGGAAGCGTCTCCTGTATGCTTCTGGGGTGATGGCATACCTTGCCAAAATAACTTCCTTTACCCGGCTATAGCTTGCAATTTCCTCCTCTGGCACGGCTCTGTAGGCTTCTGCTGCACGGCATGACAGCTTACCAGCTAAGATCCGTACCCAGTCTGTCTGGGGTACTTGGTACAGCTTGCATTGCCGTTCAAAATCTTGCAGGAAGCTATCGATTTCTTCCTCTGCTTCCACAAACTTTTTAAAGGCATCATGGGGTACTTTTAGTTTTGTCTCTGGTGCCGGTGTAGTCGTTAGCAGTCTCTCAGAGGCACGCTGTTCCGCCAGCCAGAGTTGGGTCTCCCGTTCTTCTCTCGCCGTGATAAAGGCATCCACTTGGGCTAACGTTGCCTGTACCAGCTCGGTGGAGGGGTTTTCTCCATAAAACGCTAGCCTGCGTTTCACTTCTTGGTCAAACTCGGTCTCCATGGCTTCTGTAGCCATACTGTGTGCCCGATCTCCCTCGGTCAGTTCTGCAATCAGCTCTGCTTTGGTTTTAGTGCTGGCGCTCTTCCCTCTTGCTTCCAGCAAATCCTTTAACGTTGCTCGTTTTAATCCAGCATAGTTTGTCTCCATTCACACTTCCATTCGTGTAACCGAATTTGCATGAACGCTGCTTCCTCTTTCTGCAAGGCTTTAATCCCACCGCTGCCAACCAGTGTAGTGGAACTCCAACGTCCGCTGGGAAATCCTTGAAGCTGAGGAAGTACTGACTTATCCAAGGCACCCTGTTACCCCCCAGTAACTGGACGACACACAGTTCTGGGAGTAAATCAACACTTTATTTAGCCCCAGCTGGCTTTTTATATCATTTCCCATGCAAGGGGTTTCTTAACTCATTTTCCAGGGGCATTCCCTTCAACAATTAACAGATGACAGTGATTTAATTACCTGGAACTATTTCTAACAACCAAGTATGCGTGAGACGTTGGTCTCCGCATATTTACCCATAACAATGAAACCGTGCCAGACACATTACTAGGAGTGTAATTACATCCGTAGCAGATAATAGGTGGTCATTAACACACTGACAATAGATGAATAGAACGCTACCTCAGACCCCCAATTAACCCAATTTACTTATTCAGACATCAGTAGACATTCTGTCTCTACATTTCCTGGAATGAATCTTTGCTGTCACCGTTGAAGTGATCAAAACCATTTCTCAGTTTCAGTATTTTGCTACACTCTCCGCCATACATTGTACTATGAGGGCTCATAAAAAAAGAAAACACAAATATCCAGCATAGTAAAGTACTGAACTGCTGTATCGCCCCCTGCTGGACTCATCCAGAGCGATGTCCGGAGAATCCAATCCTCAGCGTTGTGATGTCACCTTCATGATTATTTACTGTTCTAATAATTGGTTGTACTTGATTTGAACCCATTACAAAAACGAAGGGTGCCGCTCGAGGCCTCGACCGATCCTCCTCCTCTGTTTTCAGCCGCTGAGAGCGCATTCAGGGAAGGAGCTCCTCCCAGCTTCGTAGACCTCAATGAGAAGAAAAGGAAAATCCCGAAAGCCGCACATCACACAAAACCCCTCCAACGCGTTTCACCTCACCCACAGGGCTTTATCAGTCCCCATGATTAAGCCTCGTGGGCAGGGGGCGAAACACGTTGGGGTGTGTGTGGCCTGGATGGAGCCTAAACTGAGGCCGTTTCCTCTCTTTACACACACGGGTTTTGTGTGATGTGCGGCTTTCGGGATTTTCCTTTTCTTCCAATTGGATGTACTATTCAGCCAGAACTGCCGATCAACCATGACATTCTGACCACTGACAGGTGACGTGAATGACGCTGATTATCTGGTTACAATGAAATCTGAAAGTGGGTGGGATATCTTAGGCAGCAAGTGAACATGTTGTCCCTGAAGTAAAGTTGATGTTTTATAGACATGTGCAATTCGTTTAGTTTCTAATTCGTTTTTAAAAAATTTTGACAAATTTGTTAATTCAGAAATTTCAGAATTTTCTGAATTTTTCAACTTCCGAATTTTTGGATTTTCTAAATTCCGAAATTTAGAATTTCGAAAGTTTGGAAATTTAGAAAATTTGAGATTCGAAAATTCGAAAATCTAAAATTCGAAAATGGGAAATTTGAAAAGTAAAATTTCCGAATTTTCGAATTTCAAAAATTTGGATATTTCGAAAATTCGAAATTCTGAAATCCTAAATTCGAAAATGGGAAATTTGGAAAGTTGAATTTCCGAAATTCGGAAATTTGAAAATTCTAAAATTTGGAATAACGAATTTTCCATTTTTCGAATTCCGAATTTTTGAGAGAAAAAAAACGAATAAAACGAAAATGAAAAAAAATTCGAATTTCCGAATTTCTGTTAAAAAGCAAAAAACTAATGAAACGAAAACGAAAAAAACGAATTTTTCGAATTTCGGAATTTCCGAAAAAAGCAAAAAATGAATGAAACGAAAACAACGAATTTTTCCATTTTCCGAAAAAAGCAAAAAAATGAATGAAACGAAAAAAACGAATTTTTCGAATTTTTGAATTTCCGAAAAAAGCAAAAAAATTAATGAATCGAAAACGAAAAAAAATAATATTTCGAATTTCCGAAAAAAACAAAAAATTTATGAAACTAAAACAACGAATTTTTCGAATTTCGGAATTTCCGAAAAAAGCAAAAAAATGAATGAAATGAAAACAACAAATTTTTCGAATTTCGGAATTTCCGAAAAAAGCAAAAAATGAATGAAACGAAAACGAAAAAAACAAATTTTTCGAATTTTCGAATTTCTGTTAAAAAGCAAAAAACTAATGAAACGAAAACGAAAAAAACGAAAAAAGCAAAAAAATGTATGAAACGAAAACAACAAATTTTTAGAATTTCTGAAAAAAGCAAAAAAAAATTTATGAAATGAAAACGAAAAAAACGAATTTTTCGAATTTCCGAAACAAGCAAAAAATGAATGAAACGAAAACGAAAAAAACAAATTTTTCAAATTTCCGAAAAAAGCAAAATATTTATGAAACGAAAACAACAAATTTTTCGAATTTCGGAATTTCCGAAAAAAGCAAAAAATGAATGAAACGAAAACGAAAAAAATTTTTTTTTGAATTTCCGAAAAAAGCAAAAAATTCATGAACTGAAAATGAAAAAAACAAATTTTTCGGCAGTGCACGTGTCTAATGTTTTAAAAGCAAAAAAAAAAAAAATGGACAAGCGTAAGGATTTGAGGGACTTTGACACGGGCCAAATTTGTCATGTCTAGACTACTGGGTCAGAGCAACTCCAGAACTGTAGGTCTTGTGGGATGTTCCTGGTCTGCATCGACCAGAAGTGGAAGGAGAACCAGTAAGAGGGTGATGGGTGGCCAAGGCTCCCTGATACACGTGGGGCGGTGAAGACTGGCCCATGTAGTCCAATCCAATGGAAGAGCTTCTGGAGCTCCAGTTGCTAATAAAGTGAATGCTGGTTGTGATAGATGTCAGAACACACCGAGCAATCGCAGCTTGTTGTGTGTGGGGGCTGGGGAGCCGGTCAGGATGTCATCAGCCCAAAAAATGCCTAATCACTCCGTCTTCTGTGTCTTGCAGGTCATCGGATGTGTGGGACAGCGAGGACATAAACATGGCGGCTCCAGGTAAGAGGATGACATCACACCAGGGGGAGGGATCAATTGTATTCAAATATCTGGGAGCCCCACCAGAGTGTGATGTACTGCGAGGAGCACCACTGAGATGATGACCATGATGGTGGTGGTGGGGGGAGGGTGAAGGTAGTGGTGGTGGAGATAATGATAATGGGGGTTGTGGGGGGATGGTGATAGTTTTTGGGGGAATGATTGTGGAGATGATGATGGTGGTGGTGACAATGATGGTGGAGATGATGATGATGATGATGATGATGGTGATGATAATGGCAGTGAAGATGATGATGATGATGATGATGATGATGATGATGATGATGATGGTGGTGAAGGTGATGATGTTCTGATAATGGAGATGATGATGATGGTGATGATAATGGCAGTGAAGATGATGATGATGGTGGTGAAGGTGATGATGTTCTGATAATGGAGATGATGATGATGGTGATGGTGATGATAATGGCAGTGAAGATGATGATGATGATGTTCTGATAATGGAGATGATGATGATGGTTATGGTGATGGTGATGTTGATAATGATAGATGGTGGTGGAGATGATGATGGTGATGATAATGGCAGTGAAGATGATGATGATGATGATGGTGGTGAAGGTGATGATGTTCTGATAATGGAGATGATGATGATGGTTATGGTGATGGTGATGATAATGGCAGTGAAGATGATGATGATGATGATGGTGGTAAAGGTGATGATGTTCTGATAATGGAGATGATGATGATGATGATAATGGCAGTGAAGATGATGATGATGGTGGTGAAGGTGATGATGTTCTGATAATGGAAATGATGGTTATGGTGATGGTGATGTTGATAATGATAGATGGTGGTGGAGATGATGATGGTGATGATAATGGCAGTGAAGATGATGATGATGATGATGATGATGATGATGATGATGGTGGTGAAGGTGATGATGTTCTGATAATGGAGATGATGATGATGGTTATGGTGATGGTGATGATAATGGCAGTGAAGATGATGATGATGATGATGGTGGTGAAGGTGATGATGTTCTGATAATGGAGATGATGATGATGATGGTTATGGTGATGGTGATGATAATGGCAGTGAAGATGATGATGATGATGATGGTGGTGAAGGTGACGATGTTCTGATAATGGAGATGATGATGATGATGGTGATGATAATGGCAGTGAAGATGATGATGATGATGATGATGGTGGTGAAGGTGATGATGTTCTGATAATGGAGATGATGATGATGATGATGGTGATGATAATGGCAGTGAAGATGATGATGATGGTGGTGAAGGTGATGATGTTCTGATAATGGAGATGATGATGATGATGATGATGATGATGATAATGGCAGTGAAGATGATGATGATGATGATGATGGTGGTGAAGGTGATGATGTTCTGATAATGGAGATGATGGTTATGGTGATGGTGATGTTGATAATGATAGATGGTGGTGGAGATGATGATGGTGATTAGGGATGAGCCGAACACTAGACATGTGCGATTAGTTTCGTACGAATCGGAAATTTGTACGAATTTTTATGAATACGAATTCTGTACGGCATACGAAATTTCGTTTACGAATTTCGGATCCAAATGATCTGAATCCAAACTACCAAATAACGATTTTCAACTAATACGAAAGAAACAAACAAAAAAAGTTACGAAAGTAGGAGTTGTGTCCAGAATCAACGAAAAACAATGTACTCTACCGAAAGTACAAATGATGGTATTGAGCTTCCCTTTAATAGTGCCGTTGTACGTCTTATACGTCACCGTGTTCTTGGCGTTCGGAATTTCCGACAACATTTGTGCGACCGTGTGTATGCAAGACAAGTTTGAGCCAACATCCTTCGGAAAAAAAATACACGGTTTTGTTGTCGGAATTTCCGATCGTCTGTACGCGGCATGAGTCCGTAGAGTTCAATATTAACGATTCGTACGAAATTCGTATTTCGTACGAATCGGAATTAAATTCCGTACACGAATTGAGAATTACGATTTTTTTTTAATACGGAATGGAACGAAACAAATTTTTTGACGGCTCCCATGTCTTCCGAACCCCCCCCCCCCCCCCTGTTCGGTTCGCACCAGAACCTGCGAACAGACAGAATGTTCGTGGGAACTTTAGAACCCTATTAAATACAATGGACTCGAACGTTCGAAATCTAAAGTGTTAATTATAAAGGTTAATATGCAAGTTATTGTCCTAAAAAGTGTTTGGGGACCCGGGTCCTGCCCCAGGGGACATGTATCAATGCAAAAAGAAGTTTTAAAAACGGCCGTTTTTTCGGGAGCAGTGATTTTAATAATGCTTAAAGTGAAACAATAAAAGTGAAATTTTCCTTTAAATTTCGTACCTGGGGGGGTGTGTATAGTATGCCTGTAAAGTAGCGCATGTTTCCCGTGCTTAGAACTGTCCCTGCACAAAGTGTCATTTCTGAAGGAAAAAAAGTCATTTAAAACTCACTCGCGGCTATTAATGAATTGTCGGCTCCCGGCAATATAGAGAAAAGCCATTGATAAAAAAAAGCGTGGGGGTTCCCCCAAATTCAATTACCAGGCCCTTCAGGTCTGATATGGATATTAAGGGGAACCCTGATGCAATTTAAAAAAAAATATGCGTTGGGTTCCCCCCAAATGCCAGGTTGCATGCTCAGATAAAGGGTCTGGTCTGGATTTTTGGGGGAACTCCACGACATTTTTTTTTTAAAATTTGGGGTGGAGTTCCCCTTAAAATCCTTTCCAGACCTGAAGGGCCTGGTATGGATTTTAAGGGGAACTCCACCCCAAATTGAAGGAAAAAAATGGCATGGAGTTCCCCCAAAAATCCAGACCAGGCCCTTTATCCGAGCACGCAACCTGGCAGGCCGCAGGAAAAGAGGGGGGACGAGAGAGCGGCCCCCCCTCCCTCCTGAACCATACCAAGCCACATGCCCTCAACATGGGGAGGATGTCCCCATGTTGATGGGGACAAGGGCCTCATCCCCACAACCCTTGCCCGGTGGTTTTGGGGGTCTGGGGCGGGGGGGCTTATCGGAATCTGGAAGACCCCTTTAACAAAGGGGACCCCCAGATCCCGCCCCCCCTATGTGAATTGGTAAGGGGTACATTGTACCCCTACCATTTCACGAAGAAAAAAATAAAAACACATTCCAGCGATGTAATCCAATGTCCCGCGGCGATCCGATGTCCAGCGCTGCAGTCTCCACTCGAAACGTCATTGGCTGAGCAAACCTACACTGCAGAGGAAGTTCCCCATCAGGTTCACTCAGCCAATGACGTAGGCGGGGTCTGAGATATGAGGGCGCCCCTGCCCCCTTGTACCTCAGACCCCGCCTACGTCATTGGCTAAGCGGACCTGATGGGGAACTTCCTCCGCAGTGTAAAAAAAAATGAATAGACCCGCCCCTTCTCACGTTCCCTATCAGGAGCGGACCTGATGGGGAACGTGAGAAGGGGTGTGTCTATTCATTTTGGCTGAGCGGACCTGATGGGGAACTTCCTCTGCAGTGTAGGTCCGCTCAGCCAATGACGTGTCGTGTGGAGTGGAGACGGCAGCGCTGGACATCGGATCACCGCGGGACACTGGATTACATCACTGGAATGTGTTTTTTTTTTTTTAATAAAGGATTTTCCCAACTGTGTCTGCGTGTTTTTTACATTTTGTTACACTTTCTTCGTGAAATGGTAGGGGTACAATGTACCCCTTACCAATTCACATAGGGGGGGGGGGCGGGATCTGGGGGTCCCCTTTGTTAAAGGGGTCTTCCAGATTCCGATAAGCCCCCTGCCCAAAGACCCCCACAACCACCGGGCAAGGGTTGTGGGGATGAGGCCCTTGTCCCCATCAACATGGTAGTGTTGGTGGTGAAGATGATGATGATGGTGGTGGAGGTGATGATGTTCTGATAATGGAGATGATGATGATGCCAGTGACAATGATGGTGGTAGTATGATGATGATGGTGGTGGAGATGATGATGTTCTGATGGTGATGATGATGATGATGATGCCAGTGAAGTTGGTGGGGGTGGTGAAGATGATGATGGTGGAGATGATGATGATGATGGTGGAGATGATGATGATGATGGTGGAGATGATGATGATGATGGTGGAGATGATGATGGTAGTGGTGGAGATGATGATGATGATGGTGGAGATGATGATGGTAGTGGTGGAGATGATGATGATGATGATGGTGGAGATGATGATGATGATGGTGGAGATGATGATGGTGGTGGTGGTGGTGGTGGTGGAGATGATGATGGTGGTGGAGATGATGATGATGATGGTGGTGGTGGAGATGATGATGGTGGTGGAGATGATGATGGTGGAGATGATGGTGGTGGTGGAGATGATGATGATGATGGTGGTGGTGGAGATGATGATGATGATGATGGTGGAGATGATGATGGTGGAGATGATGATGATGATGATGGTGGAGATGATGGTGGAGAGGATGATGATGATGGTAGTGGTGGAGATGATGATGTTATGATGATGGTGGAGATGATGATGGAGATGATGATGGTGGTGGAGATGATGATGATGGAGATGATGGTGATGGTGGAGATGATGATGATGGTGGTGGTGGAGATGATGATGATGATGGTGGAGATGATGATGATGGTGGTGGTGGTGGAGATGATGGAGATGATGGAGATGATGATGATGATGGAGATGATGATGATGATGATGGTGGTGGAGATGATGATGATGATGGTGGTGATGATGATGATGATGGTGGAGATGATGATGATGATGGTGGTGGTGGTGGAGATGATGGAGATGATGGAGATGATGATGATGATGGAGATGATGATGATGGTGGTGGAGATGATGATGATGATGGTGGTGGAGATGATGATGATGATGGTGGAGATGATGATGATGATGGTGGTGGTGGAGATGATGATGGTGGTGGAGATGATGATGATGATGGAGATGATGATGATGGTGGTGGAGATGATGATGGTGGTGGAGATGATGGAGATGATGATGATGATGGAGATGATGATGATGATGATGATGATGATGATGATGATGATGATGATGATGATGATGGTGGTGGTGGAGATGATGGTAGTGGTGGAGATGATGATGTTCTGATGATGATGGTGGTGGAGATGATGATGATGATGGTGGAGATGATGATGATGATGGTGGTGGTGGTGGAGATGATGGAGATGATGGAGATGATGATGATGATGGAGATGATGATGATGATGATGATGATGGTGGTGGAGATGATGATGATGGTGGAGATGATGATGATGATGATGGTGGTGGTGGTGGAGATGATGGAGATGATGGAGATGATGATGATGATGGAGATGATGATGATGATGATGATGGTGGTGGAGATGATGATGATGATGGTGGTGATGATGATGATGATGGTGGAGATGATGATGATGATGGTGGTGGTGGTGGAGATGATGGAGATGATGGAGATGATGGAGATGATGATGATGATGGAGATGATGATGATGATGATGATGGTGGTGGAGATGATGATGATGATGGTGGTGGAGATGATGATGATGATGGTGGTGGTGGTGGAGATGATGATGGTGGTGGAGATGATGATGGTGGTGGAGATGATGATGATGATGGAGATGATGATGATGGTGGTGGTGGTGGTGGAGATGATGATGGTGGTGGAGATGATGGAGATGATGATGATGATGGAGATGATGATGATGATGATGATGATGATGGTAGTGGTGGAGATGATGATGTTATGATGATGGTGGAGATGATGATGGAGATGATGATGGTGGTGGAGATGATGATGGTGGAGATGATGATGATGGTGGTGGTGGTGGAGATGATGGTAGTGGTGGAGATGATGATGTTCTGATGATGATGGTGGTGGAGATGATGATGATGATGGTGGAGATGATGATGATGATGGTGGTGGTGGTGGAGATGATGGAGATGATGGAGATGATGATGATGATGGAGATGATGATGATGATGGTGGTGGAGATGATGATGATGATGGTGGTGATGATGATGATGATGGTGGAGATGATGATGATGATGGTGGTGGTGGTGGAGATGATGGAGATGATGGAGATGATGATGATGATGATGGAGATGATGATGATGATGATGATGGTGGTGGAGATGATGATGGTGGTGGAGATGATGATGATGATGGTGGTGGTGGTGGAGATGATGATGGTGGTGGAGATGATGATGATGATGGAGATGATGATGATGGTGGTGGTGGTGGTGGAGATGATGATGGTGGTGGAGATGATGGAGATGATGATGATGATGGAGATGATGATGATGATGATGGTGGTGGAGATGATGATGATGGTGGTGATGATGATGATGATGATGATGATATCCTCTCTGTATATGATGTCATAGTGTATACGCTGGATTGTTTTTCTCTTGTCTGTAATCCTGTGTTTCCTTCCCCAGGTTACTCCTCACCTGCTCCGGGATACCCCAACCCCCCTTACCCCTCCCCACCGTACCCCACCGCCCCCTCCGCTCCACCCGCACCTTTACCTCCTTCTCCTGGATTCCATGATTACCCCGGAGGTGGGTGCAGCGTCCCCCCCCAGCACCACATGCACCCCCGCCCACAGGTGGAGCCAGCAGGAGGAGCACCTTATATGCCTGTCAGCAGCGGGAGCTCCCCAAATGCCTTGGAATACCTTAGTCAGGTAACTACCTGTCTGTCTACCTACCTGTGTGTATACTCCATACATACCTACCTGTGTGTAGACTCCATACATACCTACCTGTGTGTAGACTCCATACATACCTACCTGTGTGTAGACTGACCTCCACCTGCAGTGAGTACTGTCTGTGACACCCGTACCACCCATAGACGTCGGACCCTCAGACCTCGCTCCCTGATATCCCTCAGCTTCAGACTAGGAGAGGAGGAGGGGCATCAATAGGAGCCAATCGGGCTCTACTACTCAGCACAGGGAGCTGCCTGATTGGATGGGAGAGCACCAGGTGGATGACCTCATCGGATACCGCTCTTCCCCTATCCAATCACAGGCCGGGGGGGGGGGAGGGGGCGTTTCCTGACCAGGATGATTTGGCTTTACCTGCAGTAGAGGAAAGTGAGGTCAGAGCCATCAGACCTCCCCTGAGGGGCCCCTCCGGCACTTCCTGGGGGAGAGTTCACAGTTCCTGAATATTCTCACTCCTGCCTGTCCCTGTGACACCCGTACATCAAATTTAGGAGTTGGTGGTCACCAGGACAGGACAAAGGATCAGCGCAGTCACCCTAGGATAGGACTACAGAACACCTCCCCCTTCACTCATCTACATAACATGGGGCATTTTCATAAAACTGAGGGGAGGTGTTCTGTAGTCACGTCCTAGGGTGAAAAAACACTCACTCGGTGTACTGTATCTATAAAGGATCAGAGTTGTCGCCCTAGGCCAGGACTACAGAGCACCTCCCTGTCTACACATTCCCATAAAATGGAGGGGAGGTGTTCTGTAGTCCTGTCCTAGAGGGACAACACTCACTCAGTGTACTGTATCTATTAAGATTCTGCATTGTCACCCTTGGATAGGACAAAAAAAACACCTCCTCCTCTACCCATCTACATAAAAAGGAGGGGAGGGGTTCTGTAGTGCTGTCTTAGGGTGACAACACTCACTGTACTGTGTGAGAAGACAAGTAGTGTTGTCACCCTAGGAAGGGGCTACAAAACACCTTCTCCTGTAGTCCTCTACGTAACATGTAAGGGAGGTGCTCTATAGTGCTGTTCTAGGGTGACAACACTCACTCACTGTACCGTATATGCGGATGAGCAGTGTTCTCACCCTAGAACAGGACTACAAAACACCTCCCACTCTATTCCTCTCCATAAAATAGAAGGTGTTCTATAGTCCTGTCTTGGGGTACTGTACTGTGTCTGAGGACAAGCAGCGCTATCATCCTGGGGCAGGACTACAGAACACCTCCCCACACACATACAATATATGGGGAGGTGTTCTGTAGTCCTTTTCCTAGAGTGGCAACCCTCATTTACTGAACTGTATCTGGAGGAGCAAAGCTGTCACCCAAAGACAGGACTACAGAACACCACCTCTGCTCGTCATCTACATAACATGAAAGGGAGGTGTTTCTGTAGTCCTGTCCTAAGGCGACAACACTCGCTTACTGTTCTGTATCTATAAAGGATCAGTGTTGTCACCCTAGGACAGGATTACAGGACCACACACCACCTTCCCCCTTACTCATCTACATAAAATGTAAAAGAAGGTGTTCTGTAGTCCTGCCTTAGAGTGACAACACTCACTGTACGGTATCTGTGGATGTGCAGTGTTGTCACCCTAGGAAAAGACTACAGAACACTTCCCTCTCTTTATAGATACAGTACTGAGATTTGTCACCCTAAGGCAGGACTACAGAAAACCCCCTCCATTTTATTTAGATGAGTGGAGGAGGGGGAGGTGTTGTGTAGCCCCCCCCCATTCATGCAACCAGTCCTCCCCCATCAGCTGACAGGATTTCTGGCGGAATCAACTTTATTTTTTTTAATCGGCAGCCAATCAGCCGTTCGGTAATTGTAACTCCATTCAGAAGTCCTGGAGCTGCAGCCAATCAGGAAAGAGCTGTCACTGTATCAGAACCTCCTGATTGGCTGCCGTTGCACAGCTTCTGAATGGAGGTACAACTTACTGAAAGGCTGACTGGCTGCTGATTAATTGACATCGGCTGTCATTTCTCCTGTCCTTCACCGCTGTGCGGAAGAGCGATGCCGGGCAGGGGAGTTGTGGGACAAGGCTCAGGACTGCAGGATTCGTATCAAAATATGGGTCAGTCCCGCAGAATCCGGGACGGTTGGGAGGCATGTATTCACCAAGATTTCACTGCGGGATTTGTATCAAAATATGGGTCAGTCCCGCAGAATCCGGGACGGTTGGGAGGCATGTATTCACCAAGATTTCACTGCGGGATTTGTATTAAAATATGGGTCAGTCCCGCAGAATCCGGGACGGTTGGGAGGCATGTATTCACCAAGATTTTACTGCAGGATTTGTATCAAAACATGGGTCAGTCCTGCAGAATCCGGGACGGTTGGGAGGCATGTATTCACCAAGATTTCACTGCAGGATTTGTATAAAAATATAGGTCAGTCCCGCAGAATCCGGGACGGTTGGGAGGCATGTATTCACCAAGATTTCACTGTGGGATTTGTATCAAAATATGGGTCAGTCCCGCAGAATCCGGGACGGTTGGGAGGCATGTATTCACCAAGATTTCACTGCAGGATTTGTATCAAGATATGGGTCAGTCCCGCAGAATACGGGACAGTTGGGAGGCATGTATTCACCAAGATTTCACTGCGGGATTTGTATTAAAATATGGGTCAGTCCCACAGAATCCAGGACGCTTGGGAGGCATGTATTCACCAAGATTTCACTGCAGGATTTGTATCAAAATATGGGTCAGTCCCCAGGAATTCGGGATGGTTGGGAGGCATGTATTCACCAAGATTTCACTGCGGGATTTGTATCAAAATATGGGTCAGTCCTGCAGAATCTGGGACGGTTGGGAGGCATGTATTCACCAAGATTTCACTGCGGGATTTGTATTAAAATATGGGTCAGTCCCACAGAATCCGGGACGGTTGGGAGGCATGTATTCACCAAGATTTCACTGCGGGATTTGTATTAAAATATGGGTCAGTCCCACAGAATCCGGGACGGTTGGGAGGCATGTATTCACCAAGATTTCACTGCAGGATTCGTATCAAAATATGGGTCAGTCCCGCAGAATCCGGGACAGTTGGGAGGCATGTATTCACCAAGATTTCACTGCTGGATTTGTATCAAAATATGGGTCAGTCCCGCAGAATCTGGGACGGTTGGGAGGCATGTATTCACCAAGATTTCACTGCGGGATTTGTATTAAAATATGGGTCAGTCCCACAGAATCCGGGACGGTTGGGAGGCATGTATTCACCAAGATTTCACTGCGGGATTTGTATTAAAATATGGGTCAGTCCCACAGAATCCGGGATGGTTGGGAGGCATGTATTCACCAAGATTTCACTGCGGGATTTGTATCAAAATATGGGTCAGTCCCCAGGAATTCGGGATGGTTGGGAGGCATGTATTCACCAAGATTTCACTGCAGGATTTGTATCAAAATATGGGTCAGTCCCACAGAATACGGGGACGGTTGGGAGGCATGTATTCACCAAGATTTCACTGCGGGATTTGTATCAAAATATGGGTCAGTCCCCAGGAATTCGGGATGGTTGGGAGGCATGTATTCACCAAGATTTCACTGCAGGATTCATACCAAAATATGGGTCAGTCCCACAGAATCCGGGACGGTTGGGAGGCATGTATTCACCAAGATTTCACTACAGGATTTGTATCAAAATATGGGTCAGTCCCGCAGAATCCAGGATGGTTGGGAGGCATGTATTCACCAAGATTTCACTGCAGGATTTGTATCAAAATATGGGTCAGTCCCGCAGAATCCGGGACGGTTGGGAGGCATGTATTTACCAAGATTTCACTGTGGGATTTGTATCAAAATATGGGTCAGTCCCGCAGAATCCGGGACGGTTGGGAGGCATGTATTCACCAAGATTTCACTGCAGGATTTGTATCAAAACATGGGTCAGTCCCGCAGAATCCGGGACGGTTGGGAGGCATGTATTCACCAAGATTTCACTGCGGGACTTGTATTAAAATATGGGTCAGTCCCACAGAATCCGGGACGGTTGGGAGGCATGTATTCACCAAGATTTCACTGCGGGATTTGTATCAAAATATGGGTCAGTCCCCAGGAATTCGGGATGGTTGGGAGGCATGTATTCACCAAGATTTCACTGCGGGATTTGTATCAAAATATGGGTCAGTCCCCAGGAATTCGGGACGGTTGGGAGGCATGTATTCACCAAGATTTCACTGCGGGATTTGTATCAAAATATGGGTCAGTCCTGCAGAATTCAGGACGGTTGGGAGGCATGTATTCACCAAGATTTCACTGCAGGATTTGTATCAAAATATGGGTCAGTCCCCAGGAATTCGGGATGGTTGGGAGGCATGTATTCACCAAGATTTCACTGCAGGATTTGTATAAAAATATAGGTCAGTCCCGCAGAATCTGGGACGGTTGGGAGGCATGTATTCACCAAGATTTCACTGCGGGATTTGTATCAAAATATGGGTCTGTCCCGCAGAATCTGGGACGGTTGGGAGGCATGTATTCACCAAGATTTCACTGCAGGATTTGTATCAAAATATGGGTCAGTCCCGCAGAATCTGGGACGGTTGGGAGGCATGTATTCACCAAGATTTCACTGCAGGATTTGTATCAAAATATGGGTCAGTCCCGCAGAATCCGGGACGGTTGGGAGGCATGTATTCACCAAGATTTCACTGCAGGATTTGTATCAAAATATGGGTCAGTCCTGCAGAATCCGGGACGGTTGGGAGGCATGTATTCACCAAGATTTCACTGCAGGATTTGTATCAAAATATGGGTCAGTCCCCAGGAATTCGGGATGGTTGGGAGGCATGTATTCACCAAGATTTCACTGCAGGATTTGTATCAAAATATGGGTCAGTCCTGCAGAATCCGGGACGGTTGGGAGGCATGTATACACCAAGATTTAACTGCAGGATTTGTATCAAAATATTGGTCAGTCCTGCAGAATCCGGGAAAGAATAAAAAATTTGCTGTGCACTGCTAAAATGTTTGGGTTGAAGAAATGGTGGCCGCCTTAGGTGGGCCGTTCCTCGAAATCCTCACGTCCAGTGAAGGATTGTGGACCCTTCACTAGTCTATTTTGCTTCTGCGTGTGACCACAGAGGGATGGGGCGCTTTCATTTTTTTTTTTTATTTCTACACTGTCCTGTTTTTTTTTTTTTTATCGCTTTATTACAAGGAATGTAAGCATCCCTTGTAATATTTTTTCTTTATTTCAGGTATTTATATAGCGCTATCAATATAACACAGCGCTTTACATCTATATTGTACATTCCCATCAGTCCCTGCCCTCAAGGAGCTTACAATCTAATATCCCTGACTCCCATCCATACATCCACTTACTGGGGCCAGTTTAGACAGGAGCCAATTACCCTCCCAGCATGTCTTTTGGATAGAAATAAGGAGGACAGGTCCTCTTTATGGAGAGATCTGGGGTCAAAAAGACCCCAAATTTCTCCGTTACCTGCAAAAAGATAAAAAAAACAAAAAGAAATGTTGATCTTTTACTTTTCAAAATAAAAATAAAAAAAAGGTTTACTTCCGCCCTAGACTGGAAGTGACGTCATGATGTCGCTCCGGTCCTCCAAGACCATAGAGATGATCAGAGATGATCTGGTCTCTGTTTGCCTCAGCTAATTAGCCACTTGGACCACTTTCATGAGAGAGCCCAAAAAATAAAAAAATACAGAGGTGAAGGCTGATATCTTCACCCATAACCCCGGTAGACCACTTGCAAAAACGTATTGCGGTCGGCAAGTGGTGAATGGAACTTGAATGATTCAGAGGAAAGGAAAACCCTTTGAGATGTGATTGTTTGCTAACTGGAGAGAAGATGGAGTAATGTAGGAAAGATGATCCGCACTCCGGTTGTTGCTCTTAAAAAAAAATCTTAATTTTATTGGAAAGCCATAGTGCACAAACGCAGATAAAAACAGTTGACGTGTTTCAGCCTATAAGGCCTTAGTCATAACCCAGTCATATGACTAAGGCCTTATAGGCTGAAACCCGTCAACGGTTTTTATCTGCGTTTGTGCACTATGGCTTTTCGATCCATCTATGGCCATTCCAATTTATGAGAAGATGATCTAACCAGTGACTGCTGGAAAATATCTGTGCAACCAATCAGATGCAACGCTGCTCGGTGTATTCTGACAGCTAAGGGGTCCCGATATCAGAATGCAATAGTACAGCGGGGAGGATTTCCCTCATCCATCTCCTATGTGTGGATAAGGGGATCCATTTGTTTTTTTTTCTCATTAGCCCACTAGATGATGACCTAAAAATGGCCGGCTTACATGGTGACCTCAGTAGATCACTCTACACAAGTTTTTATAACCATCTTCCCCTCTGGACTCTCCCTTCTCTCTCTTCCCCCTCCCTCCTCTCTCTTCCCCCTCCCTCCTTTCTTTTCCCTAATCCCTCTTCTCTCTTTCCTCTCCCTCCTTTCACTTCCCCCTCCCTCCTCTTTCTTCCCCCTCCCTCCTCTCACTTCTCCCTCCCTCCTTTCTCTTCTCCCTCCCTCTTCTCTCTTCCCCCTCCCTCTTCTCTCTTCCCCCTCCCTCTTCTCTCTTCCCTCTCCCTCCTCTCTCTTCCCCCTCCCTCCTCTCTCTTCCCCCTCCCTCCTCTCTCTTCCCCCTCCCTCCTCTCTCTTCCCCCTCCCTCCTCTCTCTTCCCCCTCCCTCCTCTCTCTTCCCCCTCCCTCCTCTCTCTTCCCCCTCCCTCCTCTCTTCCCCCTCCCTTCTCTCTCTTCCCATTCCCTTCTCTCTCTTCCCCCTCCCTCCTTTCTCTTCCCCTACCTCCTCTCTCTTTCCCCTACCTCCTCTCTCTTTCCCCTACCTCCTCTCTCTTTCCCCTACCTCCTCTCTCCTCCCCCTCCCTCCTCTCTCCTCCCCCCTCCTCTCACTTCTCCCTCTTCCCTCTCCCTCCTTTCACTTCCCCCTCCCTCCTCTCTCTTCCCCCTCTCTCTTCCCCTCCCTCCTCTCTCTTCCCCTCCCTCCTCTCTCTTCCCCTCCCTCCTCTCTCTTCCCCTCCCTCCTCTCTCTTCCCCCTCCCTCCTCTCTCTTCCCTTTCCCTCTTCTCTCTTCCCCCTCCCTCTTCCCTCTCCCTCTTCTCTCTTCCCCCTCCCTTTTCTCCCTCCCTCCTCTCTCTTCCCCTGTCACGTACCTGGTAGGTGAGCCCGACGTGCAGGGAGTGGCCTCTCGTAGACCTCTGGCTCGAGAACCCCTGATAGAGCAGACAGGGGCTCAGGAGGGCAAAGGAGCACAAGTGCCTGGCAGGAACTGAAGCAGGTGGAGGTAGAAGCAGCAGACTGCAGCTGAAAGTAATTGATGAGAGGCGTGCAGTGGTCCGCAGCAGGCACTTGAGGATCAGGAAGCAGACTTGGTGAAGACAGGCCGGGTCAGACACAAGCGGGCAGATAAGTACAAAGCAGGATCCAAGAATAGTTAAAGTCCAGGCCGGGTCAGTGTATCAGGCGGGCAGCAAACTGGTTAGAGGAGAAGGCAGAAGAGAAGTCGGGACGAGCCGAGGTCAAAGGCGGGCAGCAGACAGGAGAAGCCAAGGGAAGCCGGATCAGGTACCAGAGCAACTCGATCAGAGGTTCAGGTAACAAGGGTCTTCAGGAAACGCTGTAGACCGGACAGCAAGGATGCAGAGTGACAGCTCTCTTTAAATAGGCAGTCTTTGGCGCCAAACTGCGTCATAGGCGCGCACAGCGCTATTGCGCATCCGAGCGCGCCCGTTCGCCACTATCGCGTGCCCGCGCACGCTTGTTCGCCGCTATCGCGCATGCGCCGAACGGGTCTTCCTGTGCATAGGAATTCTGAGACCCCGATTGCTGGGATGAGTGTGAGAACGTCTTTCCTGACATTGCCCCCCTCCTACGGGCAGCCTCCGGATGCCCAACTGGGCCAGCCTACCTGGGTGAGACCTTTTGAAGGCCGTGATCAATCTTTTGGCATGAATGTTGGTTTCCAGTTCCCAGGAATTTTCCTCGGGGCCATTGCCCTTCCATTTAACCAGATATTGGGTTTGGTTGCGTCTCTTCCTGCAGTCCAGGATGGACTCGATTTCGAACTCCTCCTCACCATTGATGAGCACGGGCTCAGGAGGGCCAATACCTCGATTGGGAAAGGGATCTGGGACTGCAGGTTTGAGTAGCGACACATGGAATATCGGGTGTATCCGAAAAGATTCTGGTAATTTCAGCTCGTATGCCACGTCATTAATTTTCCTTGTTACAGGGAAGGGACCCACAAATTTAGGGCCCAGTTTCTTAGAGGGGCATGTCATTTTTAGATTCACTGTGGACAGCCAGACTTGATCTCCGGGTGTAAGGTTAAGTTCCCCCCTCCTCTTTTTGTCGAACACCTCCTTATTATGCGCCTGAGTCCTTGCCATTGTCTCCTGAAGCAACTTACTGTTGGTACTGAGGAAGTTCAGGGTCTCCTGGGCGGCTGGGACCGCACACTCTGGAATATTATTGGACAGGAACAGAGGGTGGAAGCCGTAGTTCGCAAAGAACGATGACTGCTTGGTAGCTGAGTGGACGGAATTGTTGTAGGCGAACTCGGCGAGGGGTAATAGTGGTACCCAGTCGTCTTGAGAGAAGGAAGAGAAACAGCGCAAATATTGCTCCAGGGTCTGATTTGTGCGTTCCGTCTGACCATTGGTCTGGGGATGATAAGCTGAAGAGAAGGAAAGGTCAATCTTTAAAGATTCGCAGAGTGCCCTCCAGAACCTGGATGTAAACTGCACCCCCCGGTCAGATACAATGTTCACAGGAATGCCGTGCAGTCTTACGATTTCTTTGATGAATAATTTTGCGGTCTCGGGGGCAGAAGGTGTACATCTCATGGGCAGAAAGTGGGCAATCTTGGAAAGTCTGTCCACTACCACAAAAATGGTAGTGCAATTTTCTGATGATGGTAGTTCCACAATAAAGTCCATCGAAATCATTCTCCAAGGTCTGTCTGGAATGGGTAAAGGCCTCAACAGACCCCAAGCTCTGGTCTTGCTGCCTTTGTTCTGAATGCAAGTAATGCATGATTCCACATAGTCTTTGCAGTCCTTAGACAGTTGAGGCCACCAAAACGTGCGCTGGAGAAGTTCAGATGTTTTGTGCACCCCAAAGTGGCCAGCCAGTTCATGATCGTGACAAGATTTGAGAACGTTAATCCGTAATTGTCGAGGTACGAAGATCTTGTCCTTGAACCATAGCAGGTCGTCTTTCAACTGTAGGGTAACATCCGGTGGGTAGGCCTCATTGGTAGAAGCCTTCTTAATCTGAGAAAGTAGGTCTCCTTGCAGCAAAAGGAAATTTCTGGGAGTCAGGATGGTGTCTGGGGGTGAGAGAGCTTCAGCTCCGCTAAACATCCGTGAAAGCGCATCTGGCTTGGTGTTCTTTGACCCGGGCCTGTAGGTTATATGGAATGAAAATCTGGTGAAAAAAAGTGCCCATCTGGCTTGACGTGGTTTCAGTCTTTTGGCTACTTTCAAGTACTCCAGATTTTTGTGGTCTGTATAGATCAAAATAGGATGTGCTGCCCCCTCTAGTAAGTAGCGCCACTCTTCCAACGCGGCCTTAATTGCGAGTAGCTCTCTGTCCCCCACATCATAGTTCCTCTCAGCTTCGGACAACTTCCGAGAGAAGAAGGCGACTGGATGCAACTGCGACTTGGGACCCTGTCTCTGGGAGAGCACCGCCCCCACTGCGATCTCCGAGGTATCTACCTCCAAAATGTAAGGCAGAGCGGGGTCTGGATGTTTCAGGACTGCGGCCGAGACAAACTGATCCTTTAAGGTGGAGAAGGCAACTTGGGCTTCCGGGGTCCAATGGAATCGTATGCCTTGCTTCGTCAAACTGGTGATGGGCGAGATGATGGTAGAAAATCCCCGGATGAACTTGCGATAAAAGTTTGCAAATCCTACAAAGCGTTGGATCCCTTTTTTGTCTGTAGGGATGGGCCAATCCAAGATGGCGGAAACTTTTTGTGGGTCTATTTTGACACCTTCTATGGAGATAATTAGTCCCAAAAACTGAATGCTCTGTTGTTCAAACTCGCATTTCTCGGGTTTCGCGTAAAGGCCATGCTGACGGAGTCGGGTTAACACTTTCCTGACATGCTCTCGGTGAATGGACAAGGACGAGGAGAAAATCAGGATATCGTCCAGGTAAATTATCACAAACAAGTCTAGGTAGTCTCTGAAAATGTCATTCACAAAGTGTTGGAATGTGGCAGGGGCGTTACACAAACCGAAGGGCATCACGAGATATTCAAAATGCCCGAATCGGGTACGGAAGGCAGTCTTCCATTCGTCCCCATTACGAATCCGGACCAGATTGTAGGCCCCACAAAGATCCAATTTGGTGAATATGGCTGCAGCCCAGAGTCTCTGGAATAGTTCTGGCACCAAAGGGAGAGGGTACCGGTTTTTAATTGTAATTTTATTTAGCGCACGGTAGTCTACGCAAGGGCGTAGGGAATGGTCTTTCTTTTCGACTAAAAAGATTCATGCTCCTGCTGGTGAAGTAGAAGGGCGGATGAACCCCTTCTCCAGGTTGTCGTCGATATAGGTCTTGAGGGTCCCGAGCTCTAGTTCGGTTAGAGGGAAGATCCTTCCGAATGGCACCTCTGCCCCGGAGAGGAGCTCAATCGGACAGTCATAGGATCGGTGCGGGGGAAGTGTTTCTGCACCCTTTTTGCTGAATACATCCAAAAAATGGTGGTAAACTTCGGGAACGGACTGGCTGGTTTCAGAGTCAGTGTCTAAGCAGAGCAGTGAGGAGGGAGCGTCAGCGACTTCTGGCACACAGTGCTGACAACAGTAAGGAGAAAGGAAGCTGATCTTACTCGTGGTCCAGTCAATTTGTGGGTTGTGTGCCCTCAGCCAGGGCATGCCCAGTATGATGGGAAATAGGGGGGATTCAATGATGTCCAGGCAAAGTAACTCCCGGTGATTACCGGAGATGGTTGCACTTAAAGGGACGGTTTCCAGTATGACTGGCCCTGACTTAATAGCTGATCCATCGGCCAGGTGTACAGAAAGTCCCTTAGTTTGGGGTTGCAAGGGGACCTGGAATCTGTTGGCAAAGGAAGCGTCCATAAAACCGCTGCATGCTCCGGAATCAATTATTGCGGTAGTTAGTTAGTATATTCCTTCCTGGAAGCTGTAAGGAGACAAAGACAGCCAGATGAGTTGAGTTGTCAAACGAAGTAGGTGAGTAGGTAGAAAAGATAGAGGAACACTTACGGGTCTTAGCAGGACAGGTCCTCACAAAATGACCTGGTTCCCCACAGTAGAGGCAGAGATTGTTGAATCGCCGCCGTTGGCGCTCTTCGGGGGTGAGCGAGGGGTGAAGCAGGCCAAGTTGCATGGGTTCCGAAGTATCAGCAGATGGGTGAGCGGGAGCCAGAGGAGCAGAGTGAGCAGGGTTGAACACACGAGGTAGCATCCATACAGGACGAGAGGGACCAGCGGTACGTTCAGCCCTTCGTAACCCTTAACCGCCTGTCAATTAAAGTAGACTGAAGAATTAGAGCGTCCAGTGTTGCTGGGATGCCAACTCGAGCCAGTTCATCCTTAAGGGGCTCGGAGAGGCCCATACGGAACTGGTGGCGCAGGGCAGCATCGTTCCAATTTGTGTCCGAACTCCAACGTCTGAATTCGGACACGTAGTCCTCCACGGGCCTGCGACCCTGCTGCAGGGAACATAATGCTGCTTCCGCGGTGGCTGCTTGTTGGGGATCCTCGTAGAGAAGATCCATGGCTTCAAAGAAAGTGCGCAGGAGGTTGAGGCAGGTGTCTTTATGCTCCAGAAGGCGGTGGGCCCAAGACTGAGGTTCGCCTGATAGTTGGGCGATGACGAAGCCCACCTTGGTAGTTTCAAGGGAAAAAGTCCTGGGTTGAAGAGCGAAAAAGAGCTCACAGGCGTTACGAAAAGCTCTGTATTTACTACGATCTCCAGAAAACCTCTCGGGAGGAGGAACCCGGGGTTCAGGTGGTAACATGACGACCGAGGGTGCGGGGGAAGCTCCCGATGCGGCAGGTGCCGTGTTAGACAGGGTCTGGACACGCTCCTCTAGGCGGGTATAGCCTTCCTGTAAGTTCCTGACTGCCGTAGTAAGTCCATCTAGGTGACGGCAGAGTTCCTCCATGGGAGAGGCTCCCTGCGTGGGCTCGGACATGGCTGTCCGGTACTGTCACGTACCTGGTAGGTGAGCCCGACGTGCAGGGAGTGGCCTCTCGTAGACCTCTGGCTCGAGAACCCCTGATAGAGCAGACAGGGGCTCAGGAGGGCAAAGGAGCACAAGTGCCTGGCAGGAACTGAAGCAGGTGGAGGTAGAAGCAGCAGACTGCAGCTGAAAGTAATTGATGAGAGGCGTGCAGTGGTCCGCAGCAGGCACTTGAGGATCAGGAAGCAGACTTGGTGAAGACAGGACAAAGCAGGATCCAAGAATAGTTAAAGTCCAGGCCGGGTCAGTGTATCAGGCGGGCAGCAAACTGGTTAGAGGAGAAGGCAGAAGACAAGTCGGGACGAGCCGTGGTCAAAGGCGGGCAGCAGACAGGAGAAGCCAAGGGAAGCCGGATCAGGTACCAGAGCAACTCGATCAGAGGTTCAGGTAACAAGGGTCTTCAGGAAACGCTGTAGACCGGACAGCAAGGATGCAGAGTGACAGCTCTCTTTAAATAGGCAGTCTTTGGCGCCAAACTGCGTCATAGGCGCGCGCGCGCTATCGCGCATCCACGCGCGCCCTTTCGCCACTATCGCGTGCCCGCGCACGCTCGTTCGCCGCTATCGCGCATGCGCCGAACGGGTCTTCCTGTGCATAGGAATTCTGAGACCCCGATTGCTGGGATGAGTGTGAGAACGTCTTTCCTGACATCCCCCCTACCTCCCTCCTCTCTCTTCCCCTCCCTCCTCTCTCTTCCCCTCCCTCCTCTCTCTTCCCCTCTCTCTTCCCTCTCCCTCTTCTCTCTTCCCTCTCCCTCTTCTCTCTTGCCCCTCCCTCCCTCTTCTCTCTTCCCCCTCCCTCCTCTCTCTTCCCCTCCCTCCCTCCTCTCTCTTCCCCTCCCTCCCTCCTCTCTCTTCCCCCTCTCTCTTCCCTCTCCCTCTTCTCTCTTCCCCCTCCCTCCCTCTTCTCTCTCTTCCCCCTCCCTCCCTCTTCTCTCTCTTCCCCCTCCCTCCCTCTTCTCTCTCTTCCCCCTCCCTCCCTCTTCTCTCTCTTCCCCCTCCCTCCCTCTTCTCTCTTCCCCCTCCCTCCCTCTTCTCTCTTCCCCCTCCCTCCCTCTTCTCTCTTCCCCCTCCCTCCCTCCTCTCTCTTCCTCTTCTCTCTTCCCCCCTCCCTCTTCTCCCTTCCCCCTCCCTCCCTCCTCTCTCTTCCCCCTCTCTCTTTCCCCCCCCTCCCTCCCTCTTCTCTCTTCCCCCTCCCTCTTCTCCCTTCCCCCTCCCTCCCTCCTCTCTCTTCCCCCTCTCTCTTTCCCCCCCCTCCCTCCCTCTTCTCTCTTCCCCCTCCCTCCCTCTTCTCTCTTCCCCCTCCCTCCCTCTTCTCTCTTCCCCCTCCCTGTCTCTCCTAATTGTATCACCTTGGTCTTTGTTTTCCTCCTCGGAGATCGATATCTTGCAAATTTCTTCTTCACATTTTGCTGACACATTTGTATCTCAGCTCTGCTTACATCTCAGGAGAACGTCTGAGGCCCTGGAAGCTTCTCCTGAGATATTCGCTGTCAATGGAAATAAAAAACAAATATATCACAGACAGCACTTCACTGCGTTCCTGCAAGTGCCCCGATATGGCAAGACCACAATTTACACTTAGGCCTCGTACACACGACCGAGAATCTCGTCAGGAAAAAACACGTCGTTTTTCTTGACGAGATTCTTGGACAAGAAACTTGTCCCGGCCGAGTGTACAGACGCTCCATTCAAAGAGCCAGACCTTCTCATCCAACATCAGTGCCAGACCTCACAAATGCTCTTCTGGAAGAATTGTCAAACATTCCCATAGACACCCTCCTAAACCTTGTGGACCGCCTTCCCATAGACACACCCCTAAACCTTGTGGACGGCCTTCTCAGAGGAGTTGAAGCTGTTATAGCTGCAAAGGGTGGACTAATTCAATATTGAACCCTACGGACTAAAGCCTCGTACACACGGTCGGACTTCCATCTGACTTTTCCGTGGTTTTTTGTCCGAACGGAGTTGGCCGGGCACACCCATAGCATACACACCACAGGACTTTTCTGCAAACTTTCCTAAAACTTCTTCCAACATCGCGTGGTTTTTCTGCTCTTTTCTGCTTTTTACCGCCACCCTTTGGTCAACTTCTGCTATTGTTGGTTGATTTTAACATTAGTTGTTTTGTCCATCGGACAAAAGTCCTATGGTTATCTGTACACACGGTCGGACTTTGCTCCATCAGACTTTTGTTGGGCAAAAGTTTGTCCGTTTACAGTCCCAACTTTTGTCCGATGAAAACAAGAAAAAAGCAAAAAAAAGTTTGTCCGATGGAGCGTACACACGGGTCGGATTGTTGGTCCAACTTGCTCAAAATGAACTTTGTTGGTCAAAAGTCCGACCGTGTGTACGGGGCTTTAGACTGGGATGCCATTAAAGTGCATGTGCGTGTAAAGGCAGGCGTCCCAATACTTTTGGTAATATAGTGTGTGTATAATTAATTCATATAAATAAATAAATAAATAAATAAATATATATATATATAATATATAAAAAAAAAATTGTTTGAATAAAAAAAAAAAAAAAAACCCTGTTACAGGTATTCAGATTGCACATTTATTATATGTATTACTATTAGTAAAAGGTTAATAATTTTCTCAGTGCTTTACAAAATACACATTTATTATATTTATTATTATTTTCTTAATACACAAATAATGTAGTAATTTCCTATACATGTTAGGAGGAGTGGGTAGTGTTCCGTCACACAGGACTGGGGGGGGGGAGGGGAAGTGCTGGTCTCGGTGTCACCGTGTTATAAGTAGAGACAGATGTCCCTTCCTCCTCTGTCGGTGTCATAGTTCTGTACAGGGTGTGTGTATTGGGGGTGGGGAGGGATTCCACAGACTGGAGGAGAAGGACATCCAGCTATTCCTGACACCCAGCCAAACAATGCGGAGGAGGACTGATCTCTACATTCGTCCAACCAGAACCAGCCAAACCAGACCGACACCGTCCACCCCGAACCCGAGCACCGCGCCCGACTCCGAGAATACCAAACTCCATCCACTCCCCGAACCCGAGCACCGCGCTCGACTCCGAGAATACCAAACTCCATCCACTCCCCGAACCCGAGCACCGCGCTCGACTCCGAGAATACCAAACTCCATCCACTCCCCGAACCCGAGCACCGCGCCCGACTCCGAGAATACCAAACTCTATCCACTCCCCGAACCCGAGCACCGCGCCCGACTCCGAGAATACCAAACTCCATCCACTCCCCGAACCCGAGCACCGCGCTCGACTCCGAGAATACCAAACTCTATCCACTCCCTGAACTACCGCCTACTGTGTACACATCAACTGTGCTTTATTTCTATTCTATAGCTCTGACATATACCGCAGTGCTGTACAGAGAACACTGAGCCAATCACATCAGTCTCTGTACCAGAGGAGCTTACACTCTAATGTCCTCTCCCCCCACAGTCACATCAGTCTCTGTACAGAGGAGCTTACACTCTAATGTCCCCTCCCCCCACAGTCACATCAGTCTCTGTACAGAGGAGCTTACACTCTAATGTCACCTCCCCCCACATTACATCCGTCTCTGTACAGAGGAGCTTACACTCTAATGTCCCCTCCCCCCCCCATAGTCACATCCGTCTCTGTACAGAGGAGCTTACACTCTAATGTCCCCCCCCCACACATCACATCAGTCTCTGTACAGAGGAGCTTACACTCTAATGTCCCCTCCCCCACATCACATCCGTCTCTGTACAGAGGAGCTTACACTCTAATGTCCCCCCCCCCCCCATAGTCACATCCGTCTTTGTACAGAGAAGCTTACACTCTAATGTCCCCTCCCCCCACATCACATCAGTCTCTGTACAGAGGAGCTTACACTCTAATGTCCCCTCCCCCACAGTACATCAGTCTCTGTACAGAGGAGCTTACACTCTAATGTCCCCTCCCCCCACATCACATCAGTCTCTGTACAGAGGAGCTTACACTCTAATGTCCCCTCCCCCCACAGTCACATCAGTCTCTGTACAGAGGAGCTTACACTCTAATGTCCCCCTCCCCCCCCCATAGTCACATCCGTCTCTGTACAGAGGAGCTTACACTCTAATGTCCCCTCCCCCCCCCCACAGTCACATCAGTCTCTATACAGAGGAGCTTACACTCTAATGTCCCCTCCCCCCACAGTCACATCAGTCTCTGTACAGAGGAGCTTACACTCTAATGTCCCCTCCCCCCACATCACATCAGTCTCTGTACAGAGGAGCTTACACTCTAATGTCCCCTCCCCCACATCACATCAGTCTCTGTACAGAGGAGCTTACACTCTAATGTCCCCTCCCCCCACATCACATCAGTCTCTGTACAGAGGAGCTTACACTCTAATGTCCCCCTCCCCCCACATCACATCAGTCTCTGTACAGAGGAGCTTACACTCTAATGTCCCCTCCCCCACAGTACATCACTCTCTGTACAGAGGAGCTTACACTCTAATGTCCCCTCCCCCCACATCACATCAGTCTCTGTACAGAGGAGCTTACACTCTAATGTCACCTCCCCCCACATTACATCCGTCTCTGTACAGAGGAGCTTACACTCTAATGTCCCCTCCCCCCACATCACATCAGTCTCTGTACAGAGGAGCTTACACTCTAATGTCCCCTCCCCCACAGTACATCAGTCTCTGTACAGAGGAGCTTACACTCTAATGTCCCCTCCCCCCACATCACATCAGTCTCTGTACAGAGGAGCTTACACTCTAATGTCCCCTCCCCCACAGTACATCAGTCTCTGTACAGAGGAGCTTACACTCTAATGTCCCCTCCCCCACAGTACATCAGTCTCTGTACAGAGGAGCTTACACTCTAATGTCCCCTCCCCCCCACATCACATCAGTCTCTGTACAGAGGAGCTTACACTCTAATGTCCCCCCCCCCCACATCACATCAGTCTCTGTACAGAGGAGCTTACACTCTAATGTCCCCTCCCCCCACAGTCACATCAGTCTCTGTACAGAGGAGCTTACACTCTAATGTCCCCTCCCCCACACAGTCACATCAGTCTCTGTACAGAGGAGCTTACACTCTAATGTCCCCTCCCCCACACAGTCACACACTATTATGTAGCGGGGTGGTAAATTTAGGGGAAGTGTTTGGATGGTAATTGTGCCCAAACACCCTGATTTGTTAGAGTTGTTGCAACCATTTTTGTCCACAGGAAGACTATTGGTGTGCAGTTCCCTGTGGCCTACAGGTGGCGCTGCCACAGTAGGCTAGGGTTGAACCACCGATACAGTGCTGTGCCTTTTGTGACCCCCTCTCAGCAGCTGTACAGTGGGGCGGGGAACCTGCTGTGGATGCTGGGAGAGGATATAAAAGGGGCAGACGCCTCCTGTTTGGGGTCTCTCGTCGTACACGCCCAGGCACCTTTAGCCTGGGGTGTGCATGTGGTCCGTGTCCGGGTGCCCTAGGCCCAGAGGCTGTGTTCCTGTTCCATCTCATGCACCTTTTAGCCTGGGGTGAGGTAATACCCTGCCGTCCTGTTCGCCTGGGTATGAAGACCCAGGATCTGCAGCAAAGGCTCGAGGCCCAGCAGCACTTTCGGCTGGTGTCCACTAGGGATTGAGGAGTCCAGGGTGCCGCCTTGCGAGGGGACCCCCACTCTCAGAGAAGGGAGGATCATTCCGAAGGACCGATACGGAAGTCACGGTGAAGGAAGGGTCTGTTGACACTCTGGAGGGATGTCTTCTCCCTGACAGGGGCCATGTTCTAAGAAGGAAATTCACATTCACCAGGTCTGTGGCAGTGGCCTCATTCACCAGGTCTGTGGCAGTGGCCTCATTCACCAGGTCAGTGGCGGTGGCCTGATTCACCAGGTCAGTGGCGGTGACCTCATTCACCAGGTCAGTGGCGGTAGCCTCATTCACCAGGTCTGTGGCGGTGGCCTCATTCACCAGGTCAGTGGCGGTAGCCTCATTCACCAGGTCTGTGGCGGTGGCCTCATTCACCAGGTCTGTGGCGGTGGCCTCATTCACCAGGTCAGTGGCGGTGGCCTCATTCACCAGGTCAGTGGCGGTGACCTCATTCACCAGGTCAGTGGCGGTGGCCTCATTCACCAGGTCAGTGGCGGGGCCTCATTCACCAGGTCAGTGGCGGTGGCCTGATTCACCAGGTCAGTGGCGGTGGCCTGATTCACCAGGTCTGTGGCGGTGGCCTCATTCACCAGGTCAGTGGCAGTGGCCTCATTCACCAGGTCTGTGGAGGTGGCCTCATTCACCAGGTCAGTGGCGGTGGCCTCATTCACCAGGTCAGTGGCGGTGGCCTCATTCACCAGGTCAGTGGCGGTGGCCTCATTCACCAGGTCAGTGGCGGTGGCCTCATTCACCAGGTCAGTGGCGGGGCCTCATTCACCAGGTCAGTGGCGGTGGCCTGATTCACCAGGTCAGTGGCGGTGGCCTGATTCACCAGGTCAGTGGCGGTGGCCTGATTCACCAGGTCAGTGGCGGTGGCCTCATTCACCAGGTCAGTGGCGGTGGCCTGATTCACCAGGTCAGTGGCGGTGGCCTGATTCACCAGGTCTGTGGCGGTGGCCTCATTCACCAGGTCTGTGGCGGTGGCCTCATTCACCAGGTCAGTGGCGGTGGCCTCATTCACCAGGTCAGTGGCGGTGGCCTGATTCACCAGGTCAGTGGCGGTGGCCTGATTCACCAGGTCAGTGGCGGTGGCCTCATTCACCAGGTCAGTGGCGGTGGCCTGATTCACCAGGTCAGTGGCGGTGGCCTGATTCACCAGGTCAGTGGCGGTGGCCTGATTCACCAGGTCAGTGGCGGTGGCCTCATTCACCAGGTCAGTGGCGGTGGCCTCATTCACCAGGTCAGTGGCGGTGGCCTGATTCACCAGGTCAGTGGCGGTGGCCTGATTCACCAGGTCAGTGGCGGTGGCCTGATTCACCAGGTCAGTGGCGGTGGCCTGATTCACCAGGTCAGTGGCGGGGCCTCATTCACCAGGTCAGTGGCGGTGGCCTGATTCACCAGGTCAGTGGCGGTGGCCTGATTCACCAGGTCAGTGGCGGTGGCCTGATTCACCAGGTCAGTGGCGGTGGCCTGATTCACCAGGTCAGTGGCGGTGGCCTGATTCACCAGGTCAGTGGCGGTGGCCTCATTCACCAGGTCAGTGGCGGGGCCTCATTCACCAGGTCAGTGGCGGTGGCCTGATTCACCAGGTCAGTGGCGGTGGCCTGATTCACCAGGTCAGTGGCGGTGGCCTCATTCACCAGGTCAGTGGCGGTGGCCTGATTCACCAGGTCAGTGGCGGTGGCCTGATTCACCAGGTCAGTGGCGGTGGCCTCATTCACCAGGTCAGTGGCGGGGCCTCATTCACCAGGTCAGTGGCGGTGGCCTGATTCACCAGGTCAGTGGCGGTGGCCTGATTCACCAGGTCAGTGGCGGTGGCCTGATTCACCAGGTCAGTGGCGGTGGCCTGATTCACCAGGTCAGTGGCGGTGGCCTGATTCACCAGGTCAGTGGCGGTGGCCTGATTCACCAGGTCAGTGGCGGTGGCCTGATTCACCAGGTCAGTGGCGGTGGCCTGATTCACCAGGTCAGTGGCAGTGGCCTCATTCACCAGGTCAGTGGCAGTGGCCTCATTCACCAGGTCAGTGGCCTCATTCACCAGGTCAGTGGCGGTGGCCTCATTCACCAGGTCAGTGGTGGTGACCTTATTCACCAGGTCAGTGGCAGAGACCAACCTCACGGTCTGTGGCAGAGACTGTGCGCCTAGTATACTGCTTGAGAATCTGAGTAGTAAAGTGTTGAGCTACGTTTGTGCCTGGACCTCCTCCACACCCAAAGCTGTCCTGTCTTCTTGCTCCATGCTACAATTATATATACAGTGCCTTGAAAAAGTATTCATACCCCGTGAAATTTTCTACATTTTGTCATGTTACAGCCAAAATGTAAATGTATTTTATTGGGATTTTATGTGATGGACCAACACAAAGTGTCACATAATTGTGAAGTGGAAGGAAAATGATAAATTATACAAATAAATATGTGAAAAGTGTGGGGGGGGGAGAGGGGCATTTGTATTCAGCCCCCTTTACTCTGATACCCCCTAACTAAAATCTAGTGGAACCAATTGCCTTCAGAAGTCACCTAATTAGTGAAAAGAGTCGTCCTGTGTGTCATGTAATCTCAGTATAAATACAGCTGTTCTGTGAAGCCCTCAGAGGTTTGTTAGAGAACCTTAGTGAACAAACAGAATCATGAAGGCCAAGGAACACACCAGACAGGTCAGAGATAAAGTTGTGGAGAAGTAAAAAGCGGGGTTAGGTTATAATAAAATCTCCCAAGCTTTGACCATCTCACGGAGCTCTGTTCAATCCATCATCGGAAAATGGAAAGAGTATGGCACAACTGCAAACTTACCAAGACATGGCCGTCCACCTAAACTGACTGGCCGGGCAAGGAGACCATTCATCAGAGAAGCAGAGATAGAGAGATACAAAGTAACATTGTTTATAAACATTGATCAGACGGGAGATAGAGAGATACAAAGTAATATTGTTTATAAACATTGATCAGACAGGAGAGAGAGAGAGATACAAAGTAACATTGTTTATAAACATTGATCAGACAGGAGATAGAGGGATACAAAGTAACATTGTCTATAAACATTGATCAGATGGGAGATAGAGAGATACAAAGTAACATTGTTTATAAACATTGATCAGACAGGAGATAGAGAGATACAAAGTAACATTGTTTATAAACATTGATCAGACAGGAGATAGAGAGATACAAAGTAACATTGTTTATAAACATTGATCAGACAGGAGATAGAGAGATACAAAGTAACATTGTTTATAAACATTGATCAGACAGGAGATAGAGAGATACAAAGTAACATTGTTTATAAACATTGATCAGACAGGAGATAGAGAGATACAAAGTAACATTGTTTATAAACATTGATCAGACAGGAGATAGAGAGATACAAAGTAACATTGTTTATAAACATTGATCAGACGGGCGATAGAGAGATACAAAGTAACACTGTTATAAACATGTGGAAAATCTCAAGGGGTATGAATACTTTTTCATTGTTTCCCTGTGTGGTGTGTAATGCTCCTGTGTGGATACATTGTATAATAAATCACGCGTACATTGGTGAGTTGTATTCTCGGTGGTGGGTGGAGGGGGCGGGGCACACAATGTCATGTGATCGGCTGGCGCCATTAACTGATCGTTTCTTTCTCCTTCTTTCAGATAGACCAAATCCTCATCCACCAGAAGACGGAACTTCTAGAAGGTAAGTGAGAGGAGCCAGAGCCTCCATGATTGGAAGAACTGATATCCAATGAATAAAAGGGGCGGGGCCAGGGGCAGTCAGGCTGGGGGAGGAAGGGGCTAGATGATGCTGGACGTCCTCCAGCCAGGAAATGGGGCGGAGCTCTCTCTGACTTGCTGCAGCTTCTAATGAACATTGTGAGAAGCTTGCAGTGTGCGGTGATATCAGAGGAAGACACTTCAGTCCAGGATGCCAGGTGGTTGTGGTGCCTCCTCATTGGTGTGAATTGTATTCGGTGGTCCTGACCACTGAACCCCACGAGGTTCTCATTCTCACCGCAGCCAGGCACCCCGGCATTTGTGTCCCACCCTCATCCTTACAGCCTTCATGTACAGCGCGGTGTGCGGGGGTCCGGGTAGTAGAGATAGGTGGTTGGGCTGCGGTCTTACCAGCTGCCTGACGCGCCAATCGGACGGGACGGTGCACATGCCGTGGCTGCAAAAGTGACACCCCCACCAAATGTGACCCGATGAAGTGAGCGGGGGGGGGGGGGCAGGTGACTCCCATCCTACAACTGCATGGCGTGGGGTGCGGTGTTGGGGGATTTCAGGGTTTCAGCCAGACGTCCAGAATCCCCAACCTTACCGTGCTGCACCCAACCTTACCGTGCCGCACCCAACCGTACCGTGCCGCACCCATCCGTACCGTGCGACACCCAACCGTACCGTGCCGCACCCAACCATACCGTGCGACACCCAACTGTACCGTGCCGCACCCATCCGTACCGTGCGACACCCAACCGTACCGTGCCACACCCAACCGTACCGTGCCACACCCAACCGTACCGTGCCGCACCCAACCATACCGTGCGACACCCAACTGTACCGTGCCGCACCCATCCGTACCGTGCGACACCCAACCGTACCGTGCCACACCCAACCGTACCGTGCCGCACCCATCCGTACCGTGCGACACCCAACCGTACCGTGCCGCACCCAACCATACCGTGCGACACCCAACCGTACCGTGCCACACCCAACCGTACCGTGCCGCACCCATCCGTACCGTGTGACACCCAACCGTACCGTGCCGCACCCATCCGTACCGTGCGACACCCAACCGTACCGTGCCGCACCCATCCGTACCGTACGACACCCAACCGTACCGTGCCGCACCCATCCGTACCGTGCGACACCCAACCGTACCGTGCCGCACCCATCCGTACCGTGCGACACCCAACCGTACCGTGCCGCACCCATCCGTACCGTGCGACACCCAACCGTACCGTGCCGCACCCATCCGTACCGTGCGACACCCAACCGTACCGTGCCACACCCAACCGTACCGTGCCGCACCCATCCGTACCTTGCGACACCCAACCGTACCGTGCCGCACCCATCCGTACCGTGCGACACCCAACCGTACCGTGCCGCACCCATCCGTACCTTGCGACACCCAACCGTACCGTGCCACACCCATCCGTACCGTGCGACACCCAACCGTACCGTGCCACACCCAACCGTACCGTGCCGCACCCATCCGTACCGTGCGACACCCAACCGTACCGTGCCGCACCCATCCGTACCTTGCGACATCCAACCGTACCGTGCCGCACCCAACCATACCATGCGACACCCAACCGTACCGTGCCGCACCCATCCGTACCGTGCCGCACCCATCCGTACCGTGCCGCACCCATCCGTACCGTGCGACACCCAACCGTACCGTGCCGCACCCAACCATACCATGCGACACCCAACCGTACCGTGCCGCACCCATCCGTACCGTGCCGCACCCATCCGTACCGTGCCGCACCCAACCGTACCGTGCGACACCCAACCGTACCGCACCCATCCGTACCGTGCGACACCCAACCGTACCGTGCCGCACCCAACCGTACCGTGCCGCACACACCCAACCGTACCGTGCCGCACACACCCAACCGTACCGTGCCGCACACACCCAACCGTACCGTGCCGCACCCAACCGTACCATGCCGCACCCGCGTGCCGAGAACAGGTCATGGCACCTCCATGTGTGTCGGGACAGCGTGGAATTGTTCCCCCTGTTTTCTCTACGCAAAGTCTAAATGTGGCTCAGAACTTCCCCGACTCCGATCAGGACTGATACTTTGTATGTAGAAGTGATACTTTGTAGATAGTTTGTATGTAGAAGAGATATATTGTTTCTTAGAAGTGATATATTGTATGGAGAGTAGATACTTTGTTTGTAGAAGATATATATGGTATGTAGAAGAGATACATTGTATGTAGAGTAGATGGAGGTGATACTTTGTATGTAGAGTAGCTACATTGTATGTGGAAGTGATACTTTGTTTCTTAGAAGTCATACGTTGTATGTAGAAGTGATACATTGTCCTTTGCTGATATCATGTATGGATGGGGTGTGATCGGGGAGGGGGAAGGATATCATGTATGGATGGGGTGTGATCGGGGAGGGGGAAGGATATCATGTATGGATGGGGTGTGATCGGGGAGGGGGAAGGATATCATGTATGGATGGGGTGTGATCGGGGAGGGGGAAGGATATCATGTATGGATGGGGTGTGATCGGGGAGGGGGAAGGATATCATGTATGGATGGGGTGTGATCGGGGAGGGGGAAGGATATCATGTATGGATGGGGTGTGATCGGGGAGGGGGAAGGATATCATGTATGGATGGGGTGTGATCGGGGAGGGGGAAGGATATCATGTATGGATGGGGTGTGATCGGGGAGGGGGAAGGATATCATGTATGGATGGGGTGTGATCGGGGAGGGGGAAGGATATCATGTATGGATGGGGTGTGATCGGGGAGGGGGAAGGATATCATGTATGGATGGGGTGTGATCGGGGAGGGGGAAGGATATCATGTATGGATGGGGTGTGATCGGGGAGGGGGAAGGATATCATGTATGGATGGGGTGTGATCGGGGAGGGGGAAGGATATCATGTATGGATGGGGTGTGATCGGGGAGGGGGAAGGATATCATGTATGGATGGGGTGTGATCGGGGAGGGGGAAGGATATCATGTATGGATGGGGTGTGATCGGGGAGGGGGAAGGATATCATGTATGGATGGGGTGTGATCGGGGAGGGGGAAGGATATCATGTATGGATGGGGTGTGATCGGGGAGGCGGAGTATTCAGGATTGTTAGGTTGCAGAGAAGGGACTTTAGTGAAGTGTAGAGAAGGCCCCATTGCATTGTGGGAAGTGTGGATGAGACCGACTTAGAGGGGATCTGAGCTCTTCTTGTTGACGCAGCACTGCAACCGGCCTTGGAGATGTGCTGCCATCTAGTGGTGCTGCCGGCAACCGTACAATCTTCTCTAATGACCCCAACCCTCTGTTTATAAACATGATGATTTGTTTATGTTACATGTTATTATTATTATTATTATTATTATTTCCGGGACTTATATAGAGCTGTCAATTTACACAGCGCTTTACATATACATTGTACATTCACATCAGTCCCTGTCCTCAGGAGCTTACAATCTAAGGTGTTGGAAAATAATAATAAATATATGATAAAAAAGTATATAATAAATAATGAGTATATAATGAATAATAATCATATAATAAATAACAATTACTGTATATAATAAATATATAAAAAAACAAGCATATAATACATAACAAGCGTATTAAATAAATAACAAGCGTATAATACATAACAAGTATATAATAAATAAAAAAGTATATAATAAACCTATAATAAATATAAGCGTATAATAATTAACAAGTATATAATACATAATAGGCATTTATAAATATAAGTATATAATAAATAACAAGTGTATAATACATAATAAGTAAAAGCATAAATAAAAAAAAAAAGTATATAATACATAATAATATATAAAAAAATAACAAGCATATAGCAAATAAAAAGTATATAATAAATAATAAACCTATAATAAATATAAGCGTATAAAAATTAATAACTATATAATACATAATAAGCATATATAAATATAAGAATATAATAAATAACAAGTATATAATACATAATAAATAAAAGCATATACTAAATAACAAGCATATAATAAATAAGTATATAATACATAATAAGTAAAAGCATATAAGAAATAAAAAGTATAAAATACATAATAATAAAAAAAAATAAAAAAAATAACAAGTATATAATAAATAATAAACATATATAATAAGTATACAGAGCTGAGAAGAGGTCTAAGCAACACACCCAAAAAAATGAAGAATTCAGGGGGGGCTTTTAAAGTGCCATTACAGAAACTAATATGTACTCTATTAATGAAATATTCTTCTATTAATACAAATGATAAAATGAATAATAATAATAATCCACATTAGAAACTAGGGATGAGCTGAACACCCCCCTGTTTGGTTCGCACCAGAACCTGCGAACAGACAGAATGTTCGTGGGAACTTTAGAACCATATTAAATACAATGGACTCGAACGTTCGAAATCTAAAGTGCTAATTATAAAGGCTTATATGCAAGTTATTGTCCTAAAAAGTGTTTGGGGACCCGGGTCCTGCCCCAGGTGACATGTATCAATGCAAAAAGAAGTTTTAAAAACAGCCATTTTTTCGGGAGCAGTGATTTTAATAATTTTTAAAATGAAACAATAAAAGTGAAATATTCCTTTAAATTTCGTACCTGGGGGGTGTGTATAGTATGCCTGTAAAGCGGCGCATGTTTCCCGTGCTTAGAACTGTCCCTGCACAAAGTGTCATTTCGGAAGGAAAAAAAGTCATTTAAAACTCACTCGCGGCTATTAATGAATTGTCGGCTCCCAGCAATACAGAGAAAAGTCATTGATAAAACAAAATAAAAAATGCGTGGGGGTCCCCCTAAATTCAATTACCAGGCCCTTCAGGTCTGGTATGGATTTTAAGGGGAACTCCACCCCAAATAAAAAAAAATGGAGTGGAGTTCCCCCAAAAATCCATACCAGACCCTTATCCGAGCACACAACTTGGCAGGCTGCAGGAAAAGAGGGGGGGACGAGAGAGCGCCCCCCCTTCCTGAACCGTACCAGGCCACATGCCCTCAACATGGGGAGGATGTCCCACAACCCTTGCCCGGTGGTTGTGGGGGTCTGCGGGTGGGGGGCTTATCGGAATCTGGAAGACCCCTTTAACAAAGGGGACCCCCAGATCCCGCCCCCACCCCTATGTGAATTGGTAAGGGGTACATTGTACCCCTACCATTTCACAAAGAAAGTGTAAAAAAAAATTAAAAAAAATACACAGACACCATTGGGAAAGTCCTTTATTAAAAATAATTTAAAAAAAAAAAACATTCCAGCGGAGGAAGTTCCCCATCAGGTCCGCTCATCCAATGACGTAGGCGGGGTCTGACATACGAGGGGGCGGACCTGCTGGGGAACTTCCTCCGCAGTGTAATAAATAAATAGACCCGCCCCTTCTCACGTTCCGCATCAGGTCCCCAGCCTTACACCTACGTCATTGGCTGAGCGGACCTGATGAGGAACTTTAGAAGGGGCGGGTCTATTAATTTAATACACTGCCGAGGAAGTTCCCCATCAGGTCCGCTCAGGCTTAGCCAATGACGTTTCGTCTGGACAGCGCTGGACATCGGATCGCCGCGGGACACTGGATTTGATCGCTGGAATGTTTTTTTTATTTATTTTTTTAAATTAAGGACTTTCCCAACGGTGTCGTTTTTTTTTTTTTTTTTTACAATTTTTTACACTTTCTTTGTGAAATGGTAGGGGTACAATGTACCCCTTACCAATTCACATAGGGGGGGAGGGATCTGGGGGTCCCCTTTGTTAAAGGGGTCTTCCAGATTCCGATAAGCCCCCTGCCCAAAGACCCCCACAACCACGGGCAAGGGTTGTGGGGATGAGGCCCTTGTCCCCATCAACATGGGGACATCCTCCCCATGTTGGGGGCATGTGGCCTGGTACGGTTCAGGAGGGGGGGATGCTCTCTCGTCCCCCCCTCTTTTCCTGCGGCCTGCCAGGTTGCGTGCTCGGATAAAGGGTCTGGTCTGGATTTTTGGGGGAACTCCACGCCATTTTTTTTTTAAATTTGGGGTGGAGTTCCCCTTAAAATCCATACCAGACCTGAAGGGCCTGGTATGGATATTTGGGGGGAACCGCACGCATTTTTTTTTAAATTTGCGGCAGGGTTCCCCTTAATATCCATACCAGACCTGAAGGGCCTGGTAATTGAATTTGGGGCATCCCCGATGCATTTTTTTTATTTTTTATCAATGACTTTTCTATGTGGGGACATGGTGCTTTGAGGGGTCACAGACCCCCAAAGCATCCTCCCAATGTTGAGGGCATGTGGCCTGGTACGGTTCAGGAGGGGGGGGACGCTCTCTCGTCCCCCCCTCTTTTCCTGCGGCCTGCCAGGTTGCGTGCTCGGATAAGGGGTCTGGTATGGATTTTTGGGGGAATACCACGCCATTTTTTTTTAAAATTGGTGGTGGAGTTCCCCTTAAAATCCATACCAGACCTGAAGGGCCTGGTATGGATATTTGGGGGGAACCGCACGCATTTTTTTTTAAAATTTGCGGCAGGGTTCCCCTTAATATCCATACCAGACCTGAAGGGCCTGGTAATTGAATTCGGGGCATCCCCGATGCATTTTTTTTTTTTTTTTTATCAATGGCTTTTCTCTATATTGCCGGGAGCCGACAATTCATTAATAGCCACGAGTGAGTTTTAAATGACTTTTTTTCCTTCAGAAATGACATTTTTTGCAGGGACAGTTCTAAGCACGGGAAACATGCGCCACTTTACATGCATATTATACACACCCCCCAGGTACGAAATTTAAAGGAATATTTCACTTTTATTGTTTCACTTTAAGCATTATTAAGCATTATTAAAATCACTGCTATTACTTTGATTATCATTATTAGTTTCATTGTAACAACGTCTTTTGCATTGTGTCTATTTGTGTCTCCTATGGGAGCGCATTCGGCGCAGTACAAATCCTATATCAAATCAAATCAAATCTGTATATTTGAGGAGGGTGTTGACTGGCGGTAATGTTTTTTCTTGGGGGGGGTTCCATATTTTTAATCGTCTGGATTTATGTATTAAAATATTTACCAGAAAAAAAAAAATGAAAGTGATGATTAACAAGTTCCTCCTGGTTGCCTTGCAGCGGTGACGGGCTTCGAGACCTGCAATCAGTATGAGCTGCGGAATATAATGGGTCAGCGGATCTTCTCGGTGCAGGAGAGGAGCACGGTGTGCGCTCGTTGCTGCTGCGGATCCCTCCGCCCCCTCAATCTGCACGTCTGCGACTACACGGGAAGGGAGGTCATCCATTTTGTCCGCCCACTCAGATGCTCCAGCTGCTCCTTCCCTTGCTGCTTACAGGAGGTGAGACGGCGGACGCCGCGGCTAAACTCAAATCACGATCTCCTTCTGAAGTGAATGATATTTTCAGGCCTGTATATTCATATTCGTCTCTTTCATTAAATATCATATAATCCATATCTTGGTCCTCCATGACTCTTCCCGTGTTGGTGACACCTTTCTGTCTGTTGTCGTGCAGTTGGAGGTGCAGAGCCCCCCAGGTCAAACCATCGGTTACGTTGCCCAGACGTGGCACCCGTTCCTCCCCAAATACTCTCTCATGACGGAGACTCGGGAGCCGGTGTTGAAGGTGGTCGGTCCGTGTCTGATGTCCAGCTGCTGTGGAGACATTAACTTTCAGGTGAGACGAGGCCCTGTCACCAACCTCAATCCAAATATGTTCTTCTTCTACATTTTTAGGGTCTTTTTTTGAAAAGTTTCATTCTTGTTTTGAAGTAAATCAATTTTGGTGATCCTTCCAGTAAAGTGTATCTATGACAGGGGTCACTTTGGGTGGGGAGTTTGTGGAACTTGGCTTACCCTGGAGAGCTCTGAAAACTCTGAGTCCAGCTTCCCTGGACCCTCTAATGTGTAAATCACCCTGTGTCTCTAATAGGGGCACAGGGTGACTGAGAACCCCACTATGATCTGTACTAGTCAGACTCAATGTTGTATATATTGTATATTGTCTCATGCTGTTGTGTACTATTTTCTGTGTTGGTTTGGGGTGTGACTGTATTCTATTGTTCTATTGTGGCTGCCTCAACTGTTATAGGATGTGTAAGTGTGTTTGCTGTGAGGAAAGAGGGAGGGGGACTCCTCCAGCAGCCCCCCTGCTGATAAGACTGTTTACTGATAAGAAGTTTGAACACACCTGACCTGTGTGTCTATTGTCATTGGACACTTTAACCCGCCCTTTTTTCCAAGGGTGGGGGGGGAAGTGTTTTAAAGTGAGATATCTGTGTAACATGTGTAGCTCGAATAAAGTAGTCTGCTGATTTTTACCTACACTGAAGTATGACTGGTGGCTGGGGGGGGGGGGGGGCTAAAGAGTTTCGGATAGTGCTGGTTCTGGACAGAGGAAGCATTGACGGGGGACATAGTCCTGTTTGAGGACAAGGGTTCATCACAGTATCCACAGCTACTTCCTTTCTAGGGTGACAACAATCACCCAGTTTAGCAGTGGTGTTGTTACCTTTTTCTGGGCATCCAAGTTGGACTACAATGATGATGACACGCCCACATCATCTCTGTTCTCCTGTTCAATGCTTCTGTATCAAACTGCAATTCCCACCATGAAATGGGAACTAGCGCTTTTAATGGACATGAGGAAAAATTGCCTTGCTTGTCAGTCAAGCTAGGATGTCATAAAGGCGAGGGCCGACCAGAAGTCTTCTGGCTGGGTGTCATGGTGGGCAAGACAGACCTGGAGTCTTCTGGTTTGTCAGTCAGGGTATGATGTCATTGTAGGCAGGACAGACCAGAAATCATTTTGCCTCTTGGTCAAGGTATGATGTCATGGTAGGCAGGAAAGACCAGAAATACTCTTGCCTCTCAGTCAAGGTTTGATGTCATGATGGAGACTAATAAACAAAGAAATTGGACTTTAAACGGCACATAGGTAGTTCATGTAAAAATCTAAGGGTTTTATTATAAAGATTTGTAAAAATACATTCATAAATATCTGTATAATAATCATCAATACCAAGCACAGTCTGCTGGTAAGCAGAAAAAATGGAGGTTCCCCTCAGGTATGTTGAACTCTAAACGCCAAGTGATGCGCACCTCTATGGACCTGGTGCGTGGGCTGGGCAGGGATAATCTGTCCACAATGTAGCCCAGAGGTGGAAACGTAGTCAGGCTTGGAGTCTGGCAAATTGGCGTGGTATCGAGCCTGTAGGGAACCTCTCCTTACCAGCAGAATGTGCTTGGTTTAATACTCCGCTGTCTACTACTATGATTTACCTAACTGGCTAACTGTTTTAGATATACTGCCAGTGTGTTGGTATCCAGGTTCGTGTTACATTACTCAATACGACCTGTTTACTACCATGCTCCTGAAGAAGCGTCACGATACGCGAAACATGTAGAGCAGAGCAAGAAAACGTTTCTGCATGCTGGACCCACGATTAAGGCTATTCACTTCATATGTACACTGTTCAACCATCATTGTTTATTGGATATGTATTTCTCTTAATTTGAGTTTACCAATGCTATTGTAGTCTTTGGAAGTGATATTAGAGCATTACTCTGGGCCATGTATTGATGATTATTATACAGATATTTATGAATGTATTTTTACAAATCTTTATAATAAAACCCTTAGATTTTTACATGAACTACCTATGTGCCGTTTAAAGTTCAATTTCTTAGTTTATTAGTCTCCATTTCCAAATATCGGGACGTTGGCACATTTATACCAGTGCATCCACAGTGTCACCCTGTGAGGATGCACATTTAAGCATTTCCTTTAAAAATGATGTCATGATGGGCAGGACAGACCCAAAATCATCTTGCCTCTGAGTTAAGGTATGATGTCATGGTAAGCAGGACAGACCAGAAATCGTCTTGCCTCTCAATCACATTATGATGTCATGGTGGGCAAGACAGACCAGGAGTCTCCTGGTTTGTCAGTCAGGGTATGATTTCATTGTAGTCATGTCAGACCCAAAATCATCTTGCCTCTCAGTCAAGGTATGATGTCATGGTAAGCAGGACAGACCAGAAATCGTCTTGCCTCTCAGTCAAGGTATGATGTCATGGTAAGCAGGACAGACCAGAAATCGTCTTGCCTCTCAGTCAAGGAATGATGTCATGGTAGGCAGGACAGACCAGACATTGTCTTGCCTCTCAATCACATTATGATGTCATGGTGGGCAGGACAGACCAGGAGTCTCCTGGTATGTCAGTCATGGTATGAAGTCATGGTGGGTAGGACAGACCAGGAGTCTCCTGGCATGCCAGTCAAGATATGATGTCATGGTGGGCAGGACATCCCAAGAGTCCCTTGGCTTGCAAGTCAATTTTTGATCTCACAGTGGGAACCACAAACCGGAAGTCTCCTGGCCCATCTGTCAAGTTATGAGGTAAGTCCTGGTTTGCCATTCAAAATATGATTTTTTTTGGTGGGTGGGACAGACCAGGAGTCTTCTGTCCTGGCAGTCAATGTATTAGGTCATAGTGGGCAGGACAGACCAGGAGTTTCCTTGCCTGTCAGTCATGGTTTGATGTCATGGTGAGTGGAAAAGAACAGGAGTCTTCTTGCCTGTCTGCCTTGGCTATTGATAAGGCCTGTGCTTGGAATTCACACTGGAAAAAATACAATTGTAGGTCCAGCTCACTTCTGGTTTGACCCACGATAAATGCTTAAGGGTCCCCGCTCAGGCTCTCAAGGTCTGATGAATTGGATGCCACTAACCCGTGAGGGTGCAGGCTGAGGGGAGGTCCATCCAGACTCGAAGCACATTGCAGAAATAGAAAGAAATAGCCTGGCTGCCGCACACCTCGCCTGGCCCGAGTGGTTATGAGGTAAACGCAGCCTCTGCTCATTTCATCCAGGCCACGTCCCCAACATGTTTCGCCCCCCCTAGGCTTAATCATAATTCATTTTTCGCCCCACCCGGGGCTTAATTGTGGCAAAACATGTTGGGGACGTGGCCAGGATGAATCGAGCCGAGGCTGCTTTTGCCTGCTAACCACTCGGGCCAGGCGAGGTGTGCGGCTATCTTTTTTGGTTTGGTCACATTGTTGCCAGTCAAACCTTGATGAAGTGGGTGCTTGGACCCCTGAAACGCATTGTATAATTTTTTTGGGATTGTACCCCTGACTTGTAATGGAATAAAGTTGTATCTGGACCTCTTAGCAGTGACGCTTCAATTTCAATTGTTGTTATTACACTACAAGCCAAGGAGACTGTGGAGATCCTCTGGGGTGTAGAAGCTGCCTGCTCAGGAACCATATCAGTCACACCAAACATCAGTCCCCTAAATTAACAATACCAGTAAGATAACCCTATGACTCCAGCACTATCTTTCCACTTTCCTCAACAGTCATGGTTTGATGTGATAGTGGGTGGAAAAGACCAGGAGTCTCTGGGCCTGTCAGTCAAGGTATGATGTCATGATGGGCAGGACAGACCAGGAATCTCCTGGCTTATCGGCCAATGTATGATACAAACAAAAAAGAGCCGCTGCTCCAGGTGTATGATGATAACCTGAGGTGGAATGCCTCGTAGAGTGCCAGCCCCGGCCCGCCTCCGTGGGAAACTTGTAAGAAAAGAAATGGCTGCACATCCAGGAATTCCGATGGCCTTTTATTGTTCACAGTGATAACACCAAAGGCACCAACACGAGGTCACGTATACGCATTTCACACAAACATCTTGTGCTTAATCATTACCAAATGATTAAGCACAAGATGTTTTGTGTGAAACGCATCTACGTGACCTCGTGTTGGTGTCTTTGGTGTTTATCACGTTGAACAATTAAAGGCAATCGGAATACCTGGATGTGCAGCCATTTCTTTTCGGCCAATGTATGATGGTATGGTAGGCAGGACAGATCAATAGTTTCCCAGCCTGTCAGTCAAGGTATGATGTCATGGTGGATGAGACAGACAAGGTATCTCATTGCTTGTTAGTCAAGGTATGACTTCATGGTGGATGGGACAAATTAGGAGTCTCTTGACCTGTAAGTCAAAGTTTGATGTCATGGTGGACAGGACAGATCCGGAGTCACCTGGCTTTTCGGTCCATGTACAGTATGATGTTATAGTAGGCAAGACAGATCAGGAGTTTCCTGGCCTGTCAGTTAAGGTATAATTGTCATGGTGTGTGGGAAACACCAGGAGTCTCCTGGCCTGTCAGTCAGATTTAGGCAGTGGACAGTGGATGGGACAGATCAGGAGTCTGAGACACCCGGATCCTCCTACCAGGGCCGCCATCAGGGGGGTACAGGCAGTACACCTGTAAGGGGCCTGGAGGTCCCCAGGGGCCCGGATGGCAACCCCCCTTTTTTTTTTTTGTAAGGGGCCCAAAGGTCCGCAGGGCCCCGGATGGCAACCCCCCTTTTTTATAGATTTATTTTTTATTTTATTTTTTTTATTACATTTTTTTTTTTTTTAAAGTGGCCCAGAGGCTCGGAGGTCCCTGGATGGCAACCCCCCCTTTTTTTTTATAATTTTTTTATTTATCTTATTTTTTATTTTTGTAAGGGGCTCGGAGGTCCCCAGGGCCCGGATGGCAACCCCCCAGCTTTTTTTTTTTTTTATAATTTTTTTTTTTTTTATTTTTTTATGTAAGGGGCCCAGAGGTCCCCAGGGCCCGGGATGGCAAACCCCCCCCTTTTTTTTTTGTTCTTTTGTGTTTTTTTTTGTTCGTCAGCACCCAAAGCCCCCCCCCCCCGACCTCAACAATTTGCGGCGGCAGCACCCCCCCGCTTCTCAATTCGTGGCACCCCCCCGCTTCTCAATTCACGGCAGCCCCCCCCCCAGGGGGCCCATGCCTAAAGCTGTGTAAGGGGCCCCCAAAATTCCTGACGGCGGGTCTGCCTCCCACTACAGCAAGCAATGGTGTAAGGGCTCCATTGCAGTTTGAAATTGACTACAATGGGGGAGATCCACAACTGGTGGCTCTGGTAAACGAGCGTTTACGAAGACGACTTGTCTTACATACACAATATTAGGTACACTGAGCCCAGGAAATGCTGTATTCAGTAAAAAAAATAAAAATGGTTTAGCTGCTGCTTTGATTGCAAAATTAAAACATTTCCTGGATTTCGGATCTGGCTGAAAGCACCAAAAATAATATTAATATCCTTGTAGAATCTTCAGTTATAAACATGTTGAATTAATGTTGCTATAAATAGTGACATCAATCATTTAATCCACGGGACTCATTAAATAAGGCCCTACTGCCACAAACAAACTCAATTTTTGCTACAGAAAAATAAATTCTTCCTCATGATCATATAAAACACATCATTGTTTCTCATCATCCCCCCCCCCCCCCCCCCCATGTTTACAGCATTTCTCAGTTAAAATGCTCTTCGTCTTTCATATTTTAATATGGTATTTCCCAATTTTCTCCACTGTGAAGGTCGGAATGTGTGCGGGCGAGGAATTTGGGCGGATCCCACCCTTCCATACATTTTTTCCACAACTTTCTGTTTTTTTGGTGAAAGTTTTTACTGATGGTCACCCAACACTAATGCCGCGTACGCACAATCGGAAATTCTGACGACAAATGTCCGATGGGAGCTTTTTTGTCAGAAATTCCGACCGCGTGTAGGCTCCGTCGGACATTTGCTGCCGGAATTTCCGACCACAAAAAATTTTGAGAGCTGGTTCTCAAATTTTCCGACCAAGAAAAGTTGTCGTCGGAAATTCCGATCGTCTGTATGCAATTCCGACGCACAAAAAAAAAAACACGCATGCTCAGAACCAAGCAGAAGAGCCGAACTGCCTATTGAACTTCACTGATCTCGGCTTGTCGTACGTCTTGTACATCACCGCGTTCTTGGCGTTCGGAATGTCCGACAAGATTTGTGTGACCGTGTGTGTGCAACAGAAGTTTGAGCCAACATTCCGTTGGGAAAAAATCCACGGTTTTGTTGTCGGAATTTCCGATACGCGGCATTACAGATACTCTATGTGACAAACCCTCTGTTCTCAAACAGATCTAGGTCCGCCGTCAATGCTTCCTCTGTCCAGATCCAGCACCGTCCAAGATTCTCCAGCCCCAGTCAACAGACAGCACCTCAGTGTAGGGAAAAAACCAACAGACAGCACCTCAGTGTAGGGTAAAAACCAACAGACAGCACCTCAGTGTAGGGTAAAAACCAACAGACAACACCTCAGTGTAGGGTAAAAACCAACAGACAGCACCTCAGTGTAGGGTAAAAACCAACAGACAACACCTCAGTGTAGGGTAAAAACCAACAGACAGCACCTCAGTGTAGGGTAAAAACCAACAGACAGCACCTCAGTGTAGGGTAAAAACCAACAGACAGCACCTCAGTGTAGGGTAAAAACCAACAGACAACACCTCAGTGTAGGGTAAAAACCAACAGACAGCACCTCAGTGTAGGGTAAAAACCAACAGACAGCACCTCAGTGTAGGGTAAAAACCAACAGACAACACCTCAGTGTAGGGTAAAAACCAACAGACAACACCTCAGTGTAGGGTAAAAACCAACAGACAGCACCTCAGTGTCCAAGATTCTCCAGCCCCCAGTCAACAGACAGCACCTCAGTGTAGGGAAAAAACCAACAGACAGCACCTCAGTGTAGGGTAAAAACCAACAGACAACACCTCAGTGTAGGGTAAAAACCAACAGACAGCACCTCAGTGTAGGGTAAAAACCAACAGACAGCACCTCAGTGTAGGGTAAAAACCAACAGACAGCACCTCAGTGTAGGGTAAAAACCAACAGACAACACCTCAGTGTAGGGTAAAAACCAACAGACAGCACCTCAGTGTAGGGTAAAAACCAACAGACAGCACCTCAGTGTAGGGTAAAAACCAACAGACAGCACCTCAGTGTAGGGTAAAAACCAACAGACAACACCTCAGTGTAGGGTAAAAACCAACAGACAGCACCTCAGTGTCCAAGATTCTCCAGCCCCCAGTCAACAGACAGCACCTCAGTGTAGGGTAAAAACCAACAGACAACACCTCAGTGTAGGGTAAAAACCAACAGACAGCACCTCAGTGTAGGGTAAAAACCAACAGACAGCACCTCAGTGTAGGGTAAAAACCAACAGACAACACCTCAGTGTAGGGTAAAAACCAACAGACAACACCTCAGTGTAGGGTAAAAACCAACAGACAACACCTCAGTGTAGGGTAAAAACCAACAGACAACACCTCAGTGTAGGGTAAAAACCAACAGACAACACCTCAGTGTAGGGTAAAAACCAACAGACAGCACCTCAGTGTAGGGTAAAAACCAACAGACAGCACCTCAGTGTAGGGTAAAAACCAACAGACAACACCTCAGTGTAGGGTAAAAACCAACAGACAACACCTCAGTGTAGGGTAAAAACCAACAGACAACACCTCAGTGTAGGGTAAAAACCAACAGACAACACCTCAGTGTATGATGGCAAACAAAAAACTGATTTTATTATCACACATGGACACACAGATATCTCCCTTCAAAACACTTCCCTCCCACCCTTGGCAAACAAGGCGGGTCAAACTGTCCAATGACAATGGACACACAGGTCAGGTGAGTTTAACTTCTCATCAGTAAACAGTCTTAGCAGGGGGGCTGTTGGGGTAAATCCCCCCTCCCTTTTTCCTCACAGCAAACGCACTTGCACATCCCATAATAGTTGAGGCAGCCACAATAGACAATAGAATACGGTCACACCCCAAAACATCACAGCAAATAGTCCAACAGCATGACACAGCACACATTATATATACATATGTACAGCACACATTATATATACAGCACACATTATATACATTTTACAAGGTTCTAGTGTGGTTGTAAAGAGAGTCCGACAAGTACAGATCATAGTGGGGGTTCTCATTCACCCTGTGCCCCTATTACAGGGTGATCTACACATAAGAGGGGTCGGGGAAGCTGAACAAGGAGCCTCCAGAACTCTTCAGGGCAAGCTGAGCCGCACAAACCCCTGACCCAAAGTCACTCCTGTCACACTCTATATGGCCAAAAGCTTGTGCACACCTGACCATCACACCCATATGAGCTTGTTGGACATCCCATTCCAAGACCGTGGCTATTAATTTGGAGTTGTGCCCCCCCCTCTCCCATACATCCTCCACTCTTCTGGGAAGGCTTTCCGCAATATTTTGGAGGGTGTCTGTGGGAATTTGTGCCCATTTGTGAGGTCAGTTTCTAATGTTGGATGAGGAGACCTGGCCCACCATTACCATTTCACTTCATCCCAAAAGTCTTCAGTAGGGCTTGAGTGCCGGATACTCAAGTTCTTCCACACCAAACTGGAAAAACCATGCCTTTATGGAGCTGGCTCATTTGTGAGGTCAGTTTCTAATGTTGGATGAGGAGACCTGGCCCACTATTACCATTCCAATTCATCCCAAAAGTCTTCAGTAGGGCTTGGAGGTCAGGGGTTGAGTGCAGGATACTCAAGTTCTTCCACACCAAACTGGAAAAACCAGGTCTTTATGGAGCTAACTCATTTGTGAGGTCGGGTATTGATGCTGAATAAGACAACCTGGCTCACATGTTGGGCCTCACATTGGATGCGAAAAAGAAAAAGACCTGGCTCACAATAGCCATTCCAACTTATCTCGAAGGTGTTCTGTAGGGATGAGGTCAGGGCTCTGTATAGGACACTCGAGTTCCTCCACACCAAACTGGTCAAACCATGTCTTTATGGAGCTGGCTTTGAGTTGCCCCCTTCCTTCTTTGTGCCTATAACAGCCTCCACTCTTCTGGACGGACATTCTACCGGATTTGGAGAATGTCTGGAAATTGGTGCCCTTTTGTGAGGTCAGGTACTGATGTTGGAGGAGAAGACCTGGCTCACAATTCAAATCCATCCCAAAGGTGTTCAGTAGGGATGAGGTCAGGGCTCTGTATAGGACACTCCAGTTCCTCCACACCAAAATGGTCAAACCATGTCTTTATGGAGCTGGCTTTGTACAGGGGGGGGGGCACAGTCATGCTGGAACAGAAAAGGGTCTTCACTAAACTGTTCCCACATGGTTGGAAGAGCACAACTGTCTACAATGTCTTTGTATGATAGTACCCTTTAACAGAGACATTTGGAGGGGTGTCTGTATCCTTTGGGTCATATAGTGTATCTGTTAGGAGTGAGATGGCCCTATTACAATTATTGGTAGGGTTCTTTAATCATGAACCTCCAAAGACAGGACTGATCTTGGATGAGAAGACCTGGCTCACCATCAGCATTCCAATTTAATCCAAAGGTGTTCAGTAGGGTTGAAGTCAGGGCTCTGTGCAGGGCACTTGAGTTCCTCCACACCAAACTGGACAAACCATGTCATTATGGAGCTGGCTCATTTGTGAGGTCAGGTACTGATGCTGAATAAGACAATCTGGCTCACATTTGCCAAAAAAGAAAAAGACCTGGCTCACAATCGTCATTCCAACTCATCCCAAAGATGTTCAGTAGGGATGAGGTCAGGGCTCTGTGCAGGACACTCGAGTTCCTACAGAACAAACTGGTCACACCATGTTTTTATGGAGCTGGCTTTGAGTTGCCCCCTTCTTTATTTGTGCCTATAACAGCCTCCACTCTTCTGTCCGGACATTCCACAAGATTTGGAGGATGTCTGGAAATTGGTGCCCATTTGTGAGGCGAGGTACTGATGTTGGGGGAGAAGACCTGGCTCCCAATCCAAATCCATCCCAAAGGTGTTCAGCAGGGTTAAGGTCAAGGCTCTGTACAGGACACTCGAGTTCCTCCACCCCAAACTGTTCAAACCATGTCTTTATGGAGCTGGCTTTGAGTTGCCCCCTTCCTTATTGGTGCCTATAACAGCCTCCACTCTTTTGGACGGACATTCCACAAGATTTGGAGGGTGTCAGGAAATTGGTGCCCATTTCTGAGGTCAGGTACTGATGTTGGAGGAGAAGACCTGGCTCACAATCCAAATCCATCCCAAAGGTGTTCAGTAGGGATGAGGTCAGGGCTCTGTGCAGGATATTAGAGTTCCTCCCCACCAAACTGGTCAAACCATGTCTTTATGGAGCTGGCTTTGAGTTTCCCCCTTCCTTATTTGTGCCTATAACAGCCAAACTCTGCCTGGAGTTTGCATGTTCTCCCTGTGCCTGCCTGGGTTTCCTCCGGGTACTCCGGTTTCCTCCCACACTCCAAAGACATGCTGGTAGGTTAATCAGATCCTGTCTATAAATTGGCCCTAGTATGTGTTTGTAAGCGCGTCGGGACCCTTTGGGATAAGACCGCGCTCTATCAAGATACCTCTCAACTCAACTCAACTCACTCTACTGGAAGGACATTCCACAAGATTTGGAGCGTGTCTGTGGAAATTGGTGCCCATTTGTGAGGTCAGGTACAGATGTTGGAGGAGAAGACCTGGCTCACAATCCAAATCCAACCCAAAGGTGTTCAGTAGGGTTAAGGTCAAGGCTCTGTGCAGGACAATCGAGTTCCTCCACCCCAAACTGGTCAAACCATGTCTTTATGGAGCTGGCTTTGAGTTATCCCCTTCCTTCTTTGTGCCTATAACAGCCTCCACTCTTCTGGACGGACATTCCACAAGATTTGGAGCGTGTCTGTGGAAATTGGTGCCCATTTGTGAGGTCAGGTACAGATGTTGGGGGAGAAGACCTGGCTCACAATCCAAATCCAACCCAAAGGTGTTCAGTAGGGTTAAGGTCAAGGCTCTGTACAGGACACTCGAGTTCCTCCACCCCAAACTGGTCACACCATGTCTTTATGGAGCTGGCTTTATACACAGGGCACAGTCATGGGTGGTCTTCCGAAACTGTTACCACAAGGTTAGGAAAAGCACACTTGTCTACAATGTCTTTGTATGATGGAGTATTATCAGTACCCTTCACTGGAGACACCTGGACTCCATCATTTGGTGGGGGTGCACATACATTTGGCCATGTCATAGGTAATGTAAAAATATCCACAAAGTTATGGCCATAAAGCAAATTTGCAAAGAATCCTTTGGGGTGGGGAGTATGACCCGTCCCCATATCATTTCAGGAGACCAGATAACGAAACATTAGTACGCAAAATGCTTCTCTATATTGTAATGAGGCCATGATCAAAAAGTGAGTTGAATAAGCAAGTTTTGGGGTCATTCAGGTCCCCTTTGTCAAGGAGACATACAAGTAGCTTGTAAAAGTCCAGCCCATCCAGCACCATACATACCTTCATCACCACCAGATAAAAGTGTGCTCTGCTTGTTGTGATACCATATTGGAGCTCAGGTAAGAAAAATACAGCACAAGAAATATATTTGAATGAAGTCATGATGCAAAAAGTGAAGTTAAAGAAGGGCCAAAAAAAAAATCCTGTTCCTACAGTGTTTACCACTTGCCGACTGCCGCACGCCGATATACTTTGGCAGAATGGCGCCGTCAGACAAATGGGCGTACCTGTGAATTTGCTGTTCAGCGGGCGCGCGCACGCCGCCTGAGGCGTGCACGCGCACCCGCCGCGTGCCTCGTGAGTGTGCCCGCAGGTCCCGGGAACTCGATGTTCCCAGGCGGCCCCGCGATTGCGGTCGGCAAAGGCAGAACAGGGGGGATGACTTTGTAAACAAGGCATTCCCCTGTTCTGCCTAGTGACATGTCACTGATCTACTGTTCCCCGTGATCGGGAACAGTGATCGCTGACGTGTCACTGGTAGCTCCTCCCCCTCGTAGTTAGAAGCACTCCCTAGGACACACTTAGCCCCTTCAGCGCCCCCTAGTGGTTAACCCCTTCCCTGCCAGTGTCATTTTTACAGTAATCAGTGGCTATTTATAGCACTGATCGCTGTATAATAGACAATGGTCCCAAAAATGTGTCAAAAGTGGTCCGATGTGTCCGCCATAATGTCGCAGTCACAATAAAAATCGCTGATTACTAGTTAAAAAAAAAAAAATAATAAAAATGCCATAAAACTATCCCCTATTTTGTAGACGCTATAACTTTTGCCCTTTTTTTTTTTTACCAATAATATGTATAAGAATACGTATTGGCCTAAACTGAGGAAAAAAATCATTAAAAAAAAATGGGATATTTATTATAGCAAAAAGCATTGTGTTTTTTTTTTTTCAAAATTGTCGCTCTTTTTTTGTTTATAGTGCAAAAAATAAAAAACGCAGAGGCAATCAAATACCATTAAAAGAAAGCTCTATTTGTGGGAAGAAAAGGACGTCAATTTTGTTTGGGTACAACGTTGCACGACCGCGCAATTGTCAGTTAAAGCGACGCAGTGTTGTATCGCAAAAAGTGGCAGCCAAATGGTCTGGGGCTGAAGTGGTTAAGGGCCACACGGGGCCCTGTTCTCACAGCGAGAAAAAAAGTTCCACCAACATTTTGGGGACACACAGGACCCCTTTCTGAAGGTGAAGCTGAGGGCTATTTATGTTCACATGACAGGTGTGCTTTAAAGGTCAATATAGACGGATGTCAGACTGTGGGGGAGGGTCAAACGCAGCTGTCGGGGAAAATATCTCACCTTTCTTTCTCGTACATCACGGGACACAGAGCGACATAGTCATTACTAATGGGTTATATAGATACCGTCAGGTGCTGGCACTGGCAACTTCCAAAACCGGAAGTACCCTCCCCTATATAAGCCCCTCCCATCCGGGAGCACCTCAATTTTTTGCCAGTGTCTAAGGTGTTGGCCAAGAAGAAACATGTGTTTTTCACTGAGCTTGCGTACAGGTTCTTTTGGGCCTCAGTAAGCTATTCCGGATCCGACCAAAAAAGCTTCATAGCTAAACGGTCGGTACCCGGGCCTTGCAGAGAAGAGCAAGGTTTTGCCTGTAATGCTTCTCTTAGGAGAGCTGGACCCTGGGATCCAGAGCTCTGGTCATACCCACGACCAAGATGTTTTCTGTGCAGGGTGCTATACAGGTCCAGGGGAGTGGAATCCTTGGGAACCCGGTCCCTGAAGGTTTGATTACAATGCCTGCCGTGATAGGTGAAGTTTGGGCTTTTGTGGACCAAACAAAGTCCTGCGGCGGGGAACAGGTAAGTGGGGGCCCCCAGGAACTTGGTTCTATTGGGGGACCCCCAAGCCTAATTTGTCTTTCTGTCTGTTACCTAATGGTATTCCCGCAAAATTCTGTGCATGCCTGTAACTACTAAAAAAATGTAATAATTTTTAATGGTGGTCAAGAAAAAAAAAAAAAAAAATTTTTTATATATATATTTAATATATTAGACTGCGGTACCTGTGTTTGTCCACTAGAGGCCGCTGTGGAATGTTTTCTTGTCATGTGGACTAGCTTCTTCTCAGCAGAGCAAAGTCCAGGCAGATGGTGAGTTCTCTTATAGGAAACTGCTTCCTCTGCCATGTTGCAGTGCTCGTCCATCCCCCGGCCTGCGGCAAAGAGGGGCCCTGGCTCCTGTCCCTTGTTACCATATTTGAAATTAGCGCTGAAGGCGCATGTGCCCGCGCGCGTGCACGCGCCTCTATATATAGAGGTGAGCCGGGAAAGGGGGCGGAGCCTGGGGGATGACGCTCTGTGCGCGCCGCAGCGCTTCTGCGCATGTGCGGGCGTCCCAGCAGTTTTAAAAAAACCACAATATTGTAGTGAGCTGGCTATGAAGTACAGAGACAGAGCTGGCAACATTTAAAGGCATACAGCAAGCGGTTGATACAGGCATCCCCTAGAAAGGCACATTAGTAGACACCAACTGTGATATAGCAGCAATTGTGCTAGACTATTCTCAGTAAAAGTGGTGTATTACGGCTGGAATACCTCAGCTTTAGGCTTAGGAATATGCCGTCCAGAAGCTCCGGAACTGAATCTTCCAGGAAGCGAAGGGGGTCTCATCGGGCTCGGAGGATCTTGGGCATACTCCTGCTGCACCAGTCTCCCCTGAAGTTCAGAGGTAAGTGACCGTAGAGACCCCGCAGGGGTACTTGGTACTGTGGCTGTCCTCAGTCACCTGCTCCTGTGTATGTAACAGAGGAGGTTTTTTCCTCAGCTCTGGGAGGATTAGAGAGAGATTGTCATTTATCGCTGCCTCCCTGTCAGGGAAAGCACGCCCGATCTCCGTCTCCTCCTTCAGAGTGCCTGTTAGCAGAGCAACAGTCCCATACAGGGATCGACCTGCCTGAAGGGGATCAGGATAAGGTTGATTCTGTTATAGAGGAATCAACAGTGGGGGAACCTTTTCTCAGCATCTCAAGCTGAAAGATTATGGGTTCAGTCTCTGACTAACATGGTCCGATCAGCATTTAAAAATGCACCTTGCGGAACCATCAACCACTACTGTATCCTCGTTGGGGTCGCTAGAAGCCCCCAGACTGTTTGTTCTTTTCCACTTCACCCTTTACTGAAAGGGCTCATTTACCAGGATTGGGAACGTCCTGAGAAAATATTTATTCCCCCAAGAGATTTCCGGTGGTCTATCCCATGGAGGATAAGTTCATCAAAAAAAATAAATAAAAAAAAATGGAAGGTCCCTACAGTGGACGCAGCCATCTCTTGTATGTATAAATCACTGACATGTCCAGTGGATAATGTCCAAATGTTCAAGAACCCAATAGATAAAAGATTGGAGTCCTTATGAAAATCTGCTTGGTGATACAACCAGCAGTAGCAGCTATTGGGGTCTGCTAAGCAGTGAAGGATCAGTTGAAACAGGTCTTGAGGGACTTGACAGATCAGCAGGCTTTGCCCTAGCTGATCTACCTAGAGCCTTAGGCTTTGCGGTTGACGCCATAGAGGATTCAGTCCATCAGGCCTCCCGCCTTACGCTGTCTGTAGTACATATGCGTAGGCTTCTATGGCTAAAAAACTGGTCTGCTGAAGCTCCCTGTAAAGAATGGCTGGTTAGCGTCCCATTTCATGGTGAACGCTTATTCAGGGAAAACCTGGACAAATATATCCAGAAAATTTCCAGCGGTAAAAATACGCTCTTGCCGGTTAAAAGCAGAGTTAGAGGTCCCTCTTTAAGAGGCCTGCTTCTCCAGTCCCTGGGGCGGCTGTGTAACAGTTCCGACGGCCTCCTCGGTCAAATCCCGGGGGTAAAAAACAGGGACAGTAGCAGGGTAATGAGAAACCCTGGGTCAGGGGAGGTACAAAACCTCCCCCAAAGTTAAATTCATTGAAGCCCCCACTCAGTCGGGTGGGGGGAGGACTCCAGTTGTTCGCAAGAGACCTGGCGGGACACGATCAAGACAGATAGGTGCTCTCCGCAGTAGGTTTGGGATACAGTTTGGAGTTAAAAGACTCTCCTCCTTCCCATTTTTGAGGTCAAACGTGCCAAGGGATCCCCGGAAGAGAGAGTCCCTCCTGTTGGCACTAGAACAACTATTGCTCCAAGGAGTAATTATGGAGGTTCCCCTGGAAGAATGAGGGTTCGGGTTTTACTCAAACCTCTTTACAGTCCCGAAGCAAACGCGGACGGGAGGCCCATATTAATTCTAAAAGGGCTATACAAATTCCTGTATATCAGGATTTTCCGATGGAGTCGATCCGATCGGTGGCCACTGCCCTACAAGGGGAGGATTGGTTAGCCACGATCGACATCAAAGATGCTTATTTGCACATTCCCATCTTTCCAGTCCACCAAAAATTTCTACGCTTTGCAGTAGAAGGGCGCCATTTTCAGTTCAGAGCCTTACCCTTCGGTCTGGCCACAGCACCACGAGTGTTTACAAAAATTCTGGCCCTTTATTGGCCAATTTAAGAACACAAGGTGTAATGATAATGGCATATCTGGATGACTTGTTGCTGATAGACCACTCAGTGAAAAAACTAGACGTGGTCGTTCACAAGACGATCAAGTATCTGGAATCTCACGGTTGGATTATCAACCGAGACAAGTCAGCCCTAAAAACCAGTCAAAAGTCTGGAATACTTGGGGCTAAGGTTGGATTCAGGCCAGAGAAAAATATTCTTGCCTCGAGGAAAGGTGTTGTCTTTGAAAGATTTGATCCACTTAGTGGGTACAAAAAAGACAGCCGTCCATACGCCTGTATATGAGGCTGCTGGGAAAAATGGTGGCATCATTCGAAGCAGTACCCTACGGTCAATTCCATTCAAGGAATTTGCAAGGGGCCATACTGTCAGCCTGGAACAAAAAAGTTCAGGCCCTAGACTTACAATGTCCTTGTCCCCTTCCGTTCGCAAGAGCCTCCGTTGGTGGTTGGTTCCCCAGAATCTGGAAAAAAGGAAATCCTTCAGTCCGATTTCCTGGAAGGTGGTCACTACAGATGCCAGCCTTATAGGCTGGGGAGCAGTACTGGAGCAATAGTCTCTCCAGGGCAGATGGTCGGATGCAGAAAAGGCCCTGCCCATCAATCTTTTAGAGATACGAGCAGCCCGGTATGCCCTAGTAGCATGGACATCCAAACTCCAAGGGTCCCCTGTCAGAATTCAATCAGACAATGCCACAGCAGTGGCATATATCAATCATCAGGGGGGCACCAGGAGTCGTGCAGCCCAGAGGGAAGTAAATTACATCCTGAAATGGGCAGAAAAATATGTCCCAGCCATATCTGCGGTATTCATTCCAGGAGTGGAGAATTGGAAGGCGGACTTTCTAAGTCGCCAGCAATTAGGCCCAGAGGAAGGGTCCCTTCACCCCGAGGTTTTCTGGACAATGTCAGCGGTGGGGAACATCGGATGTAGATCTTCTAGCATCCAGATTCAACGCAAAGGGGGACAGGTTTGTCTCTCGGAAAAGGGATCCCCTAGCTTGCGGCTCGGATGCCCTAGTGTTCCCTTGGGATCAGTTCAAGCTGATATATGCATTCACACCGCCACAGTGGTTACCTCGATTACTCCGCAGAATCAGGGTAGAAAAGAAACCAGTGATTCCGGTGGCTCCAGCGTGGCCCCGAAGAGCGTGGTACGCGGAGATTGTAAAATTTCAGTGGGGAGTCCTTGGACTCTCCCACGTCGTCCGGACCTGCTTTCGCAAGGACCGATATACCACCCTTCCTTACCAGCCCTAGGTTTGACGGCCTGGCTATTGAAGCCCACATTCTAAAAAAGAGAGGGCTCTCTAATGCTGTGGTATCTACCATGATCAATGCCAGGAAGCCGGTATCCAGGCAGATCTACTATAGAATCTGGAAGGCGTACATCGCCTGGTGTGAGGCCAAGAAATGGCATCCACATAAGTACGTAATAGGTAGGATTCTGGACTTCCTACAGTGGGCTGTAGATAGGAAGCTTGCCTTGAGTACTATCAAGGGTCAGATTTCGGCCTTGTCAATATTTTTTCAAAGGCCCTTGGCTTCGCATTCACTAGTCAAAGCCTTTATACAAGGAGTGATGCGTATTAGTCCTCCGGTTAATATTCCCATATGTCCATGGGATCTAAACTTGGTTCTGTCGGTTCTACAGAAACAACCATTTGAACCATTACAGCATATTTCCTTGGTACTTCTCACCAGGAAATTGATTTTTCTAGTAGCCATTTGTTCGGCTAAAAGAGTATCGGAATTAGCCGCTATGTCCTGTAGGGAGCCATATCTGGTTATCCATAAGGACAGAGTAGTGTTACGTCCTCATCCAGCCTTTCTTCCTAAGGTGGTATCGAGGTTTCATTTGAACCAAGATGTGGTTCTTCCTTCTTTTTTCCCCAAACCTACTTCGGTAGAGGAAAAGTTATTGCATTCTTTGGATGTAGTAAGAGCAGTTAAAGCTTATCTAAAAGCCACTGCTCAGATTCGCAGAACGGATACTTTGTTTATTCTGCCGGAAGGCCCCAGAAAGGGTCAGGCAGCGTCAAAATCTACTTTAGCCAAGTGGATTCGACAGGTCATTATGCAAGCCTATGGCTTGAGAAGGAGACCGCCTCCGTTCAAAGTTAGAGCGCACTCCACGAGAGCAGTTGGAACTTCATGGGCAGTGCATCACCAGGCCTCCCTGGCTCAAATCTGTAAGGCCGCAACATGGTCTTCAGTACACACGTTTACTAGGTTCTACCAGGTGGACGTTAGAAGTCAGGAGGATGTCGCCTTTGGGCGCAGTGTGTTGCAGGCCGCAAAAGATCCTCATGTCTGATAGCGCTCAGCTTATATATGGTGTATCCCCCCCCTCATTGGGCATTGCTTTAGGACATCCCATTAGTAATGACTATGTCGCTCTGTGTCCCGTGATGTACGAGAAAGAAAATAGGATTTTTATAACAGCTTACCTGTAAAATCCTTTTCTTGGAGTACATCACGGGACACAGAGCTCCCGCCCCTCTTTGGGGACACTTATTGCTTTGCTACAAAACTGAGGTGCTCCCGGATGGGAGGGGCTTATATAGGGGAGGGTACTTCCGGTTTTGGAAGTTGCCAGTGCCAGCACCTGACGGTATCTATATAACCCATTAGTAATGACTGTCGCTCTGTGTCCCGTGATGTACTCCAAGAAAAGGATTTTACAGGTAAGCTGTTATAAAAATCCTATTTTTTAGATGTTTGGGATCCAGTCATGACTTGTATGGAAGCAGAAGGCTGAATGTATCTCAAGGGGACGGGATGTATCGAAATAAAACACCAGAAATGTCTAAAGAAACAATAAACACAAGTTCACTCCCATCCATCAGATCCGGTGTGGGTTGTGGGATCTCAGTGTTCGGCTGGAGATCCTCTTTATCTGATGGTACCACCAATCGGGGTACAGACTGGATCATGGCTAATTATCCCTTCAAGGTTCAGCAGATTCCTCTCCAGTGTCCATCCCGGTGAACTCCTCGCTAATGGAGTCCTGGGGCAGAATAATCCTTTGATAATTGGTGGCCAAGAGGATTTTCTGTTATATTATTTTTTATTTTTAATACAAGTTTTATTCTGAGTCTGAAATCCCAGAAATCCCAAATCTTACCCTGCGAGTGATACTCATCTTTTATTACACTTTGATGGATACAATGAGGATTAACTATCAGCTCCCAATTCATTCACTTCTATATGTTTACCTTTCAGTGCAAAAGTCGTTTTACATATTTATCTTCTCTGGGTCTCTTCTCAAACTTCACCTCTTTTTTGTCTGTCTCTTATCTTCTCCTCTCCCCGCCTCAGCCTACTCTGACCCCTCTCCTCTCCTCAGCCTACTCTGACCCCTCTTCTCTCCTCAGCCTACTCTGACCCCTCTCCTCTCCTCAGCCTACTCTGACCCCTCTTCTCTCCTCAGCCTACTCTGACCCCTCTCCTCTCCTCAGCCTACTTGACTCCACTCCATTCCTCCCCCCCCCCACCTCAGACAACTCTGACTCCTCTCTTCATCTCAGCCTACTCTGACCCCTCTCCTCTCCTCAGCCTACTCTGACCCCTCTCCTCTCCTCAGCCTACTTGACTCCACTCCATTCCTCTCCCCCCCCCGCACCTCAGACAACTCTGACTCCTCTCTTCATCTCAGCCTACTCTGACCCCTCTCCCCCCCTCAGCCTACTTGACTCCACTCCATTCCTCTCCTCTCCCCACCTCAGACAACTCTGACTCCTCTCTTCATCTCAGCCTACTCTGACCCCTCTCCTCTCCCCACATCAAACTACTCTGACCCCTCTCCTCTCCCCACCTCAGACTACTCTGACCCCTCTCATCTCCCTATCTCTGGCTCCACTCCTCTCCTCTCCCCACCTTAGCATACTCTGACTTTTGCCCTCTCCTCAACCTTCATTCACTTTATCCTCCTCTCCCCATCTTCGACTCCTCTCACTCTCAACTTCTCTCCATATCACTCTCTTCCTCTCCTCTCCCCATCTCAGCCTCCATTCACTTTCATCTTCTCCTCTCCATCTTAACCTCCCCTCACTCTCATTTTTCCATCATCTCAGCCCCCTCTCAGGCTCATTCCCTCCATTCCCCATCTTGGCCTCCTCTCACTTCATCCTCCCCTCCCATTTTAGTATCCTCTCACTTCATACTCCTCTCTATCTCTCAGGCTCCTCTCACTCTCATCCTCTCCTTTCCTCATCTCAGCCTCCTCTCACTTCATCCACTCCTCTCCCCATTTTAGCCTCCTTGCACTTCATCCTTTAATCTCCCCATCGCAACCTCCTCTCACTCTTCTTCTCCTATCACTCTCATCTTCTCCCCATCTCAGCCTCCTCTCACTTCATCCTCTCCTCTCACTTCATCCTCTCCTCTCACTTCATCCTCTCCTCTCCCCATCTCAGCCTCCTCTCACTTCAATATTCCCTCCCCCATCTCAGCCTCCTCTCACGTCATCCTCTCCTCTCCCCATCTCAGCCTCCTCTCACTTCATCCTCTCCTCTCCCCATCTCAGCCTCCTCTCACTCATCTTTTCCTCTCCCATCTCAGCCTCCTCTCACTCATCTTCTCCTCTCCTCATCTTAGTCTTCTCTCTCTCTCTCTCTCTCTCTCTCTCTCATCCTCTCCTCTCACGCTGACCTTCTCATCTCAGCCTCCTCTCACTCTCATCTTCTTCTCCTATCACTCTCATCTTCTCCCCATCTATGCCTCCTCTCGCTCACCTTCTCCTCTCCCATCTCAGCCTCCTCTCACTCATCTTCTCCTCTTCTCATCTTAGTCTTCTCTCTCTCTTTTTCTCTCTCTTATTCCTCTGACACTGACCTTCCCATCTCAGTCTCCTCTCACTCTCATCTTCTCTTCTCCCATCTCAGTCTCCTCTCATCATCTCCTCTCCTCATCTCAGTCTCCTCTCACTCTCATCTTCTCCTCTCCCATCTCAGTCTCCTCTCATCATCTCCTCTCCCCATCTCAGTCTCCTCTCACTCTCATCTTCTCTTCTCCCATCTCAGTCTCCTCTCACTCTCATCTTCTCCTCTCCCATCTCAGTCTCCTCTCATCATCTCCTCTCCTCATCTCAGTCTCCTCTCCCCATCTCAGTCTCCTCTCACTCTCAGTCTTCTCTTCTCCCATCTCAGTCTCCTCTCACTCTCATCTTCTCCTCTCCCATCTCAGTCTCCTCTCATCATCTCCTCTCCTCATCTCAGTCTCCTCTCCCCATCTCAGTCTCCTCTCACTCTCATCTTCTCTTCTCCCATCTCAGTCTCCTCTCATCATCTCCTCTCCCCATCTCAGTCTCCTCTCACTCTCATCTTCTCTTCTCCCATCTCAGTCTCCTCTCACTCTCATCTTCTCCTCTCCCATCTCAGTCTCCTCTCATCATCTCCTCTCCTCATCTCAGTCTCCTCTCCCCATCTCAGTCTCCTCTCACTCTCATCTTCTCTTCTCCCATCTCAGTCTCCTCTCACTCTCATCTTCTCCTCTCCCATCTCAGTCTCCTCTCATCATCTCCTCTCCTCATCTCAGTCTCCTCTCCCCATCTCAGTCTCCTCTCACTCTCATCTTCTCTTCTCCCATCTCAGTCTCCTCTCATCATCTCCTCTCCCCATCTCAGTCTCCTCTCACTCTCATCTTCTCCTCTCCCATCTCAGTCTCCTCTCATCATCTCCTCTCCCCATCTCAGTCTCCTCTCACTCTCATCTTCTCTTCTCCCATCTCAGTCTCCTCTCACTCTCATCTTCTCCTCTCCCATCTCAGTCTCCTCTCATCATCTCCTCTCCTCATCTCAGTCTCCTCTCCCCATCTCAGTCTCCTCTCACTCTCATCTTCTCTTCTCCCATCTCAGTCTCCTCTCACTCTCATCTTCTCCTCTCCCATCTCAGTCTCCTCTCATCATCTCCTCTCCTCATCTCAGTCTCCTCTCCCCAACTCAGTCTCCTCTCACTCTCATCTTCTCTTCTCCCATCTCAGTCTCCTCTCATCATCTCCTCTCCTCGTCTCAGTCTCCTCTCCCCATCTCAGTCTCCTCTCACTCTCAGTCTTCTCTTCTCCCATCTCAGTCTCCTCTCACTCTCATCTTCTCCTCTCCCATCTCAGTCTCCTCTCATCATCTCCTCTCCCCATCTCAGTCTCCTCTCACTCTCATCTTCTCTTCTCCCATCTCAGTCTCCTCTCACTCTCATCTTCTCCTCTCCCATCTCAGTCTCCTCTCATCATCTCCTCTCCTCATCTCAGTCTCCTCTCCCCATCTCAGTCTCCTCTCACTCTCATCTTCTCTTCTCCCATCTCAGTCTCCTCTCACTCTCATCTTCTCCTCTCCCATCTCAGTCTCCTCTCCCATCTCAGTCTCTCCTCATCTCAGTCTCCTCTCCCCATCTCAGTCTCCTCTCACTCTCATCTTCTCTTCTCCCATCTCAGTCTCCTCTCATCATCTCCTCTCCTCATCTCAGTCTCCTCTCCCCATCTCAGTCTCCTCTCACTCTCAGTCTTCTCTTCTCCCATCTCAGTCTCCTCTCACTCTCATCTTCTCCTCTCCCATCTCAGTCTCCTCTCATCATCTCCTCTCCCCATCTCAGTCTCCTCTCCCCATCTCAGTCTCCTCTCACTCTCATCTTCTCTTCTCCCATCTCAGTCTCCTCTCACTCTCATCTTCTCCTCTCCCATCTCAGTCTCCTCTCATCATCTCCTCTCCTCATCTCAGTCTCCTCTCCCCATCTCAGTCTCCTCTCACTCTCAGTCTTCTCCTCTCCCATCTCAGTCTCCTCTCATCATCTCCTCTCCTCATCTCAGTCTCCTCTCATCATCTCCTCTCCTCATCTCAGTCTCCTCTCCCCATCTCAGTCTCCTCTCACTCTCAGTCTTCTCTTCTCCCATCTCAGTCTCCCCTCACTCTCATCTTCTCCTCTCCCATCTCAGTCTCCTCTCATCATCTCCTCTCCTCATCTCAGTCTCCTCTCCCCATCTCAGTCTCCTCTCACTCTGTCTTCTCTTCTCCCATCTCAGTCTCCTCTCACTCTCATCTTCTCTTCTCCCATCTCAGTCTCCTCTCATCATCTCCTCTCCTCATCTCAGTCTCCTCTCCCCATCTCAGTCTCCTCTCACTCTGTCTTCTCTTCTCCCATCTCAGTCTCCTCTCACTCTCATCTTCTCCTCTCCCATCTCAGTCTCCTCTCATCATCTCCTCTCCTCATCTCAGTCTCCTCTCCCCATCTCAGTCTCCTCTCACTCTCATCTTCTCTTCTCCCATCTCAGTCTCCCCTCACTCTCATCTTCTCCTCTCCCATCTCAGTCTCCTCTCCCCATCTCAGTCTCCTCTCACTCTCAGTCTTCTCTTCTCCCATCTCAGTCTCCTCTCACTCTCATCTTCTCTTCTCCCATCTCAGTCTCCTCTCATCATCTCCTCTCCTCATCTCAGTCTCCTCTCCCCATCTCAGTCTCCTCTCACTCTCATCTTCTCTTCTCCCATCTCAGTCTCCTCTCATCATCTCCTCTCCTCATCTCAGTCTCCTCTCCCCATCTCAGTCTCCTCATCTCAGTCTTCTCTCCCCATCTCAGTCTCCTCATCTCAGTCTTCTCTTCTCCCATCTCAGTCTCCTCTCACTCTCATCTTCTCTTCTCCCATCTCAGTCTCCTCTCATCATCTCCTCTCCTCATCTCAGTCTTCTCTCCCCATCTCAGTCTCCTCTCACTTTCATCTTCTCTCCCCATCTCAGTCTTCTCTCATCATCTCCTCTCCCCATATTTGTCTCCTCTCACTCTCATCTTCTCTTCTCCCATCTCAGCCTCCTCTCATCCTCTCCTCATCTCAGTCTCCTCTCACTCTCGTCTTCTCTTCTCCCATTTCAGTCTCCTCATCTTCCCCTCTCCTCGTCTCAGTCTCCTCTCACTCTCATCCCCTCCTCTCCCATCTCAGCCTCCTCTCACTTCATCCTCCTCTCCCCATCTCAGCCTCCTCTCACTTCATCCTCCTCTCACTTCATTCTCCTCTCCTTATCTCAGCCTCCTCTCATTTCATCCTCTCCTCTCCCCATCTCAGCCTCCTCTCACTTCATCCTCTCCTCATCTCAGCCTCCTCTCACTTCATCCTCTCCTCTCCTCATCTCAGCCTCCTCTCACTTCATCCTCTCCTCATCTCAGCCTCCTCTCACTTCATCCTCTCCTCATCTCAGCCTCCTCTCACTTCATCCTCTCCTCTCCTCATCTCAGCCTCCTCTCACTTCATCCTCTCCTCATCTCAGCCTCCTCTCACTTCATCCTCTCCTCATCTCAGCCTCCTCTCACTTCATCCTCTCCTCTCCTCATCTCAGCCTCCTCTCACTTCATCCTCTCCTCATCTCAGCCTCCTCTCACTTCAACCTCTCCTCTCCTCATCTCAGCCTCCTCTCACTTCATCCTCTCCTCTCCCCATCTCAGCCTCCTCTCACGTCATCCTCTCCTCTCCCCATCTCAGCCTCCTCTCACCTTATCCTCTCCTCTCCTCATCTCAGCCTCCTCTCACTTCATCCTCTCCTCTCCTCATCTCAGCCTCCTCTCACTTCATCCTCTCCTCTCCCCATCTCAGCCTCCTCTCACTTCATCCTCTCCTCATCTCAGCCTCCTCTCACTTCATCCTCTCCTCTCCTCATCTCAGCCTCCTCTCACTTCATCCTCTCCTCATCTCAGCCTCCTCTCACTTCATCCTCTCCGCATCTCAGCCTCCTCTCACTTCATCCTCTCCTCATCTCAGCCTCCTCTCACTTCATCCTCTCCTCTCCTCATCTCAGCCTCCTCTCACTTCATCCTCTCCTCATCTCAGCCTCCTCTCACTTCATCCTCTCCTCATCTCAGCCTCCTCTCACTTCATCCTCTCCTCTCCTCATCTCAGCCTCCTCTCACTTCATCCTCTCCTCATCTCAGCCTCCTCTCATTTCATCCTCTCCTCTCCTCATCTCAGCCTCCTCTCACTTCATCCTCTCCTCTCCCCATCTCAGCCTCCTCTCACTTCATCCTCTCCTCTCCCCATCTCAGCCTCCTCTCACTTCAATATTCCCTCCCCCATCTCAGCCTCCTCTCACTTCATCCTCTCCTCTCCCCATCTCAGCCTCCTCTCACTTCATCCTCTCCTCTCCCCATCTCAGCCTCCTCTCACTCATCTTTTCCTCTCCCATCTCAGCCTCCTCTCACTCATCTTCTCCTCTCCTCATCTTAGTCTTCTCTCTCTCTCTCTCTCTCTCTCTCTCTCTCTCATCCTCTCCTCTCACGCTGACCTTCTCATCTCAGCCTCCTCTCACTCTCATCTTCTTCTCCTATCACTCTCATCTTCTCCCCAATCTATGCCTCCTCTCGCTCACCTTCTCCTCTCCCATCTCAGCCTCCTCTCACTCATCTTCTCCTCTTCTCATCTTAGTCTTCTCTCTCTCTTTTTCTCTCTCTTATTCCTCTGACACTGACCTTCCCATCTCAGTCTCCTCTCACTCTCATCTTCTCTTCTCCCATCTCAGTCTCCTCTCATCATCTCCTCTCCTCATCTCAGTCTCCTCTCACTCTCATCTTCTCCTCTCCCATCTCAGTCTCCTCTCATCATCTCCTCTCCCCATCTCAGTCTCCTCTCACTCTCATCTTCTCTTCTCCCATCTCAGTCTCCTCTCACTCTCATCTTCTCCTCTCCCATCTCAGTCTCCTCTCATCATCTCCTCTCCTCATCTCAGTCTCCTCTCCCCATCTCAGTCTCCTCTCACTCTCAGTCTTCTCTTCTCCCATCTCAGTCTCCTCTCACTCTCATCTTCTCCTCTCCCATCTCAGTCTCCTCTCATCATCTCCTCTCCTCATCTCAGTCTCCTCTCCCCATCTCAGTCTCCTCTCACTCTCATCTTCTCTTCTCCCATCTCAGTCTCCTCTCATCATCTCCTCTCCTCATCTCAGTCTCCTCTCACTCTCATCTTCTCCTCTCCCATCTCAGTCTCCTCTCATCATCTCCTCTCCTCATCTCAGTCTCCTCTCACTCTCATCTTCTCCTCTCCCATCTCAGTCTCCTCTCATCATCTCCTCTCCTCATCTCAGTCTCCTCTCCCCATCTCAGTCTCCTCTCACTCTCATCTTCTCTTCTCCCATCTCAGTCTCCTCTCACTCTCATCTTCTCCTCTCCCATCTCAGTCTCCTCTCATCATCTCCTCTCCTCATCTCAGTCTCCTCTCCCCATCTCAGTCTCCTCTCACTCTCAGTCTTCTCTTCTCCCATCTCAGTCTCCTCTCACTCTCATCTTCTCCTCTCCCATCTCAGTCTCCTCTCATCATCTCCTCTCCTCATCTCAGTCTCCTCTCCCCATCTCAGTCTCCTCTCACTCTCAGTCTTCTCTTCTCCCATCTCAGTCTCCTCTCACTCTCATCTTCTCCTCTCCCATCTCAGTCTCCTCTCATCATCTCCTCTCCTCATCTCAGTCTCCTCTCCCCATCTCAGTCTCCTCTCACTCTCATCTTCTCCTCTCCCATCTCAGTCTCCTCTCATCATCTCCTCTCCTCATCTCAGTCTCCTCTCACTCTCATCATCTCCTCTCCTCATCTCAGTCTCCTCTCACTCTCATCTTCTCCTCTCCCATCTCAGTCTCCTCTCATCATCTCCTCTCCCCATCTCAGTCTCCTCTCACTCTCATCTTCTCTTCTCCCATCTCAGTCTCCTCTCACTCTCATCTTCTCCTCTCCCATCTCAGTCTCCTCTCATCATCTCCTCTCCTCATCTCAGTCTCCTCTCCCCATCTCAGTCTCCTCTCACTCTCAGTCTTCTCTTCTCCCATCTCAGCCTCCCCTCACTCTCATCTTCTCCTCTCCCATCTCAGTCTCCTCTCATCATCTCCTCTCCTCATCTCAGTCTCCTCTCCCCATCTCAGTCTCCTCTCACTCTGTCTTCTCTTCTCCCATCTCAGTCTCCTCTCATCATCTCCTCTCCTCATCTCAGTCTCCTCTCACTCTCATCTTCTCCTCTCCCATCTCAGTCTCCTCTCATCATCTCCTCTCCTCATCTCAGTCTCCTCTCACTCTCAGTCTTCTCTTCTCCCATCTCAGTCTCCTCTCACTCTCATCTTCTCCTCTCCCATCTCAGTCTCCTCTCATCATCTCCTCTCCTCATCTCAGTCTCCTCTCACTCTCATCTTCTCCTCTCCCATCTCAGTCTCCTCTCATCATCTCCTCTCCCCATCTCAGTCTCCTCTCACTCTCATCTTCTCTTCTCCCATCTCAGTCTCCTCTCACTCTCATCTTCTCCTCTCCCATCTCAGTCTCCTCTCATCATCTCCTCTCCTCATCTCAGTCTCCTCTCCCCATCTCAGTCTCCTCTCACTCTCAGTCTTCTCTTCTCCCATCTCAGTCTCCTCTCACTCTCATCTTCTCCTCTCCCATCTCAGTCTCCTCTCATCATCTCCTCTCCTCATCTCAGTCTCCTCTCCCCATCTCAGTCTCCTCTCACTCTCATCTTCTCTTCTCCCATCTCAGTCTCCTCTCATCATCTCCTCTCCTCATCTCAGTCTCCTCTCACTCTCATCTTCTCCTCTCCCATCTCAGTCTCCTCTCATCATCTCCTCTCCCCATCTCAGTCTCCTCTCACTCTCATCTTCTCCTCTCCCATCTCAGTCTCCTCTCATCATCTCCTCTCCTCATCTCAGTCTCCTCTCCCCATCTCAGTCTCCTCTCACTCTCATCTTCTCTTCTCCCATCTCAGTCTCCTCTCACTCTCATCTTCTCCTCTCCCATCTCAGTCTCCTCTCATCATCTCCTCTCCTCATCTCAGTCTCCTCTCCCCATCTCAGTCTCCTCTCACTCTCATCTTCTCTTCTCCCATCTCAGTCTCCTCTCATCATCTCCTCTCCTCATCTCAGTCTCCTCTCCCCATCTCAGTCTCCTCTCACTCTCAGTCTTCTCTTCTCCCATCTCAGTCTCCTCTCACTCTCATCTTCTCCTCTCCCATCTCAGTCTCCTCTCATCATCTCCTCTCCTCATCTCAGTCTCCTCTCCCCATCTCAGTCTCCTCTCACTCTCAGTCTTCTCTTCTCCCATCTCAGTCTCCTCTCACTCTCATCTTCTCCTCTCCCATCTCAGTCTCCTCTCATCATCTCCTCTCCTCATCTCAGTCTCCTCTCCCCATCTCAGTCTCCTCTCACTCTCATCTTCTCCTCTCCCATCTCAGTCTCCTCTCATCATCTCCTCTCCCCATCTCAGTCTCCTCTCACTCTCATCATCTCCTCTCCTCATCTCAGTCTCCTCTCACTCTCATCTTCTCCTCTCCCATCTCAGTCTCCTCTCATCATCTCCTCTCCCCATCTCAGTCTCCTCTCACTCTCATCTTCTCTTCTCCCATCTCAGTCTCCTCTCACTCTCATCTTCTCCTCTCCCATCTCAGTCTCCTCTCATCATCTCCTCTCCTCATCTCAGTCTCCTCTCCCCATCTCAGTCTCCTCTCACTCTCAGTCTTCTCTTCTCCCATCTCAGTCTCCCCTCACTCTCATCTTCTCCTCTCCCATCTCAGTCTCCTCTCATCATCTCCTCTCCTCATCTCAGTCTCCTCTCCCCATCTCAGTCTCCTCTCACTCTCAGTCTTCTCTTCTGACCATCTCAGTCTCCTCTCACTCTCATCTTCTCCTCTCCCATCTCAGTCTCCTCTCATCATCTCCTCTCCTCATCTCAGTCTCCTCTCCCCATCTCAGTCTCCTCTCACTCTCAGTCTTCTCTTCTCCCATCTCAGTCTCCTCTCACTCTCATCTTCTCTTCTCCCATCTCAGTCTCCTCTCATCATCTCCTCTCCTCATCTCAGTCTCCTCTCCCCATCTCAGTCTCCTCTCACTCTGTCTTCTCTTCTCCCATCTCAGTCTCCTCTCATCATCTCCTCTCCTCATCTCAGTCTCCTCTCCCCATCTCAGTCTCCTCTCACTCTCAGTCTTCTCTTCTCCCATCTCAGTCTCCTCTCACTCTCATCTTCTCCTCTCCCATCTCAGTCTCCTCTCACTCTCAGTCTTCTCTTCTCCCATCTCAGTCTCCTCTCACTCTCATCTTCTCCTCTCCCATCTCAGTCTCCTCTCATCATCTCCTCTCCTCATCTCAGTCTCCTCTCCCCATCTCAGTCTCCTCTCACTCTCAGTCTTCTCTTCTCCCATCTCAGTCTCCTCTCATCATCTCCTCTCCTCATCTCAGTCTCCTCTCCCCATCTCAGTCTCCTCATCTCAGTCTTCTCTCCCCATCTCAGTCTCCTCATCTCAGTCTCCTCATCTCAGTCTTCTCTCCCCATCTCAGTCTCCTCATCTCAGTCTTCTCTTCTCCCATCTCAGTCTCCTCTCACTCTCAGTCTTCTCTTCTCCCATCTCAGTCTCCTCTCACTCTCAGTCTTCTCTTCTCCCATCTCAGTCTCCTCTCACTCTCAGTCTTCTCTTCTCCCATCTCAGTCTCCTCTCACTCTCATCTTCTCCTCTCCCATCTCAGTCTCCTCTCATCATCTCCTCTCCTCATCTCAGTCTCCTCTCACTCTCAGTCTTCTCTTCTCCCATCTCAGTCTCCTCTCACTCTCATCTTCTCTTCTCCCATCTCAGTCTCCTCTCATCATCTCCTCTCCCCATCTCAGTCTCCTCTCACTCTGTCTTCTCTTCTCCCATCTCAGTCTCCTCTCATCATCTCCTCTCCTCATCTCAGTCTCCTCTCCCCATCTCAGTCTCCTCTCACTCTCAGTCTTCTCTTCTCCCATCTCAGTCTCCTCTCACTCTCATCTTCTCCTCTCCCATCTCAGTCTCCTCTCCCCATCTCAGTCTCCTCTCACTCTCAGTCTTCTCTTCTCCCATCTCAGTCTCCTCTCACTCTCATCTTCTCCTCTCCCATCTCAGTCTCCTCTCATCATCTCCTCTCCTCATCTCAGTCTCCTCTCCCCATCTCAGTCTCCTCTCACTCTCAGTCTTCTCTTCTCCCATCTCAGTCTCCTCTCATCATCTCCTCTCCTCATCTCAGTCTCCTCTCCCCATCTCAGTCTCCTCATCTCAGTCTTCTCTCCCCATCTCAGTCTCCTCATCTCAGTCTCCTCATCTCAGTCTTCTCTTCTCCCATCTCAGTCTCCTCATCTCAGTCTTCTCTTCTCCCATCTCAGTCTTCTCTCATCATCTCCTCTCCCCATATTTGTCTCCTCTCACTCTCATCTTCTCTTCTCCCATCTCAGCCTCCTCTCATCCTCTCCTCATCTCAGTCTCCTCTCACTCTCGTCTTCTCTTCTCCCATTTCAGTCTCCTCATCTTCCCCTCTCCTCGTCTCAGTCTCCTCTCACTCTCATCCCCTCCTCTCCCATCTCAGCCTCCTCTCACTTCATCCTCCTCTCCCCATCTCAGCCTCCTCTCACTTCATCCTCCTCTCACTTCATTCTCCTCTCCTTATCTCAGCCTCCTCTCATTTCATCCTCTCCTCTCCCCATCTCAGCCTCCTCTCACTTCATCCTCTCCTCATCTCAGCCTCCTCTCACTTCATCCTCTCCTCTCCTCATCTCAGCCTCCTCTCACTTCATCCTCTCCTCATCTCAGCCTCCTCTCACTTCATCCTCTCCTCATCTCAGCCTCCTCTCACTTCATCCTCTCCTCTCCTCATCTCAGCCTCCTCTCACTTCATCCTCTCCTCATCTCAGCCTCCTCTCACTTCATCCTCTCCTCATCTCAGCCTCCTCTCACTTCATCCTCTCCTCTCCTCATCTCAGCCTCCTCTCACTTCATCCTCTCCTCATCTCAGCCTCCTCTCACTTCAACCTCTCCTCTCCTCATCTCAGCCTCCTCTCACTTCATCCTCTCCTCTCCCCATCTCAGCCTCCTCTCACTTCATCCTCTCCTCTCCCCATCTCAGCCTCCTCTCACTTCATCCTCTCCTCTCCTCATCTCAGCCTCCTCTCACTTCATCCTCTCCTCTCCTCATCTCAGCCTCCTCTCACTTCATCCTCTCCTCTCCCCATCTCAGCCTCCTCTCACTTCATCCTCTCCTCATCTCAGCCTCCTCTCACTTCATCCTCTCCTCTCCTCATCTCAGCCTCCTCTCACTTCATCCTCTCCTCTCCTCATCTCAGCCTCCTCTCACTTCATCCTCTCCTCATCTCAGCCTCCTCTCACTTCATCCTCTCCGCATCTCAGCCTCCTCTCACTTCATCCTCTCCTCATCTCAGCCTCCTCTCACTTCATCCTCTCCTCATCTCAGCCTCCTCTCACTTCATCCTCTCCTCTCCTCATCTCAGCCTCCTCTCACTTCATCCTCTCCTCATCTCAGCCTCCTCTCACTTCATCCTCTCCTCTCCCCATCTCAGCCTCCTCTCACTTCATCCTCTCCTCTCCCCATCTCAGCCTCCTCTCACTTCATCCTCTCCTCTCCTCATCTCAGCCTCCTCTCACTTCATCCTCTCCTCTCCTCATCTCAGCCTCCTCTCACTTCATCCTCTCCTCTCCCCATCTCAGCCTCCTCTCACTTCATCCTCTCCTCATCTCAGCCTCCTCTCACTTCATCCTCTCCTCTCCTCATCTCAGCCTCCTCTCACTTCATCCTCTCCTCATCTCAGCCTCCTCTCACTTCATCCTCTCCGCATCTCAGCCTCCTCTCACTTCATCCTCTCCTCATCTCAGCCTCCTCTCACTTCATCCTCTCCTCTCCTCATCTCAGCCTCCTCTCACTTCATCCTCTCCTCATCTCAGCCTCCTCTCATTTCATCCTCTCCTCTCCTCATCTCAGCCTCCTCTCACTTCATCCTCTCCTCTCCCCATCTCAGCCTCCTCTCACTTCAATATTCCCTCCCCCATCTCAGCCTCCTCTCACTTCATCCTCTCCTCTCCCCATCTCAGCCTCCTCTCACTTCATCCTCTCCTCTCCCCATCTCAGCCTCCTCTCACTCATCTTTTCCTCTCCCATCTCAGCCTCCTCTCACTCATCTTCTCCTCTTCTCATCTTAGTCTTCTCTCTCTCTTTTTCTCTCTCTTATTCCTCTGACACTGACCTTCCCATCTCAGTCTCCTCTCACTCTCATCTTCTCTTCTCCCATCTCAGTCTCCTCTCATCATCTCCTCTCCTCATCTCAGTCTCCTCTCACTCTCATCTTCTCCTCTCCCATCTCAGTCTCCTCTCATCATCTCCTCTCCCCATCTCAGTCTCCTCTCACTCTCATCTTCTCTTCTCCCATCTCAGTCTCCTCTCACTCTCATCTTCTCCTCTCCCATCTCAGTCTCCTCTCATCATCTCCTCTCCTCATCTCAGTCTCCTCTCCCCATCTCAGTCTCCTCTCACTCTCATCTTCTCTTCTCCCATCTCAGTCTCCTCTCATCATCTCCTCTCCTCGTCTCAGTCTCCTCTCCCCATCTCAGTCTCCTCTCACTCTCAGTCTTCTCTTCTCCCATCTCAGTCTCCTCTCACTCTCATCTTCTCCTCTCCCATCTCAGTCTCCTCTCATCATCTCCTCTCCCCATCTCAGTCTCCTCTCCCCATCTCAGTCTCCTCTCACTCTCATCTTCTCTTCTCCCATCTCAGTCTCCTCTCACTCTCATCTTCTCCTCTCCCATCTCAGTCTCCTCTCATCATCTCCTCTCCTCATCTCAGTCTCCTCTCCCCATCTCAGTCTCCTCTCACTCTCATCTTCTCTTCTCCCATCTCAGTCTCCTCTCATCATCTCCTCTCCTCATCTCAGTCTCCTCTCCCCATCTTAGTCTCCTCTCACTCTCAGTCTTCTCTTCTCCCATCTCAGTCTCCTCTCACTCTCATCTTCTCCTCTCCCATCTCAGTCTCCTCTCATCATCTCCTCTCCCCATCTCAGTCTCCTCTCACTCTCATCTTCTCTTCTCCCATCTCAGTCTCCTCTCACTCTCATCTTCTCCTCTCCCATCTCAGTCTCCTCTCATCATCTCCTCTCCTCATCTCAGTCTTCTCTCCCCATCTCAGTCTCCTCTCACTCTCAGTCTTCTCTTCTCCCATCTCAGTCTCCTCTCATCATCTCCTCTCCCCATCTCAGTCTCCTCTCATCATCTCCTCTCCTCATCTCAGTCTCCTCTCCCCATCTCAGTCTCCTCTCACTCTGTCTTCTCTTCTCCCATCTCAGTCTCCTCTCACTCTCATCTTCTCTTCTCCCATCTCAGTCTCCTCTCATCATCTCCTCTCCTCATCTCAGTCTCCTCTCCCCATCTCAGTCTCCTCTCACTCTCAGTCTTCTCTTCTCCCATCTCAGTCTCCCCTCACTCTCATCTTCTCCTCTCCCATCTCAGTCTCCTCTCACTCTCATCTTCTCTTCTCCCATCTCAGTCTCCTCTCATCATCTCCTCTCCTCATCTCAGTCTCCTCTCCCCATCTCAGTCTCCTCTCACTCTCAGTCTTCTCTTCTCCCATCTCAGTCTCCTCTCACTCTCATCTTCTCCTCTCCCATCTCAGTCTCCTCTCATCATCTCCTCTCCTCATCTCAGTCTCCTCTCCCCATCTCAGTCTCCTCTCACTCTCATCTTCTCTTCTCCCATCTCAGTCTCCCCTCACTCTCATCTTCTCCTCTCCCATCTCAGTCTCCTCTCCCCATCTCAGTCTCCTCTCACTCTCAGTCTTCTCTTCTCCCATCTCAGTCTCCTCTCACTCTCATCTTCTCTTCTCCCATCTCAGTCTCCTCTCATCATCTCCTCTCCTCATCTCAGTCTCCTCTCCCCATGTCAGTCTCCTCTCACTCTCATCTTCTCTTCTCCCATCTCAGTCTCCTCTCATCATCTCCTCTCCTCATCTCAGTCTCCTCTCCCCATGTCAGTCTCCTCTCACTCTCATCTTCTCTTCTCCCATCTCAGTCTCCTCTCATCATCTCCTCTCCTCATCTCAGTCTCCTCTCCCCATCTCAGTCTCCTCATCTCAGTCTTCTCTCCCCATCTCAGTCTCCTCATCTCAGTCTTCTCTTCTCCCATCTCAGTCTCCTCTCATCATCTCCTCTCCTCATCTCAGTCTCCTCTCCCCATCTCAGTCTCCTCTCACTCTCAGTCTTCTCTTCTCCCATCTCAGTCTCCTCTCACTCTCATCTTCTCCTCTCCCATCTCAGTCTCCTCTCATCATCTCCTCTCCTCATCTCAGTCTCCTCTCCCCATCTCAGTCTCCTCTCACTCTCATCTTCTCTTCTCCCATCTCAGTCTCCCCTCACTCTCATCTTCTCCTCTCCCATCTCAGTCTCCTCTCCCCATCTCAGTCTCCTCTCACTCTCAGTCTTCTCTTCTCCCATCTCAGTCTCCTCTCACTCTCATCTTCTCTTCTCCCATCTCAGTCTCCTCTCATCATCTCCTCTCCTCATCTCAGTCTCCTCTCCCCATGTCAGTCTCCTCTCACTCTCATCTTCTCTTCTCCCATCTCAGTCTCCTCTCATCATCTCCTCTCCTCATCTCAGTCTCCTCTCCCCATGTCAGTCTCCTCTCACTCTCATCTTCTCTTCTCCCATCTCAGTCTCCTCTCATCATCTCCTCTCCTCATCTCAGTCTCCTCTCCCCATCTCAGTCTCCTCATCTCAGTCTTCTCTCCCCATCTCAGTCTCCTCATCTCAGTCTCCTCTCCCCATCTCAGTCTCCTCTCACTCTCAGTCTTCTCTTCTCCCATCTCAGTCTCCTCTCACTCTCATCTTCTCCTCTCCCATCTCAGTCTCCTCTCATCATCTCCTCTCCTCATCTCAGTCTCCTCTCCCCATCTCAGTCTCCTCTCACTCTCATCTTCTCTTCTCCCATCTCAGTCTCCCCTCACTCTCATCTTCTCCTCTCCCATCTCAGTCTCCTCTCCCCATCTCAGTCTCCTCTCACTCTCAGTCTTCTCTTCTCCCATCTCAGTCTCCTCTCACTCTCATCTTCTCTTCTCCCATCTCAGTCTCCTCTCATCATCTCCTCTCCTCATCTCAGTCTCCTCTCCCCATGTCAGTCTCCTCTCACTCTCATCTTCTCTTCTCCCATCTCAGTCTCCTCTCATCATCTCCTCTCCTCATCTCAGTCTCCTCTCCCCATGTCAGTCTCCTCTCACTCTCATCTTCTCTTCTCCCATCTCAGTCTCCTCTCATCATCTCCTCTCCTCATCTCAGTCTCCTCTCCCCATCTCAGTCTCCTCATCTCAGTCTTCTCTCCCCATCTCAGTCTCCTCATCTCAGTCTTCTCTCCCCATCTCAGTCTCCTCATCTCAGTCTTCTCTCCCCATCTCAGTCTCCTCATCTCAGTCTTCTCTTCTCCCATCTCAGTCTCCTCTCACTCTCAGTCTTCTCTTCTCCCATCTCAGTCTCCTCTCACTCTCATCTTCTCCTCTCCCATCTCAGTCTCCTCTCATCATCTCCTCTCCTCATCTCAGTCTCCTCTCCCCATCTCAGTCTCCTCTCACTCTCAGTCTTCTCTTCTCCCATCTCAGTCTCCTCTCACTCTCATCTTCTCCTCTCCCATCTCAGTCTCCTCTCATCATCTCCTCTCCTCATCTCAGTCTCCTCTCCCCATCTCAGTCTCCTCTCACTCTCATCTTCTCTTCTCCCATCTCAGTCTCCCCTCACTCTCATCTTCTCCTCTCCCATCTCAGTCTCCTCTCCCCATCTCAGTCTCCTCTCACTCTCAGTCTTCTCTTCTCCCATCTCAGTCTCCTCTCACTCTCATCTTCTCTTCTCCCATCTCAGTCTCCTCTCATCATCTCCTCTCCTCATCTCAGTCTCCTCTCCCCATGTCAGTCTCCTCTCACTCTCATCTTCTCTTCTCCCATCTCAGTCTCCTCTCACTCTCATCTTCTCTTCTCCCATCTCAGCCTCCTCTCATCCTCTCCTCATCTCAGTCTCCTCTCACTCTCGTCTTCTCTTCTCCCATTTCAGTCTCCTCATCTTCCCCTCTCCTCGTCTCAGTCTCCTCTCACTCTCATCCCCTCCTCTCCCATCTCAGCCTCCTCTCACTTCATCCTCCTCTCCCCATCTCAGCCTCCTCTCACTTCATCCTCCTCTCACTTCATTCTCCTCTCCTTATCTCAGCCTCCTCTCATTTCATCCTCTCCTCTCCCCATCTCAGCCTCCTCTCACTTCATCCTCTCCTCATCTCAGCCTCCTCTCACTTCATCCTCTCCTCTCCTCATCTCAGCCTCCTCTCACTTCATCCTCTCCTCATCTCAGCCTCCTCTCACTTCATCCTCTCCTCATCTCAGCCTCCTCTCACTTCATCCTCTCCTCTCCTCATCTCAGCCTCCTCTCACTTCATCCTCTCCTCATCTCAGCCTCCTCTCACTTCATCCTCTCCTCATCTCAGCCTCCTCTCACTTCATCCTCTCCTCTCCTCATCTCAGCCTCCTCTCACTTCATCCTCTCCTCATCTCAGCCTCCTCTCACTTCAACCTCTCCTCTCCTCATCTCAGCCTCCTCTCACTTCATCCTCTCCTCTCCCCATCTCAGCCTCCTCTCACGTCATCCTCTCCTCTCCCCATCTCAGCCTCCTCTCACTTCATCCTCTCCTCTCCTCATCTCAGCCTCCTCTCACTTCATCCTCTCCTCTCCTCATCTCAGCCTCCTCTCACTTCATCCTCTCCTCTCCCCATCTCAGCCTCCTCTCACTTCATCCTCTCCTCATCTCAGCCTCCTCTCACTTCATCCTCTCCTCTCCTCATCTCAGCCTCCTCTCACTTCATCCTCTCCTCATCTCAGCCTCCTCTCACTTCATCCTCTCCGCATCTCAGCCTCCTCTCACTTCATCCTCTCCTCATCTCAGCCTCCTCTCACTTCATCCTCTCCTCTCCTCATCTCAGCCTCCTCTCACTTCATCCTCTCCTCATCTCAGCCTCCTCTCACTTCATCCTCTCCTCATCTCAGCCTCCTCTCATTTCATCCTCTCCTCTCCTCATCTCAGCCTCCTCTCACTTCATCCTCTCCTCTCCCCATCTCAGCCTCCTCTCACTTCATCCTCTCCTCTCCCCATCTCAGCCTCCTCTCACTTCAATATTCCCTCCCCCATCTCAGCCTCCTCTCACTTCATCCTCTCCTCTCCCCATCTCAGCCTCCTCTCACTTCATCCTCTCCTCTCCCCATCTCAGCCTCCTCTCACTCATCTTTTCCTCTCCCATCTCAGCCTCCTCTCACTCATCTTCTCCTCTCCTCATCTTAGTCTTCTCTCTCTCTCTCTCTCTCTCTCTCTCTCTCTCATCCTCTCCTCTCACGCTGACCTTCTCATCTCAGCCTCCTCTCACTCTCATCTTCTTCTCCTATCACTCTCATCTTCTCCCCATCTATGCCTCCTCTCGCTCACCTTCTCCTCTCCCATCTCAGCCTCCTCTCACTCATCTTCTCCTCTTCTCATCTTAGTCTTCTCTCTCTCTTTTTCTCTCTCTTATTCCTCTGACACTGACCTTCCCATCTCAGTCTCCTCTCACTCTCATCTTCTCCTCTCCCATCTCAGTCTCCTCTCATCATCTCCTCTCCCCATCTCAGTCTCCTCTCACTCTCATCTTCTCTTCTCCCATCTCAGTCTCCTCTCACTCTCATCTTCTCCTCTCCCATCTCAGTCTCCTCTCATCATCTCCTCTCCTCATCTCAGTCTCCTCTCCCCATCTCAGTCTCCTCTCACTCTCAGTCTTCTCTTCTCCCATCTCAGTCTCCTCTCACTCTCATCTTCTCCTCTCCCATCTCAGTCTCCTCTCATCATCTCCTCTCCTCATCTCAGTCTCCTCTCCCCATCTCAGTCTCCTCTCACTCTCATCTTCTCTTCTCCCATCTCAGTCTCCTCTCATCATCTCCTCTCCTCATCTCAGTCTCCTCTCACTCTCATCTTCTCCTCTCCCATCTCAGTCTCCTCTCATCATCTCCTCTCCCCATCTCAGTCTCCTCTCACTCTCATCTTCTCTTCTCCCATCTCAGTCTCCTCTCACTCTCATCTTCTCCTCTCCCATCTCAGTCTCCTCTCATCATCTCCTCTCCTCATCTCAGTCTCCTCTCCCCATCTCAGTCTCCTCTCACTCTCATCTTCTCTTCTCCCATCTCAGTCTCCTCTCATCATCTCCTCTCCCCATCTCAGTCTCCTCTCACTCTCATCTTCTCCTCTCCCATCTCAGTCTCCTCTCATCATCTCCTCTCCTCATCTCAGTCTCCTCTCCCCATCTCAGTCTCCTCTCACTCTCATCTTCTCTTCTCCCATCTCAGTCTCCTCTCACTCTCATCTTCTCCTCTCCCATCTCAGTCTCCTCTCATCATCTCCTCTCCTCATCTCAGTCTCCTCTCCCCATCTCAGTCTCCTCTCACTCTCATCTTCTCTTCTCCCATCTCAGTCTCCTCTCATCATCTCCTCTCCTCATCTCAGTCTCCTCTCCCCATCTCAGTCTCCTCTCACTCTCAGTCTTCTCTTCTCCCATCTCAGTCTCCTCTCACTCTCATCTTCTCCTCTCCCATCTCAGTCTCCTCTCATCATCTCCTCTCCTCATCTCAGTCTCCTCTCCCCATCTCAGTCTCCTCTCACTCTCAGTCTTCTCTTCTCCCATCTCAGTCTCCTCTCACTCTCATCTTCTCCTCTCCCATCTCAGTCTCCTCTCATCATCTCCTCTCCTCATCTCAGTCTCCTCTCCCCATCTCAGTCTCCTCTCACTCTCATCTTCTCCTCTCCCATCTCAGTCTCCTCTCATCATCTCCTCTCCTCATCTCAGTCTCCTCTCACTCTCATCATCTCCTCTCCTCATCTCAGTCTCCTCTCACTCTCATCTTCTCCTCTCCCATCTCAGTCTCCTCTCATCATCTCCTCTCCCCATCTCAGTCTCCTCTCACTCTCATCTTCTCTTCTCCCATCTCAGTCTCCTCTCACTCTCATCTTCTCCTCTCCCATCTCAGTCTCCTCTCATCATCTCCTCTCCTCATCTCAGTCTCCTCTCCCCATCTCAGTCTCCTCTCACTCTCAGTCTTCTCTTCTCCCATCTCAGCCTCCCCTCACTCTCATCTTCTCCTCTCCCATCTCAGTCTCCTCTCATCATCTCCTCTCCTCATCTCAGTCTCCTCTCACTCTCAGTCTTCTCTTCTCCCATCTCAGTCTCCTCTCACTCTCATCTTCTCCTCTCCCATCTCAGTCTCCTCTCATCATCTCCTCTCCTCATCTCAGTCTCCTCTCACTCTCATCTTCTCCTCTCCCATCTCAGTCTCCTCTCATCATCTCCTCTCCCCATCTCAGTCTCCTCTCACTCTCATCTTCTCTTCTCCCATCTCAGTCTCCTCTCACTCTCATCTTCTCCTCTCCCATCTCAGTCTCCTCTCATCATCTCCTCTCCTCATCTCAGTCTCCTCTCCCCATCTCAGTCTCCTCTCACTCTCAGTCTTCTCTTCTCCCATCTCAGTCTCCTCTCACTCTCATCTTCTCCTCTCCCATCTCAGTCTCCTCTCATCATCTCCTCTCCTCATCTCAGTCTCCTCTCCCCATCTCAGTCTCCTCTCACTCTCATCTTCTCTTCTCCCATCTCAGTCTCCTCTCATCATCTCCTCTCCTCATCTCAGTCTCCTCTCACTCTCATCTTCTCCTCTCCCATCTCAGTCTCCTCTCATCATCTCCTCTCCCCATCTCAGTCTCCTCTCACTCTCATCTTCTCCTCTCCCATCTCAGTCTCCTCTCATCATCTCCTCTCCTCATCTCAGTCTCCTCTCCCCATCTCAGTCTCCTCTCACTCTCATCTTCTCTTCTCCCATCTCAGTCTCCTCTCACTCTCATCTTCTCCTCTCCCATCTCAGTCTCCTCTCATCATCTCCTCTCCTCATCTCAGTCTCCTCTCCCCATCTCAGTCTCCTCTCACTCTCATCTTCTCTTCTCCCATCTCAGTCTCCTCTCATCATCTCCTCTCCTCATCTCAGTCTCCTCTCCCCATCTCAGTCTCCTCTCACTCTCAGTCTTCTCTTCTCCCATCTCAGTCTCCTCTCACTCTCATCTTCTCCTCTCCCATCTCAGTCTCCTCTCATCATCTCCTCTCCTCATCTCAGTCTCCTCTCCCCATCTCAGTCTCCTCTCACTCTCAGTCTTCTCTTCTCCCATCTCAGTCTCCTCTCACTCTCATCTTCTCCTCTCCCATCTCAGTCTCCTCTCATCATCTCCTCTCCTCATCTCAGTCTCCTCTCCCCATCTCAGTCTCCTCTCACTCTCATCTTCTCTTCTCCCATCTCAGTCTCCCCTCACTCTCATCTTCTCCTCTCCCATCTCAGTCTCCTCTCCCCATGTCAGTCTCCTCTCACTCTCATCTTCTCTTCTCCCATCTCAGTCTCCTCTCACTCTCATCTTCTCTTCTCCCATCTCAGTCTCCTCTCATCATCTCCTCTCCTCATCTCAGTCTTCTCTCCCCATCTCAGTCTCCTCTCACTTTCATCTTCTCTCCCCATCTCAGTCTTCTCTCATCATCTCCTCTCCCCATATTTGTCTCCTCTCACTCTCATCTTCTCTTCTCCCATCTCAGCCTCCTCTCATCCTCTCCTCATCTCAGTCTCCTCTCACTCTCGTCTTCTCTTCTCCCATTTCAGTCTCCTCATCTTCCCCTCTCCTCGTCTCAGTCTCCTCTCACTCTCATCCCCTCCTCTCCCATCTCAGCCTCCTCTCACTTCATCCTCCTCTCCCCATCTCAGCCTCCTCTCACTTCATCCTCCTCTCACTTCATTCTCCTCTCCTTATCTCAGCCTCCTCTCATTTCATCCTCTCCTCTCCCCATCTCAGCCTCCTCTCACTTCATCCTCTCCTCATCTCAGCCTCCTCTCACTTCATCCTCTCCTCTCCTCATCTCAGCCTCCTCTCACTTCATCCTCTCCTCATCTCAGCCTCCTCTCACTTCATCCTCTCCTCATCTCAGCCTCCTCTCACTTCATCCTCTCCTCTCCTCATCTCAGCCTCCTCTCACTTCATCCTCTCCTCATCTCAGCCTCCTCTCACTTCATCCTCTCCTCATCTCAGCCTCCTCTCACTTCATCCTCTCCCCTCCTCATCTCAGCCTCCTCTCACTTCATCCTCTCCTCATCTCAGCCTCCTCTCACTTCAACCTCTCCTCTCCTCATCTCAGCCTCCTCTCACTTCATCCTCTCCTCTCCCCATCTCAGCCTCCTCTCACTTCATCCTCTCCTCTCCCCATCTCAGCCTCCTCTCACTTCATCCTCTCCTCTCCTCATCTCAGCCTCCTCTCACTTCATCCTCTCCTCTCCTCATCTCAGCCTCCTCTCACTTCATCCTCTCCTCTCCCCATCTCAGCCTCCTCTCACTTCATCCTCTCCTCATCTCAGCCTCCTCTCACTTCATCCTCTCCTCTCCTCATCTCAGCCTCCTCTCACTTCATCCTCTCCTCATCTCAGCCTCCTCTCACTTCATCCTCTCCTCATCTCAGCCTCCTCTCACTTCATCCTCTCCGCATCTCAGCCTCCTCTCACTTCATCCTCTCCTCATCTCAGCCTCCTCTCACTTCATCCTCTCCTCATCTCAGCCTCCTCTCACTTCATCCTCTCCTCATCTCAGCCTCCTCTCACTTCATCCTCTCCTCTCCTCATCTCAGCCTCCTCTCACTTCATCCTCTCCTCATCTCAGCCTCCTCTCATTTCATCCTCTCCTCTCCTCATCTCAGCCTCCTCTCACTTCATCCTCTCCTCTCCCCATCTCAGCCTCCTCTCACTTCATCCTCTCCTCTCCCCATCTCAGCCTCCTCTCACTTCAATATTCCCTCCCCCATCTCAGCCTCCTCTCACTTCATCCTCTCCTCTCCCCATCTCAGCCTCCTCTCACTTCATCCTCTCCTCTCCCCATCTCAGCCTCCTCTCACTCATCTTTTCCTCTCCCATCTCAGCCTCCTCTCACTCATCTTCTCCTCTCCTCATCTTAGTCTTCTCTCTCTCTCTCTCTCTCTCTCATCCTCTCCTCTCACGCTGACCTTCTCATCTCAGCCTCCTCTCACTCTCATCTTCTTCTCCTATCACTCTCATCTTCTCCCCATCTATGCCTCCTCTCGCTCACCTTCTCCTCTCCCATCTCAGCCTCCTCTCACTCATCTTCTCCTCTTCTCATCTTAGTCTTCTCTCTCTCTTTTTCTCTCTCTTATTCCTCTGACACTGACCTTCCCATCTCAGTCTCCTCTCACTCTCATCTTCTCTTCTCCCATCTCAGTCTCCTCTCATCATCTCCTCTCCTCATCTCAGTCTCCTCTCCCCATCTCAGTCTCCTCTCACTCTGTCTTCTCTTCTCCCATCTCAGTCTCCTCTCACTCTCATCTTCTCCTCTCCCATCTCAGTCTCCTCTCATCATCTCCTCTCCCCATCTCAGTCTCCTCTCACTCTCATCTTCTCTTCTCCCATCTCAGTCTCCTCTCATCATCTCCTCTCCTCATCTCAGTCTCCTCTCCCCATCTCAGTCTCCTCTCACTCTCAGTCTTCTCTTCTCCCATCTCAGTCTCCTCTCACTCTCATCTTCTCCTCTCCCATCTCAGTCTCCTCTCATCATCTCCTCTCCTCATCTCAGTCTCCTCTCCCCATCTCAGTCTCCTCTCACTCTCATCTTCTCTTCTCCCATCTCAGTCTCCTCTCATCATCTCCTCTCCTCATCTCAGTCTCCTCTCACTCTCATCTTCTCCTCTCCCATCTCAGTCTCCTCTCATCATCTCCTCTCCCCATCTCAGTCTCCTCTCACTCTCATCTTCTCCTCTCCCATCTCAGTCTCCTCTCATCATCTCCTCTCCTCATCTCAGTCTCCTCTCCCCATCTCAGTCTCCTCTCACTCTCATCTTCTCTTCTCCCATCTCAGTCTCCTCTCACTCTCATCTTCTCTTCTCCCATCTCAGTCTCCTCTCATCATCTCCTCTCCTCATCTCAGTCTCCTCTCCCCATCTCAGTCTCCTCTCACTCTGTCTTCTCTTCTCCCATCTCAGTCTCCTCTCACTCTCATCTTCTCCTCTCCCATCTCAGTCTCCTCTCATCATCTCCTCTCCTCATCTCAGTCTCCTCTCCCCATCTCAGTCTCCTCTCACTCTCAGTCTTCTCTTCTCCCATCTCAGTCTCCTCTCATCATCTCCTCTCCTCATCTCAGTCTCCTCTCCCCATCTCAGTCTCCTCTCCCCATCTCAGTCTCCTCATCTCAGTCTTCTCTTCTCCCATCTCAGTCTCCTCTCACTCTCATCTTCTCTTCTCCCATCTCAGTCTCCTCTCATCATCTCCTCTCCTCATCTCAGTCTTCTCTCCCCATCTCAGTCTCCTCTCACTCTCATCTTCTCCTCTCCCATCTCAGTCTCCTCTCATCATCTCCTCTCCTCATCTCAGTCTCCTCTCCCCATCTCAGTCTCCTCTCACTCTCATCTTCTCTTCTCCCATCTCAGTCTCCCCTCACTCTCATCTTCTCCTCTCCCATCTCAGTCTCCTCTCCCCATCTCAGTCTCCTCTCACTCTCAGTCTTCTCTTCTCCCATCTCAGTCTCCTCTCATCATCTCCTCTCCTCATCTCAGTCTCCTCTCCCCATCTCAGTCTCCTCTCACTCTCATCTTCTCTTCTCCCATCTCAGTCTCCTCTCACTCTCATCTTCTCTTCTCCCATCTCAGTCTCCTCTCATCATCTCCTCTCCTCATCTCAGTCTTCTCTCCCCATCTCAGTCTCCTCTCACTTTCATCTTCTCTCCCCATCTCAGTCTTCTCTCATCATCTCCTCTCCCCATATTTGTCTCCTCTCACTCTCATCTTCTCTTCTCCCATCTCAGCCTCCTCTCATCCTCTCCTCATCTCAGTCTCCTCTCACTCTCGTCTTCTCTTCTCCCATTTCAGTCTCCTCATCTTCCCCTCTCCTCGTCTCAGTCTCCTCTCACTCTCATCCCCTCCTCTCCCATCTCAGCCTCCTCTCACTTCATCCTCCTCTCCCCATCTCAGCCTCCTCTCACTTCATCCTCCTCTCACTTCATTCTCCTCTCCTTATCTCAGCCTCCTCTCATTTCATCCTCTCCTCTCCCCATCTCAGCCTCCTCTCACTTCATCCTCTCCTCATCTCAGCCTCCTCTCACTTCATCCTCTCCTCTCCTCATCTCAGCCTCCTCTCACTTCATCCTCTCCTCATCTCAGCCTCCTCTCACTTCATCCTCTCCTCATCTCAGCCTCCTCTCACTTCATCCTCTCCTCTCCTCATCTCAGCCTCCTCTCACTTCATCCTCTCCTCATCTCAGCCTCCTCTCACTTCATCCTCTCCTCATCTCAGCCTCCTCTCACTTCATCCTCTCCTCTCCTCATCTCAGCCTCCTCTCACTTCATCCTCTCCTCATCTCAGCCTCCTCTCACTTCAACCTCTCCTCTCCTCATCTCAGCCTCCTCTCACTTCATCCTCTCCTCTCCCCATCTCAGCCTCCTCTCACTTCATCCTCTCCTCTCCCCATCTCAGCCTCCTCTCACTTCATCCTCTCCTCTCCTCATCTCAGCCTCCTCTCACTTCATCCTCTCCTCTCCTCATCTCAGCCTCCTCTCACTTCATCCTCTCCTCTCCCCATCTCAGCCTCCTCTCACTTCATCCTCTCCTCATCTCAGCCTCCTCTCACTTCATCCTCTCCTCTCCTCATCTCAGCCTCCTCTCACTTCATCCTCTCCTCATCTCAGCCTCCTCTCACTTCATCCTCTCCGCATCTCAGCCTCCTCTCACTTCATCCTCTCCTCATCTCAGCCTCCTCTCACTTCATCCTCTCCTCTCCTCATCTCAGCCTCCTCTCACTTCATCCTCTCCTCATCTCAGCCTCCTCTCACTTCATCCTCTCCTCATCTCAGCCTCCTCTCACTTCATCCTCTCCTCTCCTCATCTCAGCCTCCTCTCACTTCATCCTCTCCTCATCTCAGCCTCCTCTCATTTCATCCTCTCCTCTCCTCATCTCAGCCTCCTCTCACTTCATCCTCTCCTCTCCCCATCTCAGCCTCCTCTCACTTCATCCTCTCCTCTCCCCATCTCAGCCTCCTCTCACTTCAATATTCCCTCCCCCATCTCAGCCTCCTCTCACTTCATCCTCTCCTCTCCCCATCTCAGCCTCCTCTCACTTCATCCTCTCCTCTCCCCATCTCAGCCTCCTCTCACTCATCTTTTCCTCTCCCATCTCAGCCTCCTCTCACTCATCTTCTCCTCTCCTCATCTTAGTCTTCTCTCTCTCTCTCTCTCTCTCTCTCTCATCCTCTCCTCTCACGCTGACCTTCTCATCTCAGCCTCCTCTCACTCTCATCTTCTTCTCCTATCACTCTCATCTTCTCCCCATCTATGCCTCCTCTCGCTCACCTTCTCCTCTCCCATCTCAGCCTCCTCTCACTCATCTTCTCCTCTCCCATCTCAGCCTCCTCTCACTCATCTTCTCCTCTTCTCATCTTAGTCTTCTCTCTCTCTTTTTCTCTCTCTTATTCCTCTGACACTGACCTTCCCATCTCAGTCTCCTCTCACTCTCATCTTCTCTTCTCCCATCTCAGTCTCCTCTCATCATCTCCTCTCCTCATCTCAGTCTCCTCTCACTCTCATCATCTCCTCTCCCCATCTCAGTCTCCTCTCACTCTCATCTTCTCTTCTCCCATCTCAGTCTCCTCTCACTCTCATCTTCTCTTCTCCCGTCTCAGTCTCCTCTCACTCTCATCTTCTCCTCTCCCATCTCAGTCTCCTCTCATCATCTCCTCTCCTCATCTCAGTCTCCTCTCCCCATCTCAGTCTCCTCTCACTCTCATCTTCTCTTCTCCCATCTCAGTCTCCTCTCACTCTCATCTTCTCCTCTCCCATCTCAGTCTCCTCTCATCATCTCCTCTCCTCATCTCAGTCTCCTCTCCCCATCTCAGTCTCCTCTCACTCTCAGTCTTCTCTTCTCCCATCTCAGTCTCCTCTCACTCTCATCTTCTCCTCTCCCATCTCAGTCTCCTCTCATCATCTCCTCTCCTCATCTCAGTCTCCTCTCCCCATCTCAGTCTCCTCTCACTCTCATCTTCTCTTCTCCCATCTCAGTCTCCTCTCATCATCTCCTCTCCTCATCTCAGTCTCCTCTCACTCTCATCTTCTCCTCTCCCATCTCAGTCTCCTCTCATCATCTCCTCTCCCCATCTCAGTCTCCTCTCACTCTCATCTTCTCTTCTCCCATCTCAGTCTCCTCTCACTCTCATCTTCTCCTCTCCCATCTCAGTCTCCTCTCATCATCTCCTCTCCTCATCTCAGTCTCCTCTCCCCATCTCAGTCTCCTCTCACTCTCAGTCTTCTCTTCTCCCATCTCAGTCTCCTCTCACTCTCATCTTCTCCTCTCCCATCTCAGTCTCCTCTCATCATCTCCTCTCCTCATCTCAGTCTCCTCTCCCCATCTCAGTCTCCTCTCACTCTCATCTTCTCTTCTCCCATCTCAGTCTCCTCTCATCATCTCCTCTCCTCATCTCAGTCTCCTCTCACTCTCATCTTCTCCTCTCCCATCTCAGTCTCCTCTCATCATCTCCTCTCCCCATCTCAGTCTCCTCTCACTCTCATCTTCTCCTCTCCCATCTCAGTCTCCTCTCATCATCTCCTCTCCTCATCTCAGTCTCCTCTCCCCATCTCAGTCTCCTCTCACTCTCATCTTCTCTTCTCCCATCTCAGTCTCCTCTCATCATCTCCTCTCCTCATCTCAGTCTCCTCTCCCCATCTCAGTCTCCTCTCACTCTCAGTCTTCTCTTCTCCCATCTCAGTCTCCTCTCACTCTCATCTTCTCCTCTCCCATCTCAGTCTCCTCTCATCATCTCCTCTCCTCATCTCAGTCTCCTCTCCCCATCTCAGTCTCCTCTCACTCTCAGTCTTCTCTTCTCCCATCTCAGTCTCCTCTCACTCTCATCTTCTCCTCTCCCATCTCAGTCTCCTCTCATCATCTCCTCTCCCCATCTCAGTCTCCTCTCACTCTCATCATCTCCTCATCTCAGTCTCCTCTCATCATCTCCTCTCCCCATCTCAGTCTCCTCTCACTCTCATCTTCTCTTCTCCCATCTCAGTCTCCTCTCATCATCTCCTCTCCCCATCTCAGTCTCCTCTCACTCTCATCTTCTCCTCTCCCATCTCAGTCTCCTCTCATCATCTCCTCTCCCCATCTCAGTCTCCTCTCACTCTCATCTTCTCTTCTCCCATCTCAGTCTCCTCTCACTCTCATCTTCTCCTCTCCCATCTCAGTCTCCTCTCATCATCTCCTCTCCTCATCTCAGTCTCCTCTCCCCATCTCAGTCTCCTCTCACTCTCATCTTCTCTTCTCCCATCTCAGTCTCCTCTCACTCTCATCTTCTCCTCTCCCATCTCAGTCTCCTCTCATCATCTCCTCTCCCCATCTCAGTCTCCTCTCACTCTGTCTTCTCTTCTCCCATCTCAGTCTCCTCTCACTCTCATCTTCTCCTCTCCCATCTCAGTCTCCTCTCATCATCTCCTCTCCTCATCTCAGTCTCCTCTCCCCATCTCAGTCTCCTCTCACTCTCAGTCTTCTCTTCTCCCATCTCAGTCTCCTCTCACTCTCATCTTCTCCTCTCCCATCTCAGTCTCCTCTCATCATCTCCTCTCCTCATCTCAGTCTCCTCTCCCCATCTCAGTCTCCTCTCACTCTCAGTCTTCTCTTCTCCCATCTCAGTCTCCTCTCACTCTCATCTTCTCCTCTCCCATCTCAGTCTCCTCTCATCATCTCCTCTCCTCATCTCAGTCTCCTCTCCCCATCTCAGTCTCCTCTCACTCTCAGTCTTCTCTTCTCCCATCTCAGTCTCCTCTCACTCTCATCTTCTCATCTCAGTCTCCTCTCCCCATCTCAGTCTCCTCTCACTCTGTCTTCTCTTCTCCCATCTCAGTCTCCTCTCACTCTCATCTTCTCCTCTCCCATCTCAGTCTCCTCTCATCATCTCCTCTCCTCATCTCAGTCTTCTCTCCCCATCTCAGTCTCCTCTCACTTTCATCTTCTCTCCCCATCTCAGTCTTCTCTCATCATCTCCTCTCCCCATATTTGTCTCCTCTCACTCTCATCTTCTCTTCTCCCATCTCAGCCTCCTCTCATCCTCTCCTCATCTCAGTCTCCTCTCACTCTCGTCTTCTCTTCTCCCATTTCAGTCTCCTCATCTTCCCCTCTCCTCGTCTCAGTCTCCTCTCACTCTCATCCCCTCCTCTCCCATCTCAGCCTCCTCTCACTTCATCCTCCTCTCCCATCATTCTCCTCTCCTTATCTCAGCCTCCTCTCATTTCATCCTCTCCTCTCCCCATCTCAGCCTCCTCTCACTTCATCCTCTCCTCATCTCAGCCTCCTCTCACTTCATCCTCTCCTCTCCTCATCTCAGCCTCCTCTCACTTCATCCTCTCCTCATCTCAGCCTCCTCTCACTTTATCCTCTCCTCATCTCAGCCTCCTCTCACTTCATCCTCTCCTCTCCTCATCTCAGCCTCCTCTCACTTCATCCTCTCCTCATCTCAGCCTCCTCTCACTTCATCCTCTCCTCATCTCAGCCTCCTCTCACTTCATCCTCTCCTCTCCTCATCTCAGCCTCCTCTCACTTCATCCTCTCCTCATCTCAGCCTCCTCTCACTTCAACCTCTCCTCTCCTCATCTCAGCCTCCTCTCACTTCATCCTCTCCTCTCCCCATCTCAGCCTCCTCTCACTTCATCCTCTCCTCTCCCCATCTCAGCCTCCTCTCACTTCATCCTCTCCTCTCCTCATCTCAGCCTCCTCTCACTTCATCCTCTCCTCTCCTCATCTCAGCCTCCTCTCACTTCATCCTCTCCTCTCCCCATCTCAGCCTCCTCTCACTTCATCCTCTCCTCATCTCAGCCTCCTCTCACTTCATCCTCTCCTCTCCTCATCTCAGCCTCCTCTCACTTCATCCTCTCCTCATCTCAGCCTCCTCTCATTTCATCCTCTCCTCTCCTCATCTCAGCCTCCTCTCACTTCATCCTCTCCTCTCCCCATCTCAGCCTCCTCTCACTTCATCCTCTCCTCTCCCCATCTCAGCCTCCTCTCACTTCATCCTCTCCTCTCCTCATCTCAGCCTCCTCTCACTTCATCCTCTCCTCTCCTCATCTCAGCCTCCTCTCACTTCATCCTCTCCTCTCCTCATCTCAGCCTCCTCTCACTTCATCCTCTCCTCTCCCCATCTCAGCCTCCTCTCACTTCATCCTCTCCTCTCCCCATCTCAGCCTCCTCTCACTTCATCCTCTCCTCTCCTCATCTCAGCCTCCTCTCACTTCATCCTCTCCTCTCCTCATCTCAGCCTCCTCTCACTTCATCCTCTCCTCTCCCCATCTCAGCCTCCTCTCACTTCATCCTCCTCTCCCCATCTCAGCCTCCTCTCACTTCATCCTCCTCTCACTTCATTCTCCTCTCCTTATCTCAGCCTCCTCTCATTTCATCCTCTCCTCTCCCCATCTCAGCCTCCTCTCACTTCATCCTCTCCTCATCTCAGCCTCCTCTCACTTCATCCTCTCCTCTCCTCATCTCAGCCTCCTCTCACTTCATCCTCTCCTCATCTCAGCCTCCTCTCACTTCATCCTCTCCTCATCTCAGCCTCCTCTCACTTCATCCTCTCCTCTCCTCATCTCAGCCTCCTCTCACTTCATCCTCTCCTCATCTCAGCCTCCTCTCACTTCATCCTCTCCTCATCTCAGCCTCCTCTCACTTCATCCTCTCCTCTCCTCATCTCAGCCTCCTCTCACTTCATCCTCTCCTCATCTCAGCCTCCTCTCACTTCAACCTCTCCTCTCCTCATCTCAGCCTCCTCTCACTTCATCCTCTCCTCTCCCCATCTCAGCCTCCTCTCACTTCATCCTCTCCTCTCCCCATCTCAGCCTCCTCTCACTTCATCCTCTCCTCTCCTCATCTCAGCCTCCTCTCACTTCATCCTCTCCTCTCCTCATCTCAGCCTCCTCTCACTTCATCCTCTCCTCTCCCCATCTCAGCCTCCTCTCACTTCATCCTCTCCTCATCTCAGCCTCCTCTCACTTCATCCTCTCCTCTCCTCATCTCAGCCTCCTCTCACTTCATCCTCTCCTCATCTCAGCCTCCTCTCATTTCATCCTCTCCTCTCCTCATCTCAGCCTCCTCTCACTTCATCCTCTCCTCTCCCCATCTCAGCCTCCTCTCACTTCATCCTCTCCTCTCCCCATCTCAGCCTCCTCTCACTTCATCCTCTCCTCTCCTCATCTCAGCCTCCTCTCACTTCATCCTCTCCTCTCCTCATCTCAGCCTCCTCTCACTTCATCCTCTCCTCTCCCCATCTCAGCCTCCTCTCACTCTCCCCCTCTCTGTGTCTCAGGTGAAGCCGCTGTGTGAGTCGCGCAGTGTGGGTCGGATCAGTAAGCAGTGGACCGGACTACCTAAGGAAATCTTCACAGATGCCGATAATTTTGGGATCCAGTTCCCGAAGGATTTGGATGTGAAGATGAAAGCAGTGTTACTGGGCGCCTGCTTCTTGCTGGTGAGTCTTCATTTAAAGTCATGCATGAGAGCTCCCCCTACAGGCTAAGGTTGTTTACAGCTCATTTTGTTGGGAGTCTATGATAAAGACCACTGGTAGGTCCTAAAATCACTGAAATCAGTCAGAACCAAAATAAATACAAAAATGAATGATGCCTTTACTTATATAAGATTATTTTAAGTTTCGGGCATCACCTCCCATTGGTAGGAAGGGACTCAACACCCGCAGTGCAGATACAGGACGCCCTTCTAGATTCAGGTGTTTTTTAGTAAGCTGTTGCTCAATTCCTTGAATTTTATCAGCTTGTAAAATTTCAGCCTTTATAAACTGTAGCTTAGTTCATTTTATCACCCATTAATGTGTGGTATGGACATGTATAGAAGAAATCATGGTTTGGTGTTGATGATCATAACTGAAGCACACCAAACCAAAATGTCTACCTAACCTCTAAGTCTAATGGACACTTATTACGCTAAGAGATTGGACTTTAAACGGCACATGGGTACTTCATGTAAAAATCTAAGGGTTTTTTATTGTAAAAATACATAAAAACAATAGTACATTAAAGACTGTTTGTATTGTTATTATTAGTACAAGGCCCAGAATAATGATTTCATATCACTCCCAACAACTACAGTTATTTTGGTAAACTCAATTGAGTAAGGTACATATCCAAAAAACAGTAACAGTTGAACAATACAAATGTGAAGTGAGTGAATAGCCTTAGAATGGGTCCAATTACAGAAAAAACGCTCTTGCTCTACATGTTACGCGTATCATTACGCTTCTTCAGGAGCATGGTGGTAGAAGGCTGTATCAGGTAATGTAACACGCGCCTAGGTACCAAAGTACTGGCAATATATCTAGGGTAGACAGCCAGTCAGGATTGTAAAATCATAATAGTATTAGAATGGGTCCAATTGCAGAAAAAACGTTCTTGCTCTACATGTTACGCGTATCATTACGCTTCTTCAGGAGCATGGTGGTAGAAGGCTGTATCAGGTAATGTAACACGCGCCTAGGTACCAAAGTACTGGCAATATATCTAGGGTAGACAGCCAGTCAGGATTGTAAAATCATAATAGTATTAGAATGGGTCCAATTGCAGAAAAAACGTTCTTGCTCTACATGTTACGCGTATCATTACGCTTCTTCAGGAGCATGGTGGTAGAAGGCTGTATCAGGTAATGTAACACACGCCTAGGTACCAAAGTACTGGCAATATATCTAGGGTAGACAGCCAGTCAGGATTGTAAAATCATAATAGTATTAGAATGGGTCCAATTGCAGAAAAAACGTTCTTGCTCTACATGTTACGCGTATCATTACGCTTCTTCAGGAGCATGGTGGTAGAAGGCTGTATCAGGTAATGTAACACGCGCCTAGGTACCAAAGTACTGGCAATATATCTAGGGTAGACAGCCAGTCAGGATTGTAAAATCATAATAGTAGAAAACGGTATTAAACAAACACAGTCTGCTGGTAAGCAAAAAAGGATTTTCCAGGTATCGTTTGATCAACCCACCAAGATATGCATACAGGGGGGGGCGTTTACTCCAATGTGAGATCCGGACATAGACAATAAGTCCAAAAGTATTGTCCAGGGATGGTAATGCACCCAGAGTCTTAGGAGTCTGGGTGGAAAGAACGTGGGCGGTGAGCGTGCTGTATCCCTTCTGGTAAGCTGCTTACCAGAAGTGGTACAGCATGCTCGCCGTCCACGTTCTTTCCCCTGTATGCATATCTTGGTGGGTTGATCGAACGATACCTGGAAAATCCTTTTTTGCTTACCAGCAGACTGTGTTCGTTTAACACTGTTTTCTACTATTATGATTTTACAATCCTGACTGGCTATCTACCCAAGATATATTGCCAGTACTTTGGTACCTAGGCGTGTGTTACATTACCTGATACAGCCTTCTACCACCATGCTCCTGAAGAAGTGTAATGATACGTGTAACATGTTAGAGCAAGAACGTTTTTTCTGCAATTGGACCCATTCTAAGGCTATTCACTTCACATTTGTATTGTTCAACTGTAAAGCCCTGTACACATGATCGGATATCCTATGGATTTTCGTCCGATGGATTCTTTTCATCAGACAAACCGATCGTGTATGGGACCCATCTGTCTTTTTTCCATCGGTTTTAAAAAATAGAACATGTTTTAAATTTTTCCGATGGATAAAAAACCGATCGAAAACTCCGATCGTCTATGGGCAAGTCCATCGGATCAAAAACCCATGCATGCTCAGAATCAAGTCGACGCATGCTCAGAAGCATTAAACGTCATTTTTCTCGGCTCATCGGAGTGTTTTACGTCACCGCGTTTGGAACGGTCGGTTTTTTGACTGATGGTGTGTGGGCAAGACTGATGGAAAACTGTTTCATCGGATATCCAATGGACAAATCCATCGGACTAGAATCCATAGGAAATCTGATCGTGTGTACGGGGCTTTACTGTTTTTTGGATATGTACCTTACTCAATTGAGTTTACCAAAATAACTGTAGTTGTTGGGAGTGATATGGAACCATTATTCTGGGCCTTGTACTAATATTAACAATACAAACAGTCTTTAATGTACTATTGTTTTTATGTATTTCTACAATAAAAAACCCTTAGATTTTTACATGAAGTACCCATGTGCCATTTAAAGTCCAATCTCTTTGTGTAATAAGTGTCCATTTACAAAATTGTCCATTTACAAATTTTCGGGACGTTGGCACATTCTTACCTGTGTGTCCACAGTGTCGCCCTGTGGGGATACACATTTAAGCAATTTTGTTGAAACCTCTTAAGCCTCGTACACACGACCGGTTTTCTTGGCAAGAAACGACAAGAAAACTGCTGGGAGAGCTTTCTTGCCGAGAAAACCGTGCGTGTGTACGAGGCTTTCAGGTTTCTCGTCAAGAAAACTGCCCAGAATCTCGACGAGAAAAAAAGAAGACCTGCTTTCTTTTTTCTCATCAGGAGTCTCGGTTTTCTCGTTGTGATTCTCGTCAGCTTTACAATGACGAGATTTTGGATTGACAGTGTGTATGCAAGGAAAGCTTGACGAGAAAAGCTTGACAAGAAACCCGTCGAGAGAAACAATGTTTTTTTTTGCGACGAGATTCTCGGCCGTGTGTACCAGGCTTAAGTCTAAACTTAAGATTTGGACAGCCATGCCCTGACTCTAACACCATTCCCAACCATAACTCTGAACCTAATTCCTCTCTCTAATCCTGAACCCTAGAAACCTTCCCTCCCTCTAACCCTGAACCCCATCCATGCTTGAACCCTAACCCTAAACCCCATCCATGCTTGAACCCTAACCCCAATCTCTAGGCCTCAGTTTAGCCCCCACCTCTAACGTAACACTAAAGCCTCGTGCACACGACCGGTTCTCCCGGCAGGAAAACTGCCAGGAGAGTTTTTGGCCGGGAATCTTGGCCGTGTGTATGCTCCCTAGCAGTTTTCCCGACAGGAAAACTGCCCGGAAAAAATAGAGAACCTGCTCTCTATTTTCCCGTCGGGATTCTCGGCAGAGTGTTTCCTGCCGAGAAAACCGGTCGTCTGTATGCTTACCTGAAGGGGAAATAAACCGTGCATGCTCGTTAACAAATCGACGCATGCGCGGAAGCATAGAAAGTCATGTAGACGGCTCGTCCGTTGTCTTTGATGTCACCGCGTTCTTCCTATTCAAAAGTTCCGCGGTCTTTGGAGTGACCGTGTGTATACATGGCATTGAGAAGGGAAACTTGCCAGGAATCCCGTCGGGAAAAACAACGGGTTTAGAACAAACGGGAAAACTGGTCGTGTGTACAGGGCTTAACTCTAACCCCAAACACCAAAAGTTTGTCCTAAACCTGTAACTATAAATCTAACTATCTGAGTCACTCAAACCCTCACACTGGCCCCTAAGCACATTCTTTAGACTAACCCCTAACACTCACCCTAATCCCTCAATATAGCCCTATCAACTCACATTCAATAGAGACAAAGGGCAGTTCAAGAACAGCTCCTCAAGTCACATTGAGGGGATACAGAAGACAGTCCTAAGATTGTGTCCCCCAAATGTGATTTGAGGAGCTGAGGACAGTCCAAAGACGGCTCTTCAAGTCACATTGAGGGGATACAGAAGACGGCTCCTAAAACTGTTTCTTGAGTCACATTCAGAGGACACAGGGGACAGTCCAAGGACAGTTCCTCAAGTCAAATTGAGGGGATACAGAAGACAGTCCAAAGTAGAGCTCCCAAGTCACATTTAGAACACAGAGGACAGTCCAAAGACAGCAACTCACGTGCAAAAGACACAAACTACTCAAGTCACATTTAGGGGAACAATAAAGAACGATCCCTCAATAGTCCCCCAAATAACATTAAGAGGATAGTCTTATGACAACTCCCCAAGTCACATTCAGGGGACACAGAGGACAACCGAAAGTCAGCTCCTCGTCACATTCAGAAGACACAGAGGATAGTTCAAACACAGCCCCTCATGTCACATTATGGAGAACAAAGATGGATAGTCCGAAGGCAGCTCCTCAAGTCTCATTATGGAGAACAAAGATGGATAGTCCTAAGGCAGCTCCTCAAGTCTCATTATGGAGAACAAAGATGGATAGTCCGAAGGCAGCTCCTCAAGTCTCATTATGGAGAACAAAGATGGATAGTCCGAAGGCAGCTCCTCAAGTCAAATTATGGAGAACAAAGATGGATAATCCGAAGGCAGCTCCTCAAGTCACATTATGGAGAACAAAGAAGGATAGTCGGAAGGCAGCTCCTCAAGTCTCATTATGGAGAGCAAAGATGGATAGTCCGAAGGCTGCTCCTCAAGTCACATTATGGAGAACAAAGATGGATAGTCTGAAGGCAGCTCCTCAAGTCACATTATGGAGAACAAAGATGGGTAGTCCGAAGGCAGCTCCTCAAGTCACATTATGGAGAACAAAGATGGGTAGTCCGAAGGCAGCTCCTCAAGTCAAATTATGGAGAACAAAGATGGGTAATCCAAAGGCAGCTCCTCAAGTCACATTATGGAGAACAAAGATGGATAATCCGAAGGCAGCTCCTCAAGTCCCATTATGCAGAACAAAGAAGGATAGTCGGAAGGCAGCTCCTCAAGTCTCATTATGGAGAATAAAGATGGATAGTCCGAAGGCTGCTCCTCAAGTCACATTATGGAGAACAAAGATGGATAGTCCGAAGGCTGCCCCTCATGTCACATTATGGAGAACAAAGATGGATAGTCTGAAGGCAGCTCCTTAAGTCACATTCAGGGGGCACAGTGGAAAGTCCAAACACAGTTCCCTAGATTGCATTCAAGGGACACAGAGGACAAGCCAAAGACAGCTTCTCAAGTCACATTCAATAGATACAGAGGGCCACCCAAGACAGTTCCTCAAGTCACTTTCAGGGGACACAAAGGACTGTCTAAAGACTGCTCCTCAAGACACATTCAGGGGAACACAGAGTCCAATGTCAGCTTCTCGTCACATTCTGAAAACACAGGGGATGGTGCCAAAACAGCCCCTCAAGTCACATTAAGGGGAACAAAGATGGATAGTCCAAAGGCAACTCCACGGGTCACATTTAGAAGACACAGGACAGTCCTAAGACAGCTCCTCAAGTCTCTTTCAGAGGACACAGAGGGTCGTCCAAAGACAAATCCTCAGGTCACATTCAGAAGACCACTTCTCAAATAGCATTCAGGGGAACACAAAGTCCAAAGTCAGCTACTCGTCACATTCAGACACAGAGGATGGTGCAAAGAGAGCACCTTAAGTCACCAGAGTTTCTCTCCACATTAGTCAGTCTTGCTTACTTGTTTCATCCTTGTTCTTCATAAACCAGACACATATAGATGCATTCATTACACTCTCTGCTCCTGCAAATTCATCCTCTCCTCATCAGTGCCATTATACATTCGATCTTGATATAGTCAAATTGCAGTTTAGAACCCTCAGATCATGAATCATTAAATGTTCAGAACTCTAATGATTGTTTTACAACCTTTAGGTCCAGTCTAAGAGACATTTGCTCCAAATTGTTCTCTCTATTAGTCCATTACCGATCCAGCATTATAGAATGCCTCCTCCGCCATTGGCGTACTACAATGAGTCCAGGGCCAGAAGTACAAGACTTCTGCTTACATTATTGAGTAGTTTTGATTCTTTACAGTTCAGAAGAACACTGTTCCTTTCCTTCCCCTAGTCCAGTCCCCATCTGGCCACTTTCAGACCCTAACGGTCTCAAACCCTTGATCACCCACTTCTGTTACTGATTGGGCAAGTTTTACCCTATAAATGAAGACAGACCAGCTTGTGGCGAGGTTCCTGAAAGGGGAAAACTTGTGGCTAATAGAGATGAGCTCAAGGGTCAGTCTGAACACCAAACTTTTTGGGCGTTCGTCTGAACGTTGGACTTTTAGCCCATTCGGTGGGATCCAAGCATCACATAGAGCAGCCGTATTTCTTCCACTACTATCTAAGACCGCTTCCTATCTGTCAATTGATCAAATGTTGAAAGTGGAAAAATTTACTTTTTAAACACCAATTATATGAAAGTAAACAATTTTATTAACAATTTAATACATAATTCATTAAAAAAGGGGGGGGAAACAATATAAAAACTGCAGAATGGCTACAGTGGCGACAAAAAATTCTCCAAAACTGGTCAAAGATGTCAACACACGTCACATCGAGCGTGTGTGACCAAACTGTATTGTAACAATGTTTTAAGCTCTACATGTTTTTTTGAAGATCGCTTCTTCAGGAGCTAGTATAATTTTGTATTTGGAAGCGTTAAATGTTTGAGAACTGAGGATAATTTAATTAGGGTATGTGGCTTTAGTGGTATCAAGTTGCCATCTAACAATGATTCATAAGAAAGGGCTGATCAAATCAAGCTTCTTTATAGGGACCCTGGGGTTTAGAGCACAACAAGCGTCAGAGAAGGTGGGTAGATTATAAGCCGTCACGACCAAGATAAAACAAGGATCGTCCGGGTAAGGGAGTCCACAGATGGAGGTAGCGGCACTAGGTGTTAGATGGCAATTTGATACCACTAAAGCACATTCTAAGGTCATATTTGAAGGTTCCAGCCACATACCATAATGTAATTATCCTCAGTTCTCAAACATTTAACGCTTCCAAAATACAAAATTATACTAGCTCCTGAAGAAGCGATCTTTGCGAAACATGTAGAGCTTAAAACATTGTTACAATACAGTTTGGTCACACACGCTCGATGTGACGCGTGTTAAAAATCTTTGACCAGTTTTGGAGAATTTTTGTTCGCCACTGTAGCCATTCTGTAGTTTTTATAATGTTTTTTTCCCCCCTTTTTTAATGAATTACTGTATTTATCGACGTATAACACGCGCCGGCGTATAACACGCACCCCAAGTTTAGGAGGGAATTTTAAGGATTTTTTTTTAGGAGGGAAGTTTAAGGAAAAAAACCTTACATTTAAATGCAGCCTTGTCCATCATTGCAGCCTTGCCCAGTGTCCATCTGCAGCCTTGCCCAGTGCCTTTGCAGCCTTGCCCAGTGCCTTTGCAGCCTTGCCAGTCTCTTTGCATTATTTAAAATTGGCGCCGATTTCCGCTGACTGTAAGTGGAGAGGAGTGAGCGGAGCCGAGTGTACTTCGGCTAGACTCGGCTCTGCTCACAGTCCCGCCCATCTCCACTGATTGCGCCGCTGACATACAGAAAGCCGAGTGTACTTCGGCTAGACTCGGCTCTGCTCACAGTCAGGGGCGGGACTGCGAGAGGAGCCGAGACTAGCCGAAGTACACTCGGCTTTCTGTATGTCAGCGGCGCAATCAGTGGAGATGGGCGGGACTGCGAGAGGAGCCAAGTAAAGCCGAGTGTACTTCGGCTTTGTGTATCTCGGCTCGTTTCGGCGGGGATCGGCGTATGACATGCACCTACGATTTTCCCCTGATTTTAAGGGGAAATAAGTGCGTGTTATACGCCGATAAATACAGTATGTATTAAATCGTTAATAAAATTATTGTTTACTTTCATATAATTGGAGCCTAGAAAGTCAATTTGTACCACTTTCAACATTTGATCAATTAACATTTAGGACGCGGCACTGTGCTACAATAAGCACCCACCGTTCCACCATGTGTTGGCGCTTTGATAACTTCTAGTTTCGCCTATCTGTCAATGGTTGCAAAGAACCTGGCCATTTTTTTTTGCAATGACCCAAACTAAATTTCTGACTTTAGCTCTGCTAAACCAAATCCTACCCATAATAATCATAATCCTTCCAGTGATATCTGTGACAGAAGCCGATTCAATCCACCTGATGACCAATGCCTGATGTGTGTATGATATTGCCGGACCGACAGAAGGGAAAATTGGTTCTGATGGATCTTCCGTAAAGTATTTTTTCCTTCAAAGAAGCAGATCTGTGCTTAAAGTATAGTGCAGATGGACCCGTCTTTGGTCCTGGAGTGCTGCTACCTCTCTGATAGTGACAAAGGAAGACGGTAAATTTCTGGATGTGTACGGAGGAGCGCCTGCTACAAAAATTCTCCCAACTTGAGAGACTTTTAGAAGTATTTAGTGCCATCGGGAGAACTTAGTCTTCATCAACCCTTAACCACTTCAGCCCCGGACCATTTGGCTGGCCAAAGACCTGGGCACTTTTTGCGATTTGGCACTGCGTCGCTTTAACTGACAATTGCCCGGTCGTGCGACGTGGCTCCCAAACAAAATTGACGTCCTTTTTTCCCCACAAATAGAGTTTTCTTTTGGTGGTATTTGATCACCTCTGCGGTTTTTATTTTTTGCGCTATAAACAAAAAAAGAGCAGCAATTTTGAAAAAAAAGCAATATTTTTTTCCTCAGTTTAGGCCTGATACGTATTCTTCTACATATTTTTGGTAAAAAAAAAAAAAATCCCAATAATCGTTTATTAATTGGTTTGCGCAAAAGCATAAAAATAAAAAGCAAAAGCATCAACAAAATAGGGGATAGTTTTATGGCATTTTTATTAATATTTTTTTTTTTTACTAGTAATGGTGGCGATCAGCGATTTTTATCATGACTGCGACATTATGACGGACACTTTTGATGCCATTTTGTGACCATTGTAATTTTTACAGCATTCAGTGCTATAAAAATGCACTGATTACTGTAAAAATCACACTGGCAGTGAAGGGGTTAGCCAGGAGGGGGCGCTGAAGGGGTTAAGTGTGTCCTAGGGATGTGTTCTAACTGGGGGGGGGTGGGCTATGTGTGACACGACACTGATCACCGCTCCCAATCACAGGGAGCTGTGATCAGTGTCCTGTCACTAGGAAGAATGGGGAAATGCCTTGTTTACATCAGCATTTCCCCGTTCTTCCTCTCCGTGAGACGATCGCGGGTTTCCCCGCAGACATTGAGTCCGCGGGACCCGCGGTCACACTCACGGAGCTCGCCGCGCGTGCCCACAATGCCGCGTCTTAAAAGGGCAACGTATATATACACGTTAATCTGCCCAGCCGTGCCATTCTGCTGACGTATATCGGCGTGAGCCGGTCAGCAAGTGGTTGACACAGGTCCCTCAGTGCTATCTGTTGTGATTTTATTAACATCGACTGCTCAAGCCCTGAAGAAGTTGGATGCTTTTTTCCCAATGAAATGCGTTGGCTGTGTCTGCTGTTCTTAACCAGGGGTCTCCAAATTTTCTAAACAAAGGGCCGGTTTATTGTCCTTGAGACTTTAGGGGGGCGGGACGGGGGGGGGGGCCAGCGGGAGTGGAAATTTTCCTGGCATCAGTGGGAGTGGACATCCCATTTGGTATTGGGGGGGAGGAACAGAGCCCCATTGTTGGTACCATTGGGAGGAATAGTGCACAATTCTTGGTGTCAATGGGACAAATGGTGTCCCATTGTTGGTGTCAGTGGGAGAAATGATACCCAATTGTTGGTGTCAGTTGGTAGAATAGTGTCTCGTATCAGTGGGAGGAATAGTGCCCCAAGAGCCGGATAAAGGCAGGCAAAGGGCCACAGTTTGGAGGTCACTGCTCTTAACCATTAAATGTTTCAAAAAGTCCTTCAAGTGAGATGAACTTTTGTACCAGGCACTCCTCCGTACACATCCAAGAATTCACCAGATGACAAATAGAACAATAAATATCTGTGCCAGACACGAATGATCTGTATATCTACATCTTTGCACTCACTGGTTGCACGTACAGTGGAACCTCGGTTTACGAGTAACGCGGTTAATGAGCGTTTTAAAAGACGAGCAACTTTTTAAAAAAAAATTCTGACTCGGTTTTGAGCGTTGTCTCGCAAAACGAGCAGAATTCAAGCTAATGGGGTGTGCAGTACCACGTTTGGCCAGAGGTGCGGGGGTGCCGGTGACACTCGGAACGGTTCGGAGCAGTTGGGAAATACTCGGAATCACTCCATTCCCGAGATCAGCCGAGCTGTCCCCAAATATTTCTGAGGCTCTCCAGCGCCCCCCCACGTCTGGCCACATGCGGTATTGCATGCCATAGAAGTCAATGTGGAACAAATTATCTCCGTTTCCATTGACTTCTATGGGGAAACTCGCTTTGATATGCAAGTGCTTTGGATTACAAGCATTCTCCTGGAACGGATTATGCTCGTAATCCGAGGTTCCACTGTATTCGAAATTCCGATAATAAATGTTACAATTTCTAATAAAATAATGAAACATGATCTCCTCTCCTCTCATGTCTTAACTATGTATTCTTCTGTGCTGCTTCTACAAGTGATGTCACTGCGATGTCATAGACCCGCCTCTCATTCATTTTATCTCTTTTCAGGATTACGCCTTTTTTGAGAGGTCACGCAACAGGACGGAGCGCAGCACCGTGATTGGTTAACGGATCTTCTTATGACTGTATCCCTTGTTACATGATCCTGTTTACACCCTCCTGACTATAACTGCCCCGCCATACCCCCCTCCCCCCCTTCCCCACCACCACGCCATATACCCTGAAGTTTACAGTGGTCTGTATAAACTGACCTATTTTGTACAGATATATCTATTCTAAACTTTTATGTGTTTGACAATAAATATTCATCTGTATGTGTGCCGTCCTTCTCTCTACAATCAAAGTGAAAGCGGGAAAGAAGATCTCACCTTAAAATGGAACCGAACCAAAAAGATTAGTTATAAGGAACATCTAGAAATGCTAATTAGTAGTATCCTAAAAGATTTACATTTTGTCTTAATTTGCCCCCAAAAAATATCAGTGCACATCCTGTGCCTAGGTACTCCTGATATCAGTGCACTTCCTCTGCCTAGGCATGCCTGATATCAGTGCACTTCCTGTGCCTAGGCACGCCTGATATCAGTGCACTTCCTGTGCCTAGGCACTCCTGTTCTGTAGCCTCATAGCTGTATATCTGCAGAGTGAGATCGTCCAAGGCAGGGGTCTCCAAACTGCGGCCTGGTGCTTGCCTTTATCTGGCCCTTGGGACACTATTCCTCCCACTGACACCAATGATGGGGCACTATTCCTCCCACTGCCACCAATGATGGGACACTATTCCTCCCACTGACACCAATGATGGGGCACTATTCCTCCCACTGCCATCAATGATGGGACACTATTCCTCCCACTGACCCCAATGATGGGGCACTATTCCTCCCACTGCCACCGATGATGGGACACTATTCCTCCCACTGACACCAATGATGGAGCACTATTCCTCCCACTGACACCAATGATGGGACACTATTCCTCCCACTGCCACCGATGATGGGACACTATTCCTCCCACTGACACCAATGATGGGACACTATTCCTCCCACTGACACCAATGATGGGACACTATTCCTCCCACTGATACCAAAGATGGGACACTATTCCTCCCACTGATACCAATGATGGGACACTATTTCTCCCACTGACACCAAAGATGGGACACTATTCCTCCCACTGACACCAACAATGGGACACTATTCATCCCACTGACACCAATGATGGGATACTATTCCTCCCACTGACACCAATGATGGGACACTATTCCTCCCACTGACACCAATGATGGGACACTATTCCTCCCACTGATACCAATGATGGGACACTATTCCCCCCACTGACACCAATGATGGGACACTATTCCTCCCACTGCCACCAATGATGGGGCACTATTCCTCCCACTGCCACCGATGATGGGACACTATTCATCCCACTGACACCAATGATGGGACACTATTCCTCCCACTGACACCAATGATGGGACACTATTCCTCCCACTGACACCAATGATGGGACACTATTCCCCCCACTGACACCAATGATGGGACACTATTCCTCCCACTGACACCAATGATGGGACACTATTCCTCCCACTGATACCAAAGATGGGACACTATTCCTCCCACTGATACCAATGATGGGACACTATTTCTCCCACTGACACCAAAGATGGGACACTATTCCTCCCACTGACACCAACAATGGGACACTATTCATCCCACTGACACCAATGATGGGATACTATTCCTCCCACTGACACCAATGATGGGACACTATTCCTCCCACTGACACCAATGATGGGACACTATTCCTCCCACTGATACCAAAGATGGGACACTATTCCTACCACTGATACCAATGAGGGGGCACTATTCCTCCCACTGACATCAACAATGGGGCACTATTTTCCCCATTGACATGAATGACATGGGTAATATTCCTTCCACTAATATCAATAACGGGGCACCAGTCCTCCTCCTACTAATTACAGGGGTGCCTTGTCATATTTTTTACTCCCACTGACCACCAAGCCTGGGGTATTATCTGCTCTCACTGGCCACAGTCTTGTCCCGCTAAAGTCTGAAGGACAGTAACCTGGTCCCTTTGTTTCGAAAATCTGGAGATCCCTGATCTAAGACACTATTGGTCCTGACTGCGAGTCTCACAGATTTGGAGGGGGATGTGGTGATTTCACTACTGTTCTCCTGACAGTCCTCCCTGCTGGAGAGGAGGCCGTACCTGAAGACCTCCAGTGCAAGGATCTCCCTGCTTCTGCTTCTTCCATTCTGTGGATCTGTGCTTCCTCCACCTCGATCATTACCCCACCAGTCCTCATAGGGGCAGCTCTGAGACAAGGAAGCAAAGCCCTGCCTATAACATCATGGCCACCTCACCACAGAGAAACAATGCAGAACAAGGTATGGTAATCTGGAAAAGCTCCAATTCGGGGATACCAGAGGCAATTTGCCTCACAAGCCCTACATACTGGGTCACCCCTAACCTGGTGCCTAAACCAAGCAGGGGTTTGTCTTCACCCAAAAATGTCTAGGACAGGGCTTGACAAACCCCAGGCGCCAAGTCATAGGGCAACAAGAAATTTCATCCTGGCGCCTGGGCTGCCTCCCAAATGCTTCACATACCCCATGCACCATGTATTCTGGGCTCTGCTTGCCTAATTACGGGGCTGGGACCAGCATAGCAGGTGCCACTGGATAGTGGGGAAGGAGAAGAGCGGACACACTTCTGCTCTCCTCCCCTTCTTGTTGTTGGCCCGGAAGTGACGTGTCACATCTTTTCCGGGTCCCCATTGACAGTTTCCTACAGCCATTAAGGCCGGGAAAGAATAGAATGCAGTGTGATGTGCATTGCATTACATTCAGTGGAGCACAGGGGGGGCATTGGGGTCTTTATACCCTGAATGTCTCATTAAAGAGAACCTCTCACCAAAATAATCCCTGACATAAGGGATTTTTTGTCCCTTATGACAGGGGTCTCCAAACTTTCTAAACAAAGGGCCAGTTTTCTGTCCTTCAGACTTTAGGGGGCTGGACTGTGGCCACTGGGAGTAGAAAATGTCCCAGCATCAGTGGGAGTAAACAATGCCCCATTTTTTGGTGTCAGTGAGAAAAATCATGCCCCATCCTTGGTGTCATTGGGAAGAATCATGCCCCCCATCCTTGGTGTCATTGGGAAGAATCATGTCCCCCGTCCTTGGTGTCATTGGGAAAAATCATGCCCCATCCTTGGTGTCATTGGGAAGAATCATGCCCCCCATCCTTGGTGTCATTGGGAAAAATCATGCCCCCCATCCTTGGTGTCATTGGGAATAATCATGCCCCATCCTTGGTGTCATTGGGAAGAATCATGCCCCATCCTTGGTGTCATTGGGAAGATTCATGCCCCCCATCCTTGGTGTCATTGGGAAGAATCATGCCCCATCCTTAGTGTCATTGGGAAGAATCATGCCCCATCCTTGGTGTCATTAGGAAGAATCATGCCCCATCCTTGGTGTCATTGGGAAGAATCATGCCCCATCCTTGGTGTCATTGGGAAGAATAATACCCCCCATCCTTGGTGTCATTGGGAAGATTCATGCCCCCCATCCTTGGTGTCATTGGGAAGAATCATGCCCCATCCTTAGTGTCATTGGGAAGATTCATGCCCCCCATCCTTGGTGTCATTGGGAAGAATAATACCCCCCATCCTTGGTGTCATTGGGAAGAATCATGCTTCATCCTTGGTGTCATTGGGAAGAATAATACCCCCCATCCTTGGTGTCATTGGGAAGAATCATGCCCCATCCTTGGTGTCATTGGGAAGATTCATGCCCCCCATCCTTGGTGTCATTGGGAAGAATCATGCCCCATCCTTAGTGTCATTGGGAAGAATCATGCCCCATCCTTGGTGTCATTAGGAAGAATCATGCCCCCCATCCTTGGTGTCATTGTGAAGAATCATGCCCCATCCTTGGTGTCATTGGGAAGAATCATGCCCCATCCTTGGTGTCATTGGGAAGAATCATGCCCCCCCATCCTTGGTGTCATTGGGAAGAATCATGCCCCATCCTTGGTGTCATTGGGAAGAATCATGCCCCATCCTTGGTGTCATTGGGAAGAATCATGCCCCCCATCCTTGGTGTCATTGGGAAGAATCATGCCCCCCATCCTTGGTGTAATTGGGAAGAATCATGCCCCCCATCCTTGGTGTCATTGGGAAGAATCATGCCCCCCATCCTTGGTGTCATTGGGAAGGATGATGCCCCATCCTTGGTGTCATTGGGAAGAATCATGCCCCCCATCCTTGGTGTCATCGGGAAGACTCATGCCCCATCCTTGGTGTCATTGGGAAGACTCATGCCCCCCAACCTTGGTGTCATTGGGAATAATCATGCCCCCCATCCTTGGTGTCATTGGGAAGACTCATGCCCCCATCCTTGGTGTCATTGGGAAGACTCATGCCCCATCCTTGGTGTCAAGGTGCCCTGTGGTTGGTGTCTATGGCAGAAATTGTGATCCATTGTTGGTGTCATTGGGAGGAATTGTGCCCCATTGTTGGTTTTAGTGGATGAAACATTGCCCCAAGGGCCACATAACAGCAAGCAAAGGGCCACAAGTTGGAGACAATTGCCTTATGTGATGTAAAAAAAAAGTTACATCCAAGCCCAAAAAAAAGGGGAGACCCCCTCCCCAGCCCCACATAAACGCACGTACCAGCGTAAATGCACGCCTGAAAACGTTGATTGCGATACACATGTTACATATCGAAGCGCATGCCGGAATGAGAGCAATAATTCTAGCACAAGACCTTATCTGAAACACTAAACTGATGACCTGTAAGGAGTTTTTACATTTTGCGTTTCCTAGACCTTTTTGGTAATATTACCGCTATTTTATTCTCTAGGGTGTCCGCTTTCAGAAAATATATCATGTTTGGGGGTTTTATGTAATCTTCAGGCCTGAAAAAATGTTTGCAAATGTGTGCAAAAAAACACAAAAACGGCGGTGGCTCTGAACGGGTTAAAGGAGACGTTCACCTTCGGGAACATTTCCCACCCGTAAGATTTGTTAGTTAAAAATAAAAACTGGCTCCTATAACAGCTTCAACTCTTCTGGGAAGGCCGTCCACAAGGTTTATTGAACCCTATGGACTGAAGCCCTGTACACACGGGCGGGAATCCAGTCAGAAAAAAAAAACCCGCCGGTTTTCTCGACGGGATTCCTGGCAAGCTTGTCTTGCCAAGCCATGTGTACAGACGGCCATTCAAAAGAACCGCCGTTCTTTTGAATGGCAGGAACGCGGTGACGTCATCGACTACGACGAGCCGGCGCTCGTCACATTCGATGCCGACGCCGCCATCTTGCTTCACCCTACACTACCCTTGTATGCTACCGCGCATGCGTCAAAGTCTTTTTCAAGTATGCGCGGGCTTACCTTGGACCAGGTAAGTATACAGACGACCGGTTTTCTCAGCAGGAAACACTCTGCCGAGAATCCCGATGAGAAAAATAGAAAGCAGGTTCTCTATTTTTGTCTTCGAGATTCCCGGCAGTTTTCCCGACGAGAAACCATACACACGAACTTTAATGGCATCCCAGTCTTCGTCCGTAGGGTTCAATAAACCTTGTGGACGGCCTTCCCAGAGGAGTTGAAGCTGGTATAGCTGCAAAGGGCGGGCCAACTCAATATTGAACCCTACGGACTAAAGCCTCATACACACGAACAGTTTTCTCGGCAAAAAGCTCTCCCAGTATTTTTCTTGCCGAGAAAACCGGTCGTGTGTACGAGGCTTCAGTCCGTAGGGTTCAATATTGAGTTGGCCCGCCCTTTGCAGCTATAACAGCTTCAACTCTTCTGGGAAGGCCGTCCACAAGGTTTACGTCCCTTCTGAATTAATGAATGAGTGACTTGTATATAGGGTGACCACGTGTCCCGGATTGCCCGGGACAGTCCCGCATTTTTCAAGTCTGTCCCGGGCACCTTCATTCCAGCACAATACAGTGTCCCGGAATAAAACTGACTCAGCCACCCCCCGGGCCAATCTGATGCCCACAAAAAAGGCCGCCAGATCACCGCTTCACTCACTGACAGTACTTGTCCTGGCCGGGAATGCCAATCCCCGCCCCCTGCTTGTGATTGGAGAAATCATAAATCCCGCCTCTTGTGTTCAATCACTGTGCTGTGATTCGTTATAGCACAAGCTGATTTTTGGGAAGGGAGGGTGTCCCTGAATGGTAGTTTGGAAATGTGGTCACCCTACTCACACACCGACCTAGCAGCCGGTATGAAGCACAGACAAAGTCTCTGCCACAGACTTGAGTGATAACGGACAAAGTCTCTGCCACAGACTTGGGTAATAACGGACAAAGTCTCTGCCACAGACTTGGGTGATAACGGACAAAGTCTCTGCCACAGACTTGAGTGATAACGGACAAAGTCTCTGCCACAGACTTGAGTGATAACGGACAAAGTCTCTGCCACAGACTTGAGTGATAACGGACAAAGTCTCTACCACAGACTTGAGTGATAACGGACAAAGTCTCTGCCACAGACTTGAGTGATAACGGACAAAGTCTCTGCCACAGACTTGAGTGATAACGGACAAAGTCTCTGCCACAGACTTGAGTGATAACGGACAAAGTCTCTGCCACAGACTTGAGTGATAACGGATAAAGTCTCTGCCACAGACTTGAGTGATAACGGACAAAGTCTCTGCCACAGACTTGAGTGATAACGGACAAAGTCTCTGCCACAGACTTGAGTGATAACGGATAAAGTCTCTGCCACAGACTTGAGTGATAACGGACAAAGTCTCTGCCACAGACTTGAGTGATAACGGACAAAGTCTCTGCCACAGACTTGAGTGATAACGGACAAAGTCTCTGCCACAGACTTGAGTGATAACGGACACTCCTGGATAATCCCCTGCCACAGGATTGTTAGCCAGTAGTCAATTAGTTAGGTCAACTGCACAGTACCTGAACTTTTAAGACATCCGGCAGTACTGTGAAGTAGGTTACTTGGGTGCATCCTCCAAATGAGTCACCAGGCCCTTCCTGAGATACCAGCCATCAGCTCGGTCCTCTCCAGCAAGGTCCTCCCCTGGAATATTTTTGGCTTGAGTGGCTTCTTCCCGCAGGACAGACAGCACAGGATCACCTTTCGTTAAGTAGGCCCCAGACAGGCTTCTGGGCCTACCTGCAGCAGACACATCAGCATAGCCTCCGGCCTGTAGGGTCATGAGGCAAGATGAACCCGGCGCATATGGCACTGCCCCTTAAATATCCTTCCCCCAGCATGCCCAGCTACAAAGAAGCTCCTGATTGGGCTGTTTTCTGGAAGAAAAAATATCCAATACACTTCAGCTGGCTGTATTTCTCACGCTGGCCTGTGACAACAGTGACACCTACCGGCAACAGTGGGAAATACGCACAGACAGCCAAAGCTGGAACAGAACCAACAATTTACATAGATCACTCTGAGCTATTTACAGCTCAAATAACCCCTAAATTTACACATAGCGCCTACTTGAAAAGTAGCAGGGCGCCACATACAAATGTGATGGAAATTCAATAAGTGCTATGGGCATCCCATATCTTCCTTTACCCCAACCAAGTTGTATCCCCCCAATAAATGAAACAAAACTACGCAAATGACTGCTCATTGTCTCAGAAGTGATAGATGGGGGTCTGGCAGCAGGGTGAATTGGTGGATGTTTGTAACTAGTAGCAACCTACCGCTACAAATATTTTGTGTCACTGAAGTTTAAAGTCAACATCGGGATTCTGGTAGACTCTACGAGATTTATTCTACACAGGTCAACAAGCAAGACTGAGAAGAGGACATATGACAAGGACAGAGGGAGGGATTGGGGTTGGAAATTGGGGCCCTCTGCTGTTTTTTGACCATGGAGAGCAAAATGAAAATATGTAATGTGTCTGGATTGGATAGGTGTGAAAGGGCCACAGCCAGCAGGAGACCCGAAGATCCTGAAATGATCAGTAAAGCACAGATAGACCAGACCATATGTGCTTTACTGATCATTTCATGATCTTCTAGACCAGGAATGTCCAAAGTCCGGCCCGCGGGCCAATCGCGGCCCGCATTCCGGACGGCCCGCCTGGTAATTTTGACATATATATCCTTTGTGGTCCCCCAACGAATCCCCAAGCACCGGGGCCCACAAAAGATATAGATGCTTGCTGCCTTCGAGGAGATGGGACGAGTGCCATACAGAATACAGGAGTATTTCCTGTTTACACGGCATCCTGTGTAAAAGGAAGTCCCATCACCTGCGCTGCCATTGGACAACTGTTCTGTCCATCACAGGAGACGGGACTTTCAATTAAAGAGGCAGCCGAGAAAAAAAGGAGTTTCTCCTGTATGTCTGTCGGCGCTCATCCCGCCCCCTCCCTGTCTCCTCCAAGGCTGCAGATGGACATGAATCAGGCTGCACTGACGACAATGGTGAGTCTGCATTCATGTCAATGTGTGTGCTGCATTCATGTCATTGTGGGTGCTGCATTACTGGCAATGTGGGTGCTGCATTAATGTCAATGTGGGTGCTGCATTAATGGCAATGTGGGTGCTACATTAATGTCAATGTGTGTGCTGCATTAATGTCATTGTGGGTGCTGCATTAATGGCAATGGAGTGGGTGCTGCATTCATGGCAATACGGTGGGTGCTGCATTCATGGCAATACGGTGGGTGCTGCATTCATGGCAATACGGTGGGTTCTGCATTCATGGCAATACGGTGGGTGCTGCATTCATGGCAATACGGTGGGTGCTGCATTCATGGCAATATGGTGGGTGCTGCATTCATGGCAATACGGTGGGTGCTGCATTCATTGCAATATGGTGGGTGCTGCATTCATTGCAATACGATGGGTTCTGCATTCATGGCAATACGGTGGGTGCTGCATTCATGACAATACGGTGGGTGCTGCATTCATGGCAATACGGTGGGTGCTGCATTCATGGCAATACGGTGGGTGCTGCATTCATGGCAATAGGGTGGGTGCTGCATTCATGGCAATACGGTGGGTGCTGCATTCATGGCAATACGGTGGGTGCTGCATTCATGGCAATAGGGTGGGTGCTGCATTCATGGCAATACGGTGGGTGCTGCATTCATGGCAATACGGTGGGTGCTGCATTCATGGCAATACGGTGGGTGCTGCATTCATGGCACTTGTGAGGCTGCAGATGGGCACTGATTAGGCTGCATTGATGGGCACTCATCCTTATTTTGCTTCACAGTTCTTTATTTAAAATGTAAGATTTCTTCCTGAAACTTCCTTTTTAAAGTGAAGGTGCGTGTTTTAAGCTGATAAATACGGTATATCCAAATAACACGCCCGAGCTCATCTCTTCACCACACACAGCCACAAAGGCAGGAGAATTCGTGTTGGGCCGTGTATTGGTGATCGGAGGAACACACTTCGACCAAATTTTAATGGTTTAATTAAAGAATGTCGGGCAAAATGTTCGGCCCTCACGCATGTTCACTTCATCAAATCTGGCCCTCTTTGAAAAAAGTTTGGACACCCCTGTTCTAGACCCATTAGAGCGGATTCCGTATTTCAGAAGGTTAGTCCTCGGATTTATAATCATGACTTCTCCTAAATCTACGTGTGCGAGTCATTTTTCATACATCAGAGGAATGTAAACCTGTCCATCTGACCACACGGGGGAGCTCAGAGCTTAGATTTGATGGACACACCAACTGCTATCACTAAAATGATAATAATGATGATAAATATTATTATTATTATTATACAGGATTTATATAGCGCCAACAGTTTACGCAGCGCATTACAATGTAGAGGGGGGACAACAAAATTACAGTACAGTTCAATACAGAAGGTACAGGAGGGCCCGGCTCGTAGAGCTTACATTCTAAAGGGTGGGGGTGGGGGTATAAAAGGTAATAGCTGCAGAGAATAATATAAATCAGGGTTTAACAAATTTGCTTGGAATCTAGGAGCCAGCTAAAAATAGGAGCCATAAACGCGCCCCGTCCCGTCGAGCTCGCGCGCAGAAGCGAACGCATAGGTGAGTAGCGCCCGCATATGAAAGCGGTGTTCAAACCACACATGAGGTATCGTCGCGACCGTTAGAGTGAGAGCAATAATTCTAGCCCTAGACCCCCTCTGTAACTCAAAACATGCAACCTGTAGAATTTTTTAAACGTCGCCTATGGAGATTTTAAAGGGTAAAAGTTTGTCGCCATTCCACGAGCGGACGCAATTTTGGAGCGTGACATGTTGGGTATCAATTTACTCAGCGTAACATTATCTTTCACAATATAAAAAAAAATCGGGCTAACTTTACTGTTGTCTTATTTTTTAATTAAAAAAAGTGTATTTTTTCCTAAAAAAGTGCGCTTGTAAGACCGCTGCGCAAATACGGTGTGACAGAAAGTATTGCAATGACCGCCATTTTATTCTCTAGGGTGTTAGAAAAAAACATATATATAATGTTTGGGGGTTCTAATTAGAGGGAAGGAGATGGCAGTGAAAACAGGCAGGGGGAAGCTCCATTAGCATTGCTGGTTGTCTTGTCATACCAACGGCCACCACAAGATGACGCCAGATCACAGAAGGAAGCATAGGCCTGCAGAAGGCCCGACGCAATCGCGTGGCGGGGAAGGTGGGGGTGCACGGAGACACAGGATGGGGTATCTTGTGTCTCCATGTGCCCCAACCTCCCCCGCCGCGCGATCGCGTCGGGCCGCGTCGGCTGGTAATTGAGGCCGCGGCTTTGCGGCCTTCTGCAGGCCTATGCTTCCTTCCCCAGGTGCCAGGTCGCTAATTCTAGTTGCAATTGCGACCTGGCGCCCGGATTTTGTCGAACCCTGATATAAATAATAATATAAATAATATAATAATTATAAATATTATATAAATAAATATATAAATAAAAATATATGGTAGTGCCCATGTGGCACTGTATTTCTCCCGCACTTCCAGGCTGTCTTGTAGGCCTTTCTCTGTTGGTGACAGTAGTAGGAGGTCATTGGCATACAGCTAGGGTTGCCACCTCATCCCTTTAAAACGGAACACATATGAATTACACGGGTTCTGTGGCTGATTGGGGTGGTAATTAACCTCACTTGGTACCTTATCTGCATTAAACTAGCCCCCGGACCTGTGTAATTCATATGTATTTGGGTTCAAAGGGATGAGCTGGCAACCCTACATACTGCAGGAACTTCACCTCAGTATCATGTAGAGGCAGCTCAGGTGCTGGGGAGGACTCTAGAGCTGCAGCCAGTTCATTGATGTAGATCGGGCATCACTAAATGGCGGCCCGCGGTCCGCGTCCGGCCCGAGCTGCTGCTCGTTCCCGACTGCGGCGATCGCGCCATTTAGTCGCCGCTTTTGTCCCCAACCTCCTCTGTTATCATTAGCAGAGTAGAGGAGCGGACGGCGGGAGGCGGGACAATTCTGGACTGGGGGCGGGACCAGGGAGGTAATCGGGAGGTGATTGGCTGCTAGGAGGCGGTCCTAGCAGCTAATCACCAGTTCGCCGAAAATTCAACCCGGCAGCTCCCGCGCCCCGCCCAGTGATGGATATGTGATGGGGGTCATGTAAAGGGGGCAATACTGTGTGGGGTTATATGTGATGGGGCAATACTGTGTGGGGGGGTATGTGATGGGGTAATACTGTGTGGGGGGGTATGTGATGGGGCAATACTGTGTGGGGGGATATGTGATGGGGCAATACTGTGTGGGGGGGTATGTGATGGGGCAATACTGTGTGGGGGGATATGTGATGGGGCAATACTGTGTGGGGGGATATGTGATGGGGCAATACTGTGTGGGGGGATATGTGATGGGGCAATACTGTGTGGGGGGATATGTGATGGGGCAATACTGTGTGTAATAAAATATGATTAAACAAACAAAAAAATACTGTGTGGGGTGATATGTGATGGGGCGATACTGTGTGGGGGATATGTGATGGGGGTCATGTAAAGGGGGCAATACTGTGTGGGGTGATATGTGATGGGGCGATACTGTGTGGGGGGGATATGTAATTGGGCGATACTGTGTGGGGGGATATGTGATGGGGTAATACTGTGTGGGGGGATATGTGATGGGGCAATACTGTGTGGGGTGATATGTGATGGGGTAATACTGTGTGGGGGGATATGTGATGGGGCAATACTGTGTGGGGTGATATGTGAAGGAGGGCAATACTGTGTGGGGTGATATGTGAAGAGGGGCAATACTGTGTGGGGTGATATGTGAAGGGGGGCAATACTGTGTGGGGGGATATGTGATGGGGCAATACTGTGTGGGGTGATATGTGAAGAGGGGCAATACTGTGTGGGGTGATATGTGAAGAGGGGCAATACTGTGTGGGGGGATATGTGAAGAGGAGCAATACTGTGTGGGGTGATATGTGAAGAGGGGCAATACTGTGTGGGGTGATATGTGAAGAGGGGCAATACTGTGTGGGGGGATATGTGAAGAGGGGCAATACTGTGTGGGGTGATATGTGAAGAGGGGCAATACTGTGCGGGGGGATATGTGAAGGGGGCAATACTGTGTGGGGGATATGTGAAGAGGGGCAATACTGTGTGGGGGATATGTGAAGGGGGCAATACTGTGTGGGGGGATATGTGAAGGGGGCAATACTGTGTGGGGTGATATGTGAAGAGGGGCAATACTGTGTGGGGGGATATGTGAAAGGGCAATACTGTGTGTGGGGGGGATATGTGATGGGGCAATACTGTGTGGGGTGATATGTGAAGAGGGGCAATACTGTGTGGGGGGATATGTGAAGAGGGGCAATACTGTGTGGGGTGATATGTGAAGAGGGGCAATACTGTGTGGGGTGATATGTGAAGAGGGGCAATACTGTGTGGGGTGATATGTGAAGAGGGGCAATACTGTGTGGGGTGGTATGTGATGGGGCAATACTGTGTGGGGTGATATGTGAAGAGGGGCAATACTGTGTGGGGGGATATGTGAAGAGGGGCAATACTGTGTGGGGGGATATGTGAAGAGGGGCAATACTGTGTGGGGTGATATGTGATGGGGCAATACTGTGTGGGGTGATATGTGAAGAGGGGCAATACTGTGTGGGGGGATATGTGAAGGGGTCAATACTGTGTGGGGTGATATGTGAAGAGGGGCAATACTGTGTGGGGGGATATGTGAAGGGGGCAATACTGTGTGGGGTGATATGTGAAGAGGGGCAATACTGTGTGGGGGGATATGTGAAGGGGGCAATACTGTGTGGGGTGATATGTGAAGAGGGGCAATACTGTGTGGGGGGATATGTGAAGAGGGGTAATACTGTGTGGGGTGATATGTGAAGAGGGGCAATACTGTGTGGGGTGATATGTGAAGAGGGGCAATACTGTGTGGGGTGATATGTGATGGGGCAATACTGTGTGGGGTGATATGTGAAGAGGGGCAATACTGTGTGGGGGGATATGTGAAGAGGGGCAATACTGTGTGGGGGGATATGTGAAGAGGGGCAATACTGTGTGGGGTGATATGTGATGGGGCAATACTGTGTGGGGTGATATGTGAAGAGGGGCAATACTGTGTGGGGTGATATGTGAAGAGGGGCAATACTGTGTGTGGGGGGGATATGTGATGGGGCAATACTGTGTGGGGTGATAAGTGAAGGGGGCAATACTGTGTGGGGGGATATGTGAAGGGGGCAATACTGTGTGGGGGGATATGTGAAGGGGCAATACTGTGTGGGGGGATATGTGAAGGGGGCAATACTGTGTGGGGGGATATGTGAAGGGGGCAATACCGTGTGGGGGGATATGTGAAGGGGGCAATACTGTGTGGGGGGATATGTGAAGGGGGCAATACTGTGTGTGGGGGGGATATGTGATGGGGCAATACTGTGTGGGGGGATATGTGAAGAGGGGCAATACTGTGTGTGGGGGGGATATGTGATGGGGCAATACTGTGTGGGGTGATATGTGAAGAGGGGCAATACTGTGTGGGGGGATATGTGAAGGGGCAATACCGTGTGGGGGGATATGTGAAGGGGGCAATACTGTGTGGGGGGATATGTGAAGGGGGCAATACCGTGTGGGGGGATATGTGAAGGGGGCAGGGCTGTGGTGGGGAAGATGTGAAGGGGACAAGCAGCTGCGCACAAAATGAGGTGCTGCACAGAAAACGTGTAGGGGTACCATTGACTCTTAAATGCACTGAAATGCAAGGTGCAATTTCCCGAACATGGAAATTGCATGGTACAAACGCACCATGCAGTTTCCATGTGGCTGCATTTTTAAAAAGATGCCAGGACCTTTTCCCAGCAGAAAACGCAGGCACAGCAGCCTATTCAAACGAATGGTGTGTCGTGCCTGCACCCCTGGGCTGTGATGTAAAGAATCTGAGTTATCGCACAAAACTGCGATTCGGACCTCGGCTGGAAGAAAATTTTACTAATCGGACCTCCATGAACTTTAATTCAATACCCCTGATGTAGATGTTGAAGAGGGTTGGACTGCAGCCTGTCTGACTCTTCTGGCCTCTCGGAAGTGCTCGGTTCTCTTCCCATTCACCTTTACAATGCAGCTGTTCTCGGTATATGAACTTTTGATGACATTGTATGGTTTCCCTCCTTTTCCACTCTCCAATAGTTTGAGGAACAGGCCTGGGGGCCACACTGAGTCAAAAACCTTCAAAACAGGAAAATATCTTTCCATGTCTTGTATGGTGGACATGGTTCTTGGTGAGACTTTGCAGGGTGTAGATGTGGTCTGTGGTGTGATGGTTCGGCATGAACTCTGCCTGACTTCTGCTGAGGACGTTGTGTTGTGTCAGGAAGTTGAGGATCCTTTTGTTGAGGATACTGTTGAATAGTTTTCCTAGTGTGCTGCTGACACATATCCCCCTGTAGTTGGCTGGATCATACTGGTCTCCACTCTAAGACCACTTTCACACTGAGGCGCCCATAGCGTCGGCAGTAAAACGGCGCTATTTTTACCGCCACCGCTATGGGCGGATTTGCAGCGCATTTTGGCCGATAGTGGGGCAGTTTTACCCCCGCTAGCGGCCGAGAAAGGGTTAAAACCGCCCGCAAAGCGCTGCTGAAGCAGCGTATTGCGGGCGGTATAGCCATGGTGTCCCATTGATTTCAATGGGCAGCAGCGGTGGAGGAGCGGTAAACACACTGCTTCCTCTCCGCTCCAAAGATGCAGCTAGCAGGACTTTTTTTACCGTCCTGCTAGCGCATCGCCTCAGTGTAAAAGCCCTCAGGCTTTCACACTGGAGTGAATGGTGCAGCAGTTTAAGGGCGGATTGCAGGCGCTATTTTTAACGCTATAACGCCTGAAATACGCTCCAGTGTGAAAGGGGTCTTATGGATGGGTGTTATGAGGCCTTGGTTCCATACTTTCTCTCTCCCTCCCCCATCTCCCCCCTTCTCTCTCTCCTCCCCCCCTCTCTCTTCCCTCTCTGCCCCTTCTCTCTCTCTCTCTCCTCTCTCTCTTTCCCTCTCCTCCCCCTCTCCTCTCCCCCCTCTCTCTCCTCTCTCTCTTCCCCCTCTCCTCTCCCCCCTCTCTCCCCTTCTCTCTTCTCGCTCTCTCTCTCCCCCTCTCTTTTCTCTCTCTCTCTCTCCCCTCTCTTTTCTCTCTCTCTCCCCCTCTTTCTCTCCTCTCTCTCCTCTCTCTTCCCTCTCTCCTCCTTCTCTCCCCCTCTCTCTCTCTTCCCTCTCTCCCCCTTCTCTCTCTCTTCCCTCTCTCCCCCTTCTCTCTCCCCATCTCTCACCTCTTTCTCTCCCTCTCCTCTCTCTTCCCTCTCTCCCCCTCTCTCTCCCCCCTCTCTCCTCCCCCTCTCTCTCTTCCCCCTCTCTCCCCCTCTCTTTCCTCCCTCTTTCTCTCCTCTCTCTCCTCCCTCTCTCCCCCTTCTCTCTCCCCCTCTCTCCCCCTTCTCTCTCCCCCCTCTCTCTCTTCCCTCTCCCCCCATCTCTCTCTTCCCTCTCTCCCCCTCTCTCTCTCTTCCCTCTCTCCCCCTCTCTCTCTCTTCCCTCTCTCCCCCTCTCTCTCTCTTCCCTCTCTCCCTACTCTCTCTCCCTCTCCTCTCTCCCCCCTCTCTCTCTCTCTCCCTCTCTCTCTCTCCCTCTCCTCTCTCTCCCCTCTCTATCATCTCCATCTGCTCTCTCCATCCTCTCTCCCCCTCTCTCTCTACTCTCTCCCCCCCCCCACCCCTCTCTCCTTTCTCCCCCTCGCTCTCCCCTTTTCCCCCTCTCTCCCCTCTCTCCTCTCTCTCTCTTGTCTCTTTCCCCCCTCTCTCCCTCTCACTCTGTCTTCTTTCTCTCTCTCCTCTCTCCTCCTCCTCCAGTCCTCCTGTCTCCACCCTGCTCAGAACACTTTGTATTTCTGGTATTGGTAATCCAGGGACAGAGGTAGGTGGATTGCTTGGAGGGGGGTACAGGGTCCCGGTTGTCTCTGCTCCCCTCCCCCATCCTGTATACAGTCTGAAATTGTTCTGTTTCTGTCTCAGGAAGATTTTGGAAGAGAGCCATGCTCAGTTTACCAATGTTTGCTCCGTCATTTCATCACATTTACTGGATTAGCAGGCGGAGGGAGAATTTCTTGGGTTTGTAGACAAAAAAGGTGAAAGCGATATATGGGGGAATGACATTCATCATGATCAGGGAGGGGTGCCTGCTGCCAAAGTCTCCAGACCCATGCTGACTGAACTTCCTGCCCACCCACATGCAGGAGAAATGTACACAGTGGAGGAATCAGTACAGTGAGTGAGGGGGGACCGGACACGTTGGTGGTAAACTACAAATTCCAATTTCATTTTAAAGCCAAGGAAAAGAAGAAAAAAAACTGAAAAGAACAGACTAGGGTAATACCGCCCACCTTGGGGTAAAACCACACACACGGAATCCCGTCGGAAAAAAAACATTGGTTTTCTCGACGGGATTCCTGTCAAGAGGAAAAGTGTACCGCTCAAAGGTTCCAGGTTCCTTCAATTAGCTCCCGCCCTGCTCCACTTCCAGGTGCTGGCTATGCTCTGATGCTTGAGGAGAAGAAGTAATCTGGACTGCCGCACTCTGGTTAAACGTATTGTTTAATGAAGAAAATTTAAATGCCAAAAAAATTCCAAAAAAGAAATAAATAAACAATCCATCCAAAAACAATCAAAAGTGAAGGGACATGCAGGGTGACAGCTAACGCGTTTCACATCAGGGTGTGATGCTTACTCATTCCTGTCAAGCTTGCCTTGCACGGCGAGTGTACACACAACCATTCAAAAGAACCGCCGTTCTTTTGAATGGCAAGAACGCGGTGACATCATCGACTACGACGAGCCGGCGCTCGTCACATTCAATGCCGTCGCCACCATCTTGCTACACCCCACACTAACCTTGTATGCTACCGCGCATTCGTCGAAGTCTCATCGAGCATGCGCGGGTTTACCTCGGACAGGTAAACATACAGACGACCGTTTTTCTTGGCAGGAAAACTCTGCCGAGAATCCCGACGAGAAAAATAGAGAGCAGGTTCTCTATTTTTCTCGTCGAGATTCCCGGCAGTTTTCCCGACGAGAAACCATACACATGACCAGTTTTCTCGGCAAAAAGCTCTCCCAGCAGTTTTCTTGCCGAGAAAACCGGCCGTGTGTACGAGGCTTAACTGTAAAAGACTGAGCTGGCATAGGACACTGATCAACAACGGGAGGGGCCTTGTATATTCAGTGTGGAGGAGGGGCATTGTATGGTAAAAGGGGCAGTGTATCTTTTGGGGCGGGGGGCTATATATTTATTGGGGGCAATGTTAGGGTTGCCACCTCATCGCTTTAAACCCAAACACATATTAATTACACAGGTTCTATGGCTGATTAACCACTTGCCGACTGCCACACACACATATAAGTCGAAACAATGGCACGGACAGGCAAATGGGCGTACCTGTACGTCCCTTTAAATTTGCCGTCCATCGGGCACGCACGCGCCGTGTGCCTCGTGAGTGTGCTCGCGGGTCCCCGGGAACACTTCCTGTGTTATCTGTCCCGTGTCCTCTGTACACTTCCTGTGTTATCTGTCCCATATCCTCTGTAAACTTTCTGTGTTATCTGTCCCATATCCTCTGTACACTTTCTGTGTTATCTGTCCTGTATCCTCTGTACACTTCCTGTGTTATCTGTCCCATATCCTCTGTACACTTCCTGTGTTATCTGTCCCATATCCTCTGTACACTTCCTGTGTTATCTGTCCCATATCCTCTGTACACTTCCTGTGTTATCTGTCCCATATCCTCTGTACACTTTCTGTGTTATCTGTCCTGTATCCTCTGTACACTTTCTGTGTTATCTGTCCCATATCCTCTGTACACTTCCTGTGTTATCTGTCCTGTATCCTCTGTACACTTCCTGTGTTATCTGTCCCGTATCCTCTGTACACTTCCTGTGTTATCTGTCCCATATCCTCTGTACACTTCCTGTGTTATCTGTCCCGTGTCCTCTGTACACTTCCTGTGTTATCTGTCCTGTGTCCTCTGTAAACTTTCTGTGTTATCTGTCCCATATCCTCTGTACACTTTCTGTGTTATCTGTCCTGTATCCTCTGTACACTTTCTGTGTTATCTGTCCCGTATCCTCTGTACACTTCCTGTGTTATCTGTCCCATATCCTCTGTACACTTCCTGTGTTATCTGTCCCATATCCTCTGTACACTTCCTGTGTTATCTGTCCCATATCCTCTGTACACTTCCTGTGTTATCTGTCCCATATCCTCTGTAAACTTTCTGTGTTATCTGTCCCATATCCTCTGTACACTTCCTGTGTTATCTGTCCCATATCCTCTGTACACTTCCTGTGTTATCTGTACCATATCCTCTGTACACTTCCTGTGTTATCTGTCCCATATCCTCTGTAAACTTTCTGTGTTATCTGTCCCATATCCTCTGTACACTTCCTGTGTTATCTGTCCCATATCCTCTGTACACTTTCTGTGTTATCTGTCCCATATCCTCTGTACACTTCCTGTGTTATCTGTCCCATATCCTCTGTACACTTCCTGTGTTATCTGTCCCATATCCTCTGTAAACTTTCTGTGTTATCTGTCCCGTATCCTCTGTACACTTTCTGTGTTATCTGTCCTGTATCCTCTGTACACTTCCTGTGTTATCTGTCCCATATCCTCTGTACACTTCCTGTGTTATCTGTTATCTGTCCCATATCCTCTGTACACTTCCTGTGTTATCTGTCCCATATCCTCTGTAAACTTTCTGTGTTATCTGTCCTGTATCCTCTGTACACATTCTGTGTTATCTGTCCCATATCCTCTGTACACTTTCTGTGTTATCTGTCCTGTATCCTCTGTACACTTTCTGTGTTATCTGTCCTGTATCCTCTGTACACTTCCTGTGTTATCTGTCCTGTATCCTCTGTACACTTCCTGTGTTATCTGTCCCGCGTCCTCTGTACACTTCCTGTGTTATCTGTCCTGTATCCTCTGTACACTTCCTGTGTTATCTGTCCCGTGTCCTCTGTACACTTCCTGTGTTATCTGTCCTGTATCCTCTGTACACTTCCTGTGTTATCTGTCCCATGTCCTCTGTACACTTCCTGTGTTATCTGTCCCATATCCTCTGTACACTTCCCATAGGTGTGCGCAGCCTATTGCATTAGGGTGTGCACCCCGAAGCTCAAACACACATGACTTTCTCTGCAACCTCAGATGCACGGGACAGTAAATGAATGAGAAGTTCCCTGTGCTGAACGGCTTCCTCTTCAGGAGCCCATAAGGGGCACAGGGGTGTCGCTCCCCTAGTTTGCTTGCGGGGATGCATGCGGGGCGCCAGACTCATAGGTTTCTATGAGTTTTTTTTTTCAAGCCACGTGATTCAAGCCTGAGGCTCTAATTGGCATGAAAAAGGTTGGGCTGGGGGCGCAGAGTACTGCGCCCCGAACCCACCCACTTGTGACACCTAGCGAATCAATATTCACTATTGTATTCCGGCTTCTGCTCTCCGCCAATCAGGACAGGAGGCGAATCGGGTTGGCCGGGAGGAGAAGTCGAGGAAGCCGCGGTGCCGCGACCGTGGAGTGGTGAGTGCGCCTCTGGGGGGGAGTTGTTTGTTTTTTGCCCCCCTCAAAAAAAGATTAGCGCCAGCCACCACACAGTTTACTATACTTCAGCTAGGATTGAACACAGAAAGTGAGGGTGTTCACTGCATTCATTTAGAAAAGAAAGGGGCCGGTAAATGACATATTGATTAGCCCCTTCTCCCACTCTCCATCTTTAAACATCCCCCGCAGCAGGTGGGGGGAGAGGAGGGAAGCCAGCAGCACTGCGGTGGGGGAGCAAAACATGTAGGGAAGCCCAGGCAGTAGGGGTAATCGGCACCACACAGAGTAATTAGGGTGTGCCCAGTCACACCTGGCACACCCCCTGCGCACACCTATGACACTTCCTGTGTTATCTGTCCCATATCCTCTGTACACTTCCTGTGTTATCTGTCCCGTGTCCTCTGTACACTTCCTGTGTTATCTGTTCCGTGTCCTCTGTACATTTCCTGTGTTATAAGGGTTGCCACCTTTTCATCAAGTCAAACCCGAACACTTTACCGGCGCACAGCAATTTTTTTTATAGTATAAACTATACATATATTTTGCTATTAAATTACATTTCTAATCATATGAAGTTATTAATAAGAGTTCCCCTTTACATTAGTGTCCACAGAGTTCCCCTTTTACATTTGAATGTGCAGAGTTCCCGTACACTGTAAGGGGGGACTCTGCAGACTCTGATGTAAGGGAGAACTCTGGGGACTCTAACATAAGGGATGCTCTGAGAACCCTGATTTAAGGGGGAACACTGAGAACTCTGATGTATGGAGAGGACTCTGTTGTAAGGGGGAACACTGTGGCCTCTAGTGCAAAGGGGAACTGCGATGTAAGGGGTGCTCTGAGAACCCTGAGTTACCTTAGTGTATTCACTCAGAGGCAGGAGAGAGAGAAGATGGGATACTTCAGTCAAAGGCTGTGTTATCTGTTCCGTGTCCTCTGTACATTTCCTGTGTTATCTGTCCCATGTCCTCTGTATACTTCCTGTGTTATCTGTCCCGTGTCCTCTGTACACTTCCTGTGTTATCTGTCCCGTGTCCTCTGTACACTTTCTGTGTTATCTGTTCTGTGTCCTCTGTGCACTTCCTGTGTTATCTGACCCAAGTCCTCTGTATACTTCCTGTGGTATCTGTCCCATGTCCTCTGTATACTTCCTGTGTTATCTGTCCCGTGTCCTCTGTACACTTCCTATGTTATCTGTTCCGTGTCCTCTGTACACTTCCTATGTTATCTGTTCCGTGTCCTCTGTACACTTCCTGTGTTATCTGTCCCATGTCCTCTGTACACTTCCTATGTTATCTGTCCCGTATCCTCTGTACACTTCCTGTGTTATCTGTTCTGTGTCCTCTGTGCACTTCCTGTGTTATCTGACCCAAGTCCTCTGTACACTTCCTGTGTTATCTGACCCAAGTCCTCTGTACACTTCCTGTGTTATCTGTCCCATGTCCTCTGTACACTTTCTGTGTTTTCTGCCTTGTGTCCTCTGTACACTTCCTGTATTTTATCTGTCCTGTGTCCCCTGTTCACTTCCTATGTTATATGTCCCATATCCTCTGTACACTTCCTGTGTTATCTGTCCTGTATCCTCTATAAACTTCCTATGTTATCTGTCCCGTGTCCTCTGTACACTTCCTGTGTTATCTGTCCCGTGTCATCTGTACACTTCCTGTGTTATCTGTCCCGTGTCCTCTATACACTTCCTGTGTTATCTGTCCCGTGTCCTCTGTACACTTCCTGTGTTATCTGTCCTGTGTCCTCTGTACACTTCCTGTGTTATCTGTCCTGTGTCCTCTGTACACTTCCTGTGTTATCTGTCCCGTGTCCTCTGTACACTTCCTGTGTTATCTGTCCTGTGTCCTCTGTACACTTCCTGTGTTATCTGTCCTGTGTCCTCTGTTCACTTCCTGTGTTATCTGTCTTGTGTCCTCTGTACACTTCCTATGGTATCTGTCCCGTGTCCTCTGTTCACTTCCTGTGTTATATGTCCCACATCCTCTGTACACTTCCTGTGTTACCTGTCCTGTGTCCTCTGTTCACTTACTGTGTTTTGAAAAATATATGTTTTTCTTAGTTTCTGTTATAAAATTTTGGAAACAGGTAATTTTATCTTTCACTGATGTGTGCTGATGATGCTGCACTGATGGGCACGAATAGGCAAGACTGATGGGCTCTCATAGGTGGCACTGGTGGGCACTAGGGTGACCACATTTCCAAACTACAATTCAGGGACACCCCCTTCCCAAAAATCAGCTTGTGCTGTAACGAATCACAGCACAGTGATTGGACTCAAGGGGCAGGATTTATAATTTCTCCAATCACAAGCAGGGGGTGGGGATTGTGCTCCTCCAGGCATTCCCGGCCAGGACAAGTACTGTCAGTGAGTAAAGCGGTGATTTGGCAGACTTTTTTTGGGGGCATCAGATTGGCCCGGGGGGGGGGCTGTGTCTGTTTCATTCCGGGACACTGTATTGTCCTGGAATGAAGGTGCCCAGAACAGACCTGCAAAATGCGGGACACGTGGTCACCCTAGTGGGCACTGATGAGGCTGCGCTGATGGGCACTGATAGGCAGCACTGATGGGCACTAATAGGCAGCACTGATGGGCACTGATAGGCAACACTAATGGGCACTGATTGGCGGCATTGATGGGCGGCACTGATAGGCAGTGGCACTGATAGGCAGCACTGATAGACGTCCTATGACGCCCTCCCAAAACTGTCCGACCGCCCTGTAGCCGTCATTTTGCTATAGCGCAGTTGGCAAGTGAAAAGGGTAAAGCGAGAAAGCATTAATTGCGGGCAGAATTTCCACTCACATTATGCACTTTGTACCCCTACACTGTGCATTGCACCCCCTGGAACTCCACCCTACAGACTCCTGCACCATATACACTATATTGTACATAGCTTCTGGTCAAAGTGTCTCAACAGTTACCCAGGTTTCTATGGTGACAGGGACGCAGCCGCTGCCAAAATATAAACATTCCAGAAGGGAAGGGCAGGAGCTGTACAGGAATGTGGGGGGGGGGGCAAGCTCAGACTAGCAGAGGCTGGGCGTGCTTGTAGATCACAGCTAACAATGCCAGCAGACTACTCTCATGCAGTAAAAAGGTCATTACATAACACCAGATAACCCTCATCCTACATATGAAGTTCTGTTTTGGACTCAAATCCTCGGGAAAAACATTACTGAATTTGTTAGAGTTCAGTGGAGGTCAACAAAATAACTAAGAGGGATGGAGGAGCCCAGTTATGGTGGGTGGAGAAGCTCAGATATGGGGGGTGTGGAGGAGTTCAGCTATGGGCAATGGAGGAGCTCAGCTATGGGGAATGGGGGAGCTCAGGTATGGGGAGTGGAGGAGCTCAGCTATTGGGGTGGAGAGGCTCAGCTATGGGGGTGGAGGAACTCAGCTATGGGGGGTAGAGGAGCTCAGCTATGGGGGATGGAGGAGCTCAGGTATGACAGGTGGAGGAGCTCAGCTATGGGGGATGGAGGAGCTCAGCAATGGTGGGTGGAGGAGCTCAGGTATGACAGGTGGAGGAGCTCAGCTATGGTGGGTGGAGGAGCTCAGCTATGGTGGGTGGAGGAGCTCAGGTATGACAGGTGGAGGAGCTCAGCTATGGTGGGTGGAGGAGCTCAGGTATGACAGGTGGAGGAGCTCAGCTATGGTGGGTGGAGGAGCTCAGCTATGGGGAATGGAGGAGCTCAGCTATGACAGGTGGAGGAGCTCAGCTATGGGGGATGGAGGAGCTCAGCTATGGGGGATGGAGGAGCTCAGCTATGGGGGGTGGAGGAGCTCAGCTATGGGGGGTGGAGGAGCTCAGCTATGGGGGGTGGAGGAGCTCAGCTATGGTGGGTGGAGGAGCTCAGCTATGATTATTGTATTAGCTGAATTTATGTCACACTGTATTTGCACAGCGGTCTTTCAAAAGCAATCACATTTGTGTTATGAAACATCACATGGCTGCACTGCAATACGACCTCTAACCGACAAATGTGTCACCGCCACCACGGGGTTCATTTCCTCCCTGATGACACCACTGTGCAGGAATGTCTGACTGGGGGTCAGGAGAGCTTTTATTTTATAGAAAGTCAGAGAGAAATATACACATAAAACCCGGGCACCACCCATAATGCACATACCATAAGCTTACCCCAGACACCACCCATAATGCACCTACCAGAGGCTTACCCCAGACACCACCCATAATGCACCTACCAGAGGCTTACCCCAGGCACCACCCATAATGCACCTACCAGAGACTTACCCCGGGCCCCACCCATAATGCACCTACCAGAGGCTTACCCCAGACACCATCCATAATGCACCTACCAGAGGCTTACCCCAGACACCACCCATAATGCACCTACCAGAGGCTTACCCCAGACACCATCCATAATGCACCTACCAGAGGCTTACCCCAGACACCACCCATAATGCACCTACCAGAGGCTTACCCTGGGCACCACCCATAATGCACCTACCAGAGGCTTACCCCAGACACCACCCATAATGCACCTACCAGAGGCTTACCCCGGGCACCACCCATAATGCACCTACCAGAGGCTTACCCCGGGCACCACCCATAATGCACCTACCAGAGGCTTACCCCAAACACCACCCATAATGCACCTACCAGAGGCTTACCCCGGGCACCACCCATAATGCACCTACCAGAGGCTTACCCCAGGCACCACCCATAATGCACCTACCAGATGCTTACCCCGGGCACCACCCATAATGCACCTACCAGAGGCTTACACCAGACACCACCCATAATGCACCTACCAGAGGCTTACCCCAGACACCACCCATAATGCACCTACCAGAGGCTTACCCCAGACACCACCCATAATGCACCTACCAGAGGCTTACCCCAGACACCACCCATAATGCACCTACCAGAGGCTAACATGTGAACATCGATACAAATCAGCAGCACATTCATACTCTGTAAATAAAACGTTTGTGTACAAAAGCTGCACAGAAATATCCAAAAGTATCTCAAGCATTGTATGTGTAACCGGTACATCCCCCATGGATGAGAGCGAGTCTTAGGAGTCTGCCATGGGCAGGTTTATTCACCAACACATTCCTCACTACTTTACATTACAAAGTAAAACATGGATTTTTTTTGGGGGGGGGGGGGTGAGGGGAGGGGGGATAAGAAGGATTTATTTTGTTGATATTGTTTTGCTAAAATTACTTTATTTTTATGCAACCCAGACACAAAAAAATAACAATAAATAAAACAAAAAAACAAAACAAAAAAAAACAGCACATTTTTCTACTTGGATCGGTTTTTAAAAAAAATAGTATTATTACTGTAGAAAAAAATGTGTGGGGAAAAAAAGTAGAAATGTTTTTTGATATAGTTTCCTGTTTCAAAGGACACTGAAATGATGATTCTAGTACAAAAAAAAGTTATTTATATATATACATATAGGCTTTTGTATATTAACATTTTGTTTTTTTTAATGCAACTCTAAAAAAAAATTGGGATGGGATGTTTATAAACAATGTTACTTTGTATCTGTTTATCTCCCGTCTGATCAATGTTTATAAACAATGTTACTTTGTATCTCTATCGCCATCTGAACAATGTTTATAAACACTGTCAGACATTTTGTTTTGGAAAGCACCATTTTCTACAGCTTCTATATTAACATAGCAATCTCCAGCTGTGGAAGGGGGTGGGGGTAGCAGTGTTTCAAAGGGCAGGGCATACAGCACACGTCCTTTGTAGGTCCATGATTTTTTTCAGGTGTAAATAATATTTCCAATGTCCACAACTGGTTATATCATGATATAGTCCACTGACATGTGCAGCTCTTGGTGTTTAAGATAGATACTACAAACCAGCCTATGGCAGTCCAGCCTTTATGGTAGAGTAAGGATATCCAGGATAATATATTACCAGGTCACTGGTAGCAAAGGAACTATGTATTGTCCAGTTCCTGGTGGCCCCAGAGATGGGTATTGCCCAGTCCGTGGTGATTGTAGTTAACAGGTTTTGCCCAGTCCTTAATATACAAAGATATGAGTATTGCCCAGCCCATGACCCTCCATTTATAAAGATGTTGTCCAGTCTTTAGTGCCTTTATATTTGTGTATTGCCCAGTCGATGATTGTCCAGATTCATAGACAATGCCAAGTTCGTGGTGTCCACAGATGTGTATTGCCCAGTCGATGATTGCCCAGGTTCATAGACAATGCCAAGTTCGTGGTGTCCACAGATGTGTATTGCCCAGTTGATGATTGTCCAGGTTCATAGACAATGCCAAGTTCATGGTGTCCACAGACGTGTATTGCCCAGTTGATGATTGTCCAGGTTCATAGACAATGCCAAGTTCGTGGTGTCCACAGACGGGTATTGCCCAGTCGATGATTGTCCAGGTTCATAGACAATGCCAAGTTCATGGTGTCCACAGACGTGTATTGCCCAGTCGATGGTTGTCCAGGTTCATAGACAATGCCAAGTTCGTGGTGTCCACAGACATGTATTGCCCAGTCGATGATTGTCCAGGTTCATGGACAATGCCAAGTTCGTGGTGTCCACAGACGTGTATTGCCCAGTCGATGATTGTCCAGGTTCATAGACAATGCCAAGTTCGTGGTGTCCGCAGACGTGTATTGCCCAGTCGATGATTGTCCAGGTTCATAGATAATTGCCAAGTTCGTGGTGTCCGCAGATGTGTATTGCCCAGTCAATGATTGTCCAGGTTCATGGACAATGCCAAGTTCGTGGTGTCTACAGACGTGTATTGCCCATTCGATGATTGTCCAGTTTCATAGACAATGCCAAGTTCGTGGTGTCTACAGACGTGTATTGTCCAGTCGATGATTGTCCAGGTTCATAGACAACGCCAAGTTCGTGGTGTCCACAGACGTGTATTGCCCAGTCGATGATTGTCCAGTTTCATAGACAATGCCAAGTTCGTGGTGTCTACAGACGTGTATTGTCCAGTCGATGATTGTCCAGGTTCATAGACAACGCCAAGTTCGTGGTGTCCACAGACGTGTATTGCCCAGTCGATGATTGTCCAGGTTCATAGACAATGCCAAGTTCGTGGTGTCTACAGACGTGTATTGCCCAGTCGATGATTGTCCAGGTTCATAGACAATGCCAAGTTCGTGGTGTCTACAGACGTGTATTGCCCAGTCGATGATTGTCCAGGTTCATAGACAACGCCAAGCTCATAGTGTCCACAGACGTGTATTGCCCAGCCTTTGGTCCTCCATTGTCATAGATATTGGCCAGTCCTTGGTGCCTTCACATCATTTTTTTCCTCATTTTATAGTTGTCCAAGGTCTTAGACCCGGTGTATTATGTGATGTGTGTATTGGTCAGTCCCTCTTTTCCCAAGTCCCATGGGCTGTGAAGAAGATAACTGTTTGGTTTTTTTATTATTTAAGGTTTCAATGTCACTTTAATATGAATATATATTTTTTTCAGAAATTGTTACAATGCAGAAAGAAGCCTACCAGGATCCTCCTCCTAATTATGAAGCCATCACAACCACCGCCCCTCCCGAGAGCTACCCAATGTCATCACATTCCGGAGAAAGTGCGCTGGTTAAAGGTGTCCCTCCAGGACTCCAAAGACTGCTACAGGTGAGATCCTTCCTTGTAATATGTATGATCATCCATTATAATATTAATATATTGATTAAGTTCATGAAAATAAGTTGAACCAAATCCAAGCTTCAAAGGTGACAAATGCCAACCACCTTCTTCTATTTAGGAAGCATTCATGTGTGTTCTTAAAGAATTGAACAGTGCGCTTCCACCTCGGGACCATTACAAAGTAGCAGACCATTCCGGGCTCACACAACTCTCACCTCATTAAGAACCAATGCAAGCCTTTTGATAATAGGGGGTAATGAGTTTCCAAGGTGCTCCAGTAATCTCCACTTTCAGTAGATGGAAACTAGCGATGGGTTTGGGCGTGTTCGGATTGAACCCGCCAGGAATCCGTCACTGCACACAGCCAATCATAGGTAGTGACTAGTGAGGCATTTCCTCACTGGCAGCTGCACATGCACACGCTGCCTATGATTGGCGATGTGCGGTGCCGGCTTCCTAGCGGGTTCGATCCGAACACGCCTGAGCCCATTCTTAACCACATCCTGCCCAGGCCAATAGCAGAATGACGTCCAAGCGGTGGATCAGTTATCCTGACTGGGCGTCATATGATCCATGGTGCGGTGTGTCGCTGTGAAACACTGCATCTCCGATCTCGGTAAAGAGTCTATGATGTAGGCTCTTTGCCATGTTATCAGCTGTGACCAATCACAGCTGATCACAGCAGTGACCAGAAAGTGCCGGTAATCGGCTTTCCTCAGTTCGCGCTAACAAGGCATGAGTAGAGGGGAACCGATCAGCGACTTTCCTGACAGGGGGGGGTCTACGCTGATAATCAGTGCATTGATTATCAGCGCATCTCCCATCAGAGGTGCCCACCACAGATGCCAATCAGTGCAAATAAAAAATGCCAATCAGTGCCCATCACAAATGCCAATCAGTGCCCATCAGTAATGCCTGTCAGTGCCTCCTCATCAGTGCTGCCTATCAGTGTCATCTATCAGTGGCCACAATCAGTGCCTATCAGTGCCCATCAGTGCATCCTATCAGTGCCCATCATTCCTGCCTATCAGTGCCTATGTGCCACCTGTCAGAGCCTATCAGTGCCGCCTCATCAATGCCTATCAGTGCCGCCTCATCAGTGCCCATCAGTGCCACCTATCAGTGCCCATCAGTGCTGCCTCATTGATGCCCATCAGTGTCGCTCATCAGTGCCCATCAGTGCCACCTATCAGTGCCCATCAGTGCTGCCTCATTAATGCCCATAAGTGCCCATCAGTGCCACCTATCAGTGCCCATCAGTGCTGCCTCATTGATGCCCATCAGTGCCGACTCATCAGTGCCCATCAGTGCCACCTATCAGTTCCCATCAGTGCCACCTCATCAGTGCTTGTCAGTGCCACCTATCTGTTCCTATAAGTGCCGCCTATCAGTGCACATCAGTGCTGCCTATCATTGCTGCATATTAGTGCCACCTCATCAGTGCCCATCAGTGAAGGAGAAAATTTACTTATTTACAACATTTTATAACAGAAACAAAGAAAAGCTTCTTTTTTTTTAAATGTCGGTCTTTTTTAATTTGTTTAGAAAAAAATTTAAACCGCAGCGGTGATAAAATAGCACCAACAGAAATCTCTATTTGTGTGAATAAAATTATAAAAATGTCATATGTCTACAGTGTTGCATGACCGCGCAATTGTCATTCAAAGCGTGACAGCGCTGAAAGCTGAAAATTGGCCTGGGCAGGAAGGGGGTACAAGTGTCCGGTATTGAATTGGTTCATAGATACCCAGGGTAATATGGTGCTGGTCCCTTTAAGATGCCTATGGTCCCTTTAAACCTCTGCTGCCTCCGCTTAGCAACATGTTAGAATAAAGCATAACATGCCTCCCATAGTGTAAAATTGTATATATGACCACACTTTATTAAATTATAAAGACTCTTACATTTAAAACAATCAAAAAGCGCATATAATGGCCTGTATACTCAGCAAAGCATGGCGTCTCGCATCACTTCGGATCACGGGGGGACCTACGCGTTGCGTCACGTCACGTGACTTCATCAGCCCCAGTCTCACTTTCTTATACAGTTGGTTCCATTTTTATCTAATCTGATTTCAGCACACACACAAAGTTCAAAAGCCAAAGAGTCATGAGACACCATCTGAATGGTGTGTATGTGGTGGGGGGAATAGGACCACCTTGGGTAGGTAAAACCTTGTCGCGCTTCCCATTAAACCAGGGATGGATCACATCAGATAGCCAGGTGTCAATTTAAATTGGACATAAAGCCAAACTTTTTTTAGTCGTTTTGGATAGGGTAGGGATGCTAGGATGCTTGTCTTTATTTTTCCTTCCTTTCTCAAAGGAACATCAGGAAGTAAAAGGACATTTCCCCAAAGCAAGGGGATTTCCACCCAAGGCGTCCCCATTTAAATATTTACCCTTACCTTCTAAACATTGGATTTTCCCATGATGGGCTTACATGCATTCTCTTCATAGGTTGTTTTTTTTTATTTTTTTATTAAAACCAATGCAAACTTATCAAAATGCTTTCTGACACCTGTTAACCACTTGCTGACCGCCGCACGAACATATACGTCGTCAGAATGGCACGGACAGGCAAATGGGCGTACAGGTACATCCCTTTAAATTTGCCTCCGTGTGGTCGTGCGTGCGCGACCCTGCCCCGAGCTCCGTGACTCGATGTCGGCCGGTGTCCCGCGATCGTGTCACAGAGCTGAAGAACGGGGAGATGCCAGTGTAAACACAACATCTCCCCGTTCTTCCTCCCATGTCACTGATCGAATGCTCCCTCTCATCAGGAACAGCGATCAGTGACGTGTTGTATTCGATTTCTTCCCGCTCAAAACCAGAATGTATGTTCTATTCTGCCTCTGACCCAAATTCAAAGTGATGTGAATGCATGCATGCAAAAAGGATCACACTGGGACACACTGGTCAGTATGAGCTCTCTCTCATCAACAGGGGTTTATTCAGGGTTACAGCCCCTTATATAAACAAAGTGACATAAGCAAATGTCATCACATATGTGTGTGTATATAATTCAGTGTTTCTCAACTCCAGTCCTCAAGGCACCCCAACAGGTCATGTTTTCAGGCTTTCCATTATTTTTGCACAGGTGATTTGATCAGTTTCACTGGCTTAGTAATTACCACAGCCGTTTCACCTGAGGGAAATCCTAAGAACATGATCTGCTGGGGCGCTGTCAGGGCCCGGACTGGCGGCTAGTGAGGACACAGGAGGTGGATCCTCTGTGCCAGAGAGGGGATGGCACGGGTCGCACTGGAGGACCGGTTCTAAGCAGCTACCGGTTTTCACCAGAGCCCACCGCAAGGCGGGATGGACTTGCTGCGGCGGTAGCAACCAGGTCGTGTCCCCCAGTAGCGGCTCGACTTCTCTGGCAGCTGAGATAGGCACGGTACACTGGGACTAGGCAGAGGCAAGGTCAGACGTAGCGGAAGGTCAGGGCAGGCGGCAATGGTACATAGTCAGGGGCAACGGCAGAAGGTCAGATACACTGGAAAGGCAAGTACAAAACGCTTTCTCAGGGCACTAAGGCAACAAGATCCGGCAAGGACAGGAAGGGGGAGTGGGTTTTTAAGTGTTTTGGAGTGTGACACAGTAATTGGACCAGGCACCAATCAATGGTGCACTGGCCCTTTAAATTTAAGAAGACCGGCACGCGCGCGCCCTAGAGAGTAGCGGGACCGCGCGCGCCGGGACGGAGCAGGGGGAGGAGGCCGGTGAGCAGAATGGGATGCGATCCGCGGGCGGACAGGTGCCGCCGCAAGGATCGCATCCCCGCCAGCATCAGAGCAGCGCTCACGGTCAGAGGAGCCGACTGGAGCACTGCAGGGAGACAGACGCCGCGGGCGCTCCGGGATGGATGGGACACCCGGAGCGTTCGCCATTACAGGCGCCTTGAGGACTGGAGTTGAGAAACACTGATATAATTGGTTCATCTGTATATGGTCCTTTTTCTGTCGACATCTGTTCTGGCACGTGGTATCACATTCCAGAGCTCAGCAGCCATCTTTAGTAGACGATGGGAGGGGCAGAAAGGAGGGGGTAAAGGAGTAAGGAGTGGATAAAACATCTGTTTGTCATTTTTGAGTAAGGATATATACTGCTGGCTGGGTATAAGATTGCTAAGATATATACTGTATATATCACAACAAGAAAGAAAAGAAACACTAAAAATAATAATGAAGAATAGAAAATAATAATAATTGAGTGGTTAGAAGAGACATAACATAGTCAATTTATTAGTTCCATCACAGTGTCACTCGTAGCCACGCCCCCTAACAGTTAGAATCACTCCCTAGGACACACTTAACCACTTCCTAGCCCCCTAGTGGTTAACCCTTTCCCTGCCAGTGCCATTTACACAGTAATCAGTGCATTTTTATAGTTGTATAAATGTGAATGGTCCCAAAATAGTGTCAAAAGTGTCCGATGTGTCCGCCATAATGTCGCAGTCACGATAAAAATCGCTGATCGCCACCATTACTAGTAAAAAATATGTAGAAGAATACGTATCGGCCTAAACTGAGGAAATTTTTTTATTTTTTTAATATATTTTTGGGGGGATATTTATTATTTTAGCAAAAAGTAAAATATATTGCTTTTTTTTTTTTTTACAAATTGTCGCTTTCTTTTTGTTTATAGCGCCAAAAAAGAAAAACTGCAGAGGTGATCAAATACCACCAAAAGAAAGCTCTATTTGTTGGGGAAAAAAAAGGACGTAAGTTTTGTTTGGGCGCCACGTCGCACGACCGCGCAATTTGTCGGTTAAAGCGACGCAGTGCCGAACCGTAAAAGGTGCTCCAGTCTTTGGCCAGCCAATTGGTCCGGGGCTGAAGTGGTTAAAGCGGAAGTAAACCCATCTATTTTATAGTTTCAAAAACCAGTTAAACATTTCCGGCATGCCGGAAATGCTAGCTGTCACATTGGTTGTGCTCTCAACCAAACTGTCAAACCGTCCAATGGCCGGTGTCATAATGGATGACATGTGCAGCATTATGGCAGTTGCAGATTAAACAGAAGCCAAGATGGCAGCTTCCTTGGCTGAAAACAATAGGAGGGTTTACTTCCACTTTTGCATTGCATCTTGTATGGAGTGTCCCCACACATCAGTGCTTCATGGTCCCTATACAGGCATCGTGACGTGTCAACGTACTTCCTAAAGCATGCATTAAGGTGCATTTTGATCTTAATAGATAAAGCAGGAACTAGAAATGCAGAGGTGTAAATCAAGCCTTGAGCTTCTTCATGAAAGCCAAACAAGTAGTCCTTCGGGTTACCAAAAAAGTCCCAACATAAGGTCCATTGCTTATAGCTAGAAAAACAGCGGCAACCTCCACCACAAGCGATCCAAGATGGAGCTGGTCCCTTTCCCAGTTTGTTGAAGGGGGGGGGCTGGATAAAGGGTTCTGGAAGGTGTTCCTGCACACTTTAATGAGGCCACCATGGGATGGAACCATCTGGACAGAGGGACATCCTCGGCCCGGCCTACAGACTCCAATCCTAGGTGATGCTGGTCTGACTGGAATAAACGTTTCTTTATGTGTAACGTCAAGATGTGTATGACGGCATTGTTGTAGAAATCCACCTTCCCTCATCCGTCAGTCCTGTCACCATCTTCCCGGGACACTTCCACGTCATCCAGGGCTTGATCTGTTTTCTTCTGTATGTTCTACTCTCCTTCTCATTCTCATGTTCCAATATCATCTCCATGTTCTCTCATGTCTTTGTTCCTTTCAACATCCTCTGCCTTTGTGTCCTGTCCTTGATTGCCCTCTAGAGGAGTGGTTTCCTAATTGTGGCCCGGGGGCTGGATGTGGCCCTTTGCTTGCTTTTATCCAGCCCTTGGGGCAATATTTCCTCCCACTGTCAGCAACAGTGGGACATAGTTACTGCCACTGACAATGGGGCACTATTCCTCCCACTGACACCAATGATGGGACACTATTTATCCCACTGATACCAATGATGGGACACTATTCCTCCCACTGACACCAATGATATGGCATTATTCCTCCCATTGACACCTATGATGGGGCATTATTGCTCCCGTTGACATCAATGATGGGGCACTATTCCTCCTATTGAAAACAATGATGGGGCACTATTATTCCCCCTAATACCAATCATGGGGCAGAGTTTACTCCCTCTGATGCCAGGAAATTTTCCACTCCCATTGGCCACAGGGTGGCCTCCTAAAGTTTGAAGGACAGTAAACTGACCCTTTTCTTAGAAAGTTTTGAGACCCCTGATCTAGAAGAATGGAAAATTAACTCTTCTCTTGTCTTTTCAGATGAACCAGATCTCCATGCAAGAGAAATGTAAGAATCCCACCAATATCTCTTTTCCATTTTGTGAAGATAACAAACAAAAGACAAAAGATAATCATTTAGGATTGTTGTTGAACCCTCTCAAATGTTCTCATTTTTCTTGAAACTGACTTCCTCGTCTTTCCACGAGGGCCCTTGTAGAGCTCATCTCCAGGCATAATTTGTTAGAGGAGTACCTCTAGTACGACATCTTCTCTTATCTTGTTCTGTAATCCTTATAGAAAGTCTGCCTTCAGAGACTCCCAGCCCCACAATTCCTGTCCGTGGTACCAGAAGCCTGCACTTGCTCTTTGTGTGGCACTTAACCAGTCCCCTTAAAACCACCCAGTAGGTTTAACCCCATTTGCTCTGCTGTAATCATGTCAGAGCTTCTTCACTTATTACCATTAAGTAATCTTTTGCCCACCAGGACCAGCTCCACCCACCACCTACCTCCTACAGTATAGCCCTGTACACACGGCCGAGAATCCCATCAGGAAAAAAACGTTTTTTTTCCTGACGGGATTCCTGGCAAGCTTTTCTTGCCAAGCCGTGCATACAGACAGCCAATCAAAAGAACCACCGTTCTTTTGAATGGCAAGAACGCGGTGACGTCATCGACTAAGATGAGCGCACGCTCGTCACATTTGATGCCGTCGTCGCCATCTTGCTTCACCCTACACTACCCTTGTAAGCTACCGCGCATGCGTCAAAGTCTCATCGAGCATGCACGGGCTTACCTGAGGACAGATAAGCTTGTAGCTGCATACACACACACACAGTTTTCTCGCCGGGAAACAGGCCGACGAGAATCCTGACGAGAAAATAGAGAGCAGAGAGATTCCCGGCAGTTTTCTCGATGAGAAAACATACACACGACCGGTTTTCTCGGCAAAAAGCTCTGCCAGTAGTTTTCTTGATGGTTTCTTGCCGAGAAAACCGGTCGTGTGTACGAGGCCAGTAGGTTCTCTATTTTTCTCGTCGAGATTCCCGGCAGTTTTCTCGATCAGAAAACATAGACCTGACCGGTTTTCTCGGCAAAAAGCTCTGCCAGTAGTTTTCTTGATGGCTTCTTTCCGAGAAAACCGGTCGTGTGTACGAGGCCAGCAGGTTCTCTATTTTTCTCGTCGAGATTCCCGGCAGTTTTCTCGATCAGAAAACATAGACCTGACCGGTTTTCTCGGCAAAAAGCTCTGCCAGTAGTTTTCTTGATGGTTTCTTGCCGAGAAAACCGGTCGTGTGTACGAGGCCAGCAGGTTTCTCTATTTTTCTCGTCGAGATTCCCGGCAGTTTTCTCGATCAGAAAACATAGACCTGACCGGTTTTCTCGGCAAAAAGCTCTGCCAGTAGTTTTCTTGATGGTTTCTTGCCGAGAAAACCGGTCGTGTGTACGAGGCCAGCAGGTTTCTCTATTTTTCTCGTCGGGATTCCCGGCAGTTTTCTCGACGAGAAAACATAGACATGACCGGTTTTCTCGGCAAAAAGCTCTGCCAGCAGTTTTCTTGATGGTTTCTTGCCGAGAAAAGCGGTCGTGTGTACGAGGCCTATGCCTTTTTTTTTTTTTTCAGCTCAGCATCTAGTAACAATGGAAGAGTACAAATCTTGGTAGTCACTCCCCCAGGTATCACCCACCAACCCAACAAGTCTGCCCATAGCCCACCCACCCATGCTATGTGTGGTCTGAAGGGTCATGGGAAAAGTAGTCCTACAGCACACCCCAAGCACACAAGGGGACCAATCGGCTTCCAGCTTAATTTAAGAAGCTGAAGTTAGAAGCTGATTGGCTACCATACACATCTGCAGTGGATTCTGAGTGCACCAGTTTTATAATAAATCTACCCCCAGGGAGTTATTGCAGGGAGCACCGCAGAACCCTCCTCCAGGTGGCCTGAATGTGGAGAATTCTTGGCACATGACTAATGATGTCAAGGAAGACTCTGGTTGGAAACAAGGTGGGGTAGAAATTAAGTATGGAGATTACTTTCAAGAGAAGGAGGATGGGTGGGGAGCTAGAAGACATAGATCCCAGAGATGAGCATCAATATAGAGAAATAGGACATTTCCCCAGGCCCACCAGGCCAGAAAACTGCGAGGAGACTTGCAGAGTAATGGGAATGGGATAGTGAGATTGTATAGGAGCTCATATCTGACCAGCACAGAGACCTACCAGGAGACTTGCAAAGTAATGGGGTTGGGATAGTGAGGTTGTATAGGATCTCCTATCCCACCAGGACTAATAGCTACCAGGGGATTGGAAGAGTAATGGGGTTGGGATAATGAAGTCATATAATATATCTCACCCCACTAGAACAGAGAACTACCGATAGACTTGCACAGTAATGAGGTTGGGATAGTAAGGTCATATACGATCTCATGTCTCACCAGGACAAGGAAACTTGCATAGCAAGGAGGTTGGGGTGGTGAAGTTGTCTAGAGTCTCATCCCTCACCATGAGAGACACCTAATACAAATATGTACAGTAATGGGGTTGGGATAGTGAGGTTGTATGAGATATATCCCACCAGGACTGAGACCCAGAGCTTTACCTGGGCAAAGTAATGCACTGGGGCCCCTACCAGCCTGCCCTAATTTACGCACCTACTCTCAAGAATTAAAGTATAAATAGTTGATAGACATTTGTAATTTGTTTCGCTCCAAATTAGTTTTTTTTTTACGATTTTCAACAAAATCCTTAATTCGTAAATATCCAAATGAATGAAAACCTGCTTAATTTTTTTTTTCCGAATATTGGAAAATTCGTAAATTCGGAATTCGAAAATCCAAAAAGCTGAAAATTGGAAAATCTGAAATACCGTATTTATCGGCGTATAACACGCACTTTTTTACCCTTAAAATCAGGGGAAAATCGTAGGTGCGTGTTATACGCCGATCCCCGCTGTCTGTGAGGTGAAGAGAGGAGCGAGCGCCGCCGATATACACATATCCGAGTGTACTGTGTACTCGGCTAAGCTCGGCTCCGCTCGCAGTCCCACCCAGTCCCGCCATTGGACCTGTGTTATGTCCATCATAGGAGCCTGGCCAAGGGGCGGGACTGGGCGGGACTGCGAGAGGAGCCGAGTACAGCCGAATACACAGGACATCCGTCTCTGTATATCTCGGCGCCACAGCGGTAAAATTTAAACGATCATGCTGCAAGGACACTGAGCAAGGCTGCAAGGACACTGGGCAAGGCTGCAAGGACACTGGGCAAGGCTGCAGATGGACAATGATAAGGCTTCATTGATGGGCATTTAAATGTAAGTTTTTATCCTTAATCTTCCCTCCTAAAAGTTTTTTTCCTTAAAATTCCCTCCAAAACTTGGGGTGCGCGTTATACGCCGGCGCGTGTTATACGCCGATAAATACGGTAATAACTAACTAAAAATAACTAACTATTACTAACTATTAAGTTATAGGTATTGGAATGTCCTTTCAAATTTGGCTGTCAGTGAACGTAACGAATACAAATTTATCCAAAGTTACAAATTATTCAAAATAACGAATGCCGCAGCTAAACAAATGGAAAGTCACAAATTAATAATAATAATAATAATAAATAACAATAATAATAATAAAAACGTTTTATTATTATTATTATTTATTATGTAGCGGGGTGGCGGTTTGTGGTGTAATATAAGACTGTCATTAACCTTGAAGCAATGCATTGTGGAACTTGCGGTACCAGGAGAACGGGACTCTATTGACGTGAGTAGGTAATAGACTATGGTACCCACAATGCAGTTGTCCTCCCAGAGTGCATTGCATCCCCGTGGAGCTCTGTGGGAGAGGTTACTTAAAGGGGGGAGGAGCTTGGTTCAGTCTCTTGGGATCTTCGCCTCCTTCCTGCAAGACGTCTGCGTGAGGCCTGCTGCCCGGGGGACTAGGCCTGAAACCTGGGCCTACAACCTTGCAGGGGATTACTGAGACAATTGGGTGACCTCTTCTGTGTGACCCGCTCGCGTTTCCTAGATACCGGAGTCGTCCGTCTGCTGACATCTCCAGCTGCCGAGAAAGGGACCGAAGTCTGCACGTTGTGGAGAGGCCAGGGATTGAATCACTTTCAGTGGAACAAAACAGGTGGACTAAGCCTGTTCTGGTGAGAGGGCACCTGCCTATATTCTACAACTGTTCTAGGCCCATTGACTCTTGAAGGCCCAACAGCAGCAGAATAGTACGCCACATGTATATCAGGACATAGTGCAGCGCGTGGTTAATACGCAGACTGAGATAGAGTTATACTGACTGAAAGTTCACTTCCATAAACATTGTGAAGGTTTAGTTGCCTCTTCATTCCCTTTGGATTACAAGTATAATGTGCACCAACGTTGCTAGCGAAGACTCCCACCATTGAGGAACTTGTGTAGTGATATTGTCAGGCCTGACTGGAACTAACTACGGGACATCGGGTGGTATTGCCCGCTAGGGGGAGCTCGCGAGCACTATACTTGTTTCATTAGATCATAAGTAGATTTAACATTGTTTTAGAAACCCCTTTTTGTCTTTATCCTTATTGACTCTTGCAGGGCCCTGCTGAGTCAACTGTATGCATATGTGTGTTACTGTTCCCTTTTCTTTCTCGTACATCACGGGACACAGAGCGGCATAGTCATTACTATGTGGGTTATATAGTTTACCTTCAGGTGCTGGCACTGGCAACTTCCAAAACCGGAAGTACCCTCCCCTATATAAGCCCCTCCCATCCGGGAGCACCTCAGTTTTTTTGCCAGTGTCTAAGGTGTTGGCCAAAGGTTAACATGTTTTTTCATCTGGGCTTGTGTACAGGTTCTTTTGGGCCTCAGCAAGCTATTCCGGATCCGACCAAAAAAGCTTCATAGCTAAACGGTCGGTACCCGGGCCTTGCAGAGAAGAGCAAGGTTTTGCCTGTAATGCCTCTCTTAGGAGGGCTGGACCCTGGGATCCAGAGCTCTGGTCATACCCACGACCAAGATGTTTTCTGTGCAGGGTGCTATACAGGTCCAGGGGAGTGGAATCCTTGGGAACCCGGTCCCTGAAGGTTTAATTACAATGCCTGCCGTGAGAGGTGAAGTTTGGGCTTCTGTGGACCAAACAGAGTCCTGCGGCGGGGAAAAGGTAAGTGGGGGCCCCTCAGGAACTTGGTTCTATTGGGGGGACCCCCAAGCCTAATATGTCTTTCTGCCTGTTACCTAACGGTATTCCCGCTAAATATCTGTGCATGCCTGTAACTACTAAAAAATGTAATAATTTTAATAGTGGTCAAAAAAAAAAAAAAAAAAAAAAAAGGACAAACCGCGGTACCTGTGTTAATCCACTAAAGGCCGCTGTGGTACGTTTTCTTGTCATGTGGACTTTTTCTTTTCTGAGTCAAGTCCAGGCAGATGGTGAGTTCTCTTGTGGGAAACTGCTTCCTCTGCCATATTGCAATGCTCGTCCATCCCCCGGCCTGCGGCAAACAGGGCCTTGTCTCCTGTCCCTAGTTTCTGGTTTCAAAAAGAGCGCCGAAGGCGCACGTGCCTGCGCGCGTGCACACGTCTCTCTATATAGCGGTGAGCTGGAAAAGGGGGCGGAGCTTGGTGGATGACGCTCTGTGCGCGCCGCAGCGCTTCTGCGCATGTGCGGGCGTCCCAGCATGTTAAAAGGCACAATTATGTGTTGTGAGCTGGCTATGGAGTGCAGAGAAAGAGCTGGCAACATTTAAAAAAGGCATACAGCAGGCGGTTGATGCAGGCATCCCCATAGAAAGGCACATTAGTAGACACCAACTGTTTATATAGCAGCAATTGTGCTAGACTATTGTCAGTAACTGGTGTATTACGGCTGGAATACCTTAGCTTTGGGCTTAGGAATATGCCGTCCAAAGTCTCCGGGACTAAGACTCCCAGGAAGCAAAAGGGGTCTCCATCGGGCTCTGAGGATCTTGGGCATGCTTTGGCTGCACCAGTCTCCCCTGAAAAATCAGAGGTTGGTGCCCGTAGAGAACCCTCAGGAGTACCTGGTACTGTGGCTGTCCTCAGTTCACCTGCTCCTGTGTATGTAACAGAGGAGGTTTTTTCCTCAGCTCTGGGAGGACTGGAAGAGAGATTGACAACATTGATCGCTGCTTCCCTGTCAGAGGGAAAGCGCGTCCGATCTCCGTCTCCTCCCTCAGAGTGCCTGTTAGCGGAGCAACAGTCCCATACAGGGATCGACCTACCTGAAGGGGATCAGGATGAGGTTGATTCTGTTGTAGAGGAATCAACAGTGGAAGAGCCATTTTCAGCATCACATGCTGAAAGATTATGGGTTCATTCCCTGACTGATATGGTCCGATCAGCATTTAAAATGCCCCTTGCGGAGCCATCAACCACTTCTGTCTCCTCGTTGGGGTCGCTAAAAGCTCCCCAGAATGTTTGTTCCTTTCCAATCCATCCTTTACTGGAAGGACTCATTTACCAGGATTGGGAACATCCTGATAAAATATTTACTCCCCCCAAGAGATTTCCGGTGGTCTATCCCATGGAGGATAAGTTCATCAGAAAATGGAGGGTGCCTACAGTGGACGCAGCCATCTCTTGTGTGAATAAATCACTGACATGTCCAGTAGATAATGTTCAAATGTTTAAGGACCCAATAGATAAAAAATTGGAGTCCTTATTAAAATCTGCTTTTTCTACAGCAAGCTTGGTGACACAACCAGCAGTAGCAGCTATTGGGGTCTGCCAAGCAGTGAAGGATCAGTTAAAACAGGTCTTAAGGGACTTACCAGATCAGCAGGCCCTTGCCCTAGCTGATCTACCTAGAGCCTTATGCTTTGCGGTTGACGCCATCAAGGATTCAATCCATCAGGCCTCCCGCCTTACGCTGTCTGTAGTACATATGCGTAGGCTTCTATGGCTCAAGAACTGGTCTGCTGAAGCTCCCTGTAAAAAATTGCTGGTTAGCTTCCCATTTCATGGTGAACGCTTATTCGGGGAAGACCTGGACAGATATATCCAGAAAATTTCCAGCGGTAAAAGTACACTCTTGCCGGTTAAAAACAGAGTTAGAGGTCCCTCTTTTAAGAGGCCTGCCTCTCCAGTCCCTGGGACATCGGCTGTGAAGCAGTTCCGACGGCCTCCTCGGTCAAATCCCGGGGGTAAAAATCAGGGACAATCGCAGGGTAACAAGAAACCCTGGGTCAGGAGAGGTACAAAACCTCCCCCCAAGTCTAATTCATGAAGGGTTGCCCCCACTCAATCGGGTGGGGGGAAGACTCCAGTTGTTCGCAGAGACCTGGCGGGACACGATCAGAGACAGATGGGTGCTCTCCGCAGTAAGTCTGGGATACAAATTGGAGTTAAAAGACTCTCCTCCTTCCCATTTTATGAGGTCAAATGTGCCAAGGGATCCCCGGAAGAGAGGATCCCTCCTGTTGGCACTAGAACAACTATTGCTCCAAGGAGTAATTATGGAGGTTCCCCTGGAAGAATGCGGGTTCGGGTTTTACTCAAACCTCTTTACAGTCCCGAAGCCAAACGGGGACGTAAGGCCCATATTAAATCTAAAAGGGCTAAACAAATTCCTACATATCAGGACTTTCCGTATGGAGTCGATCCGATCGGTGGCCACTGCCCTACAAGGGGAGGAATGGTTAGCCTCGATCGACATCAAAGATGCTTATTTGCACATTCCCATCTTTCCAGTCCACCAATAATTTCTACACTTTACAGTAGAAGGGCGCCATTTTCACAAAAAAGATTTTTATTTGGCAATATGTACATACAGGTTATACATGCAGGTCGATAACATGCACACGTAATTGGTAAACTTGAGTACAGTATAGTGAAAGAGGGTCACATACATTTGGGGGGTACACTAAGAACCACTAGAAGAGGATGTCCGAAACTCCTAACCACCTGTCCCATATCTTATTGTACTTAGCCGGGCACCCTCTATTAATATACATAAATCTGCGATAAGGAAGGGCTCCGTTAACATCAGCTTTCCATTCGGCCATGGTCGGTGGGGATGACCTCATCCACTTCCTCGCTATCATTTTCCTTGCTGAAAAAAGTGTCTCCTGAAGAAACGCTTTAGTGAACTTATCCATTTCTGGGCCTGGGTAAATGCCCAGTAAGCATGCCCGTGGGTCCAGCGCAAGAGGTGAGCCCATATTATCATGGAGGAAGTCCACTATTTGCTTCCAATAGCACTGGATCACAGGGCAGGACCAGATTAAATGGAAGAACGTACCCAGCTCCCGCGTACACATGGGGCAGGTGTTGGGAAGGTCCTTCTTATATCTGGAGACCCGAAGCGGAGTGAGATAAGATCTATGGGTAATGTATATTTGGGTGAGTCTATCCGAGAGTTTTGGGGAAGCCTCCTTGCAGGTGTCTAGGGCCTCACTCCATTCCTCATCTCCAAGGTCCCCCACCTCCCTCTCCCATCGGGGCTTAAGAGCATACGCTAGTTTTGTAGAGGAAGGTGTGAGCAGCATATTGTAGAAATAGGAGATGAGCTTCTGGGGGTCTGTGCCCTTAACTATGTCCATGACGGAGTTAGGGGAAGACTGTGGCAATGCCCCCCGAAATTGTGTAGTAAGGGCGTGGTGTACCTGAATGTATCTGAAGTACATACTGTCGGGGAGCGCAAACTCATCTTGGAGAGCAGGGAAAGATTTGATGTTGCCGCCCGCAATAATTTGTGAGAGGTAAATTACCCCCCGAGAGCACCACAGTTCAGGGTCAGGGATTCGGGAGAGCTCAGGCAGGTGGCCATTATGCCAGAGGGGAGTGTAATCATTAAGCGGGTCTATGGTCAGCTTAGTCATAGCAATGTCCCAGATTCTTCTATATTGGTGTAGAGTGGATTTGGCCTGTGTAGAGCGGGTGCCTCGCACTCCCAGTGCAACTGCTGCAATAGGGTCCCGTGTGTGGTGTGTTAAGCGAGGGCATAGTAGGGTCCCAAACCTATCCCTGTCGATTTTATCAACGTGGAACAGTTGTGAGAGCTGTGATGCCGTGTAGTAGAGGTGTAAGTCGGGCATGGCGGTTCCCCCCAAATCCGTGGGATTCTTAAGGGTCCGCCAGGCCAGCTTATGTCTGCTCCCACCCCACACGAAGGGCCTAAGCAGGGAATCAAAGCATTTAAAATATTTGAGAGGGATATATACCGGGGAATGCCAAAGTACATAGAGCAGTTTGGGGAGCAACACCATTTTTATCAGGTTTATTCTGCCCCATACTCCAAGAGGCAATCGTGACCATATTTGTATCTTATCCTTCACTAAAGAATAGAGAGGGTCTATGTTGAGGGCAATGTAATCTGACGGTGACCTAGTGATCTGAATTCCCAGATATTTCGCAGCACTTACCCGCATTAGTGGGAGCTCCGACTGTGCCCGAGGGGGCGCATAGGGGTCTATAGGAAGGATCTGTGACTTACCCCAGTTAATTTTTAAGCCTGAGAAGACCCCAAAGCGTTCAATGGTGTCGAGTGCTTGTCGCAGGGAGGGGCCCCAATCAGCTAGGTATAGCAGGGTATCATCCGCGTACATACTAATCTTTTCCACCAGCTCCCCAGAGGTCAGTCCGCGTATCTCAGGATTCTCACGAATGGAGATGGCCAATGGTTCTGCCGCAAGGGCATATAGCAGGGGGGACAGGGGACACCCTTGACGGGTGCCCCTGGTGAGCCCAAAGGATTCAGAGGGCCATCCATTCGCCACCACTCTGGCAGTAGGAGCCTGATATAGGAGACGGACCCACGTGAGGAATCTGATGCCAAAGCCATAGCGTTCGAGACAAGCCCAGAGATACCTCCATTCCACAGAGTCAAACGCCTTGGCGGTGTCAAGTGTCACCACCACGCGTTCTCCAACCGCGTCATGTGAGGCCTGAAGGTTAATATACAGCCTACGGAGATTAAAGGAGGTGTTTCGGCCAGGCATGAAACCCGCCTGATCAGCGTGTATCAGGGATAAAATAACTTGATTCAACCGATTGGCAAGGATTTTAGCTAGGATCTTGATATCCACTTGGAGGAGGGAGATGGGCCTATATGATTCCGGATATCCCGGATCCTTCCCCGGTTTAGGGATCAGCACTATTATGGCCTCTCTCATGGATGGAGGCAACACCTGGTTATCGAATAAGTAGTTGTATAGGGTAAGGAGCTTTGGAGTGAGTATGTCGCCAAACTGCACGTAGAACTCAATGGGCAGTCCGTCTGATCCCGGGGCCTTGGACTTGGCAAAACCCGCTATAGCCCCAGTAATTTCCTCTACTGTGATAGGTTCTTCCAGAAGGGCTACTTGTTCGTCAGTCAGCCTAGGGATCGAAATGTCCTTCAAAAATTTTTCCATCTCCACACCGTCAGGGGGAGTTCTAGAAGTGTAGAGGTCCACAAAAAATTCGCGAAATCGTTCAGTGACCCCCAGGGGATCCGTTATGCGCTCACCCCCCTGACCGTGCAGCGAGATTACAACAGGGGGTCTATCTTCCCTGTGAACCATATAGGCCAATAGCTTGCCAGCCCTTTCTCCATGCTCAAAGAGCTTCTGTTTAGAGAAGAACAGCTTGCGCGTGACTTTTCGTAGTGTAGCTGACTAACCACTCGGGCCCGTAGTTTCATAAGATCTGCCTGGGCAGGGGAAGGGTCACCCAAAAATCCACGTTCGGCTGTGGCTAATTCTGCCTCAGCTTTTTCAAGAATATCCGCGGACCCCTCCTTTATTTTATTAATCTTATGTTTAAGAAGTGAACGAGCATGCATTTTGAAGGTTTCCCAGACTGCCAGAGGGGACGCGAAGGTGTCATTATCCGTGAAGTACTGGTCCAGCTCAGCCGGGAGAAGGGCGCCATTTTCAGTTCAAAGCCTTACCCTTCGGTCTGGCCACAGCACCACGAGTGTTCACAAAAATTCTGGCCCCACTATTGGCCAATCTAAGAACACGAGGTGTAACGATAATGGCATATCTAGACGACTTGTTGCTGATAGACCACTCAGTGGAAAAACTAGAAGTGGTTGTTCACGAGACAATCAGGTATCTGGAATCTCACGGTTGGATTATCAACCAAGACAAGTCAGCCCTAAAACCAGTCAAAAGTCTGGAATACTTGGGGCTAAGGCTGGATTCAGACCAGAGAAAAATTTTCTTGCCTCAAGAAAAGGTGTCGTCTTTGAGAGATTTGATCCACCTAGTGGGTACAAAAAGACAGCCGTCCATACGCCTGTGCATGAGGCTGCTGGGAAAAATGGTGGCATCATTCGAAGCAGTACCCTACGCTCAATTCCATTCAAGGAATTTGCAAAGGGCCATACTGTCAGCCTGGAACAAAAAAGTTCAGGCCCTAGACTTACCAATATCCTTGTCCCCTTCCGTTCGCAAGAGCCTCCGTTGGTGGTTGGTTCCCCAGAATCTGGAAAAAGGGAAATCCTTCAGTCCGATTTCCTGGAAGGTGGTCACTACAGATGCCAGCCTTATAGGCTGGAGGGCAGTACTGGAGCAATGGTCTCTCCAGGGCAGATGGTCGGATGCAGAGAAGGCCCTGCCCATCAATCTCTTAGAGATACGAGCAGCCCGGTATGCCCTAGTAGCATGGACATCCAGACTCCAAGGGTCCCCTGTCAGAATTCAATCAGACAATGCCACGGCAGTGGCATATATCAATCATCAGGGTGGCACCAGGAGTCGTGCAGCCCAGAGGGAAGTGAATTGCATCCTGAAATGGGCAGAAAGATATGTCCCAGCCATATCCGCGGTATTCATTCCAGGAGTGGAGAATTGGAAGACGGACTTTCTAAGTCGCCAACAATTATGCCCAGGGGAATGGTCCCTTCACCCCGAGGTTTTCCGGGCAATATGTCAACGGTGGGGAGCACCGGATGTAGATCTGCTAGCATCCAGATTCAACGCAAAGGTGGACAGATTTGTCTCTCGGACAAGGGATCCCCTAGCTTGCGGCTGGGATGCTCTAGTGTTCCCTTGGGATCAGTTCAAGCTGATAGATGCATTTCCACCGCCACAATTGTTGCCTCGATTACTCCGCAGATTCAGGGTAGAAAAGAAACCAGTGATTCTGGTGGCTCCAGCGTGGCCCCGAAGAGCATGGTACGCGGAGATTGTAAAAATGTCTGTGGGGAGTCCTTGGACCCTCCCACATCGTCCGGACCTGCTTTCGCAAGGACCGATATACCATCCTTCCTTACTAGCCCTAGGTTTGACGGCCTGGCTATTGAAGCCCACATTCTAAAAAAGAGAGGTCTCTCTAATCCTGTGGTATCTACCATGATCAATGCCAGGAAGCCGGTATCCAGGCAGATTTACTATAGAATCTGGAAGGCGTACATCGCGTGGTGTGAGGCCAAGAAACGGCATCCACGAAAGTACGTAATAGGTAGGATTCTGGACTTCCTACAGTGGGCTGTAGATAGGAAGTTTGCCTTGAGTACTATCAAGGGTCAGATTTCGGCCTTGTCAATATTTTTTCAAAGGCCCTTGGCTTCGCATTCACTAGTCAAAGCTTTTATACAAGGAGTGATGCGTATTAGCCCTCCGGTTAATATTCCCATATGTCCATGGGACTTAAACCTGGTTCTGTCGGTTCTACAGAAACAACCATTTGAACCATTACAGCACATTTCCTTGGTTCTTCTCACCAGGAAATTGATTTTTCTAGTAGCCATTTGTTCGGCTAAAAGAGTGTCGGAATTGGCCGCTATGTCCTGTAAGGAGCCATATCTGGTTATCCATAAGGACAGAGTAGTGTTACGTCCTCATCCAGCCTTTCTTCCTAAGGAGGTAACGAGGTTTCATTTGAACCAAGATGTGGTTCTTCCTTCTTTTTTCCCCAAACCTAGTTCGGTAGAGGAAAAGTTATTACATTCTTTGGATGTAGTAAGAGCAGTTAAAGCTTATCTTAAAGCCACTGCTCAGATTGGCAGAACGGATACTTTGTTTATTCTGCCGGAAGGCCCCAGAAAGGGTCAGGCAGCGTCAAAATCTACTTTAGCCAAGTGGATTCGATAGGTCATAATGCAAGCCTATGGCTTGAGAAGGAGACCGCCTCCGTTCAAAGTTAGGGCGCACTCCACGAGAGCAGTTGGAACTTCATGGGCAGTGCATCACCAGGCCTCCCTGGCTCAAATCTGTAAGGCCGCAACATGGTCTTCAGTACACACGTTTACTAGGTTCTACCAGGTGGACGTTAGAAGTCAGGAGGATGCCGCCTTTGGGCGCAGTGTGTTGCAGGCCGCAAAAGATCCTCATGTCTGATAGCGCCCAGCTTATGTATGGTGTATCCCCCCCCTCATTGGGCATTGCTTTGGGACGTCCCACATAGTAATGACTATGCCGCTCTGTGTCCCGTGATGTACGAGAAAGAAAATAGGATTTTTATAACAGCTTACCTGTAAAATCCTTTTCTTGAAGTACATCAAGGGACACAGAGCTCCCACCCCTCTTTTGGGGGACACTTATTGCTTTGCTACAAAACTGAGGTGCTCCCGGATGGGAGGGGCTTATATAGGGGAGGGTACTTCCGGTTTGGAAGTTGCCAGTGCCAGCACCTGAAGGTAAACTATATAACCCACATAGTAATGACTATGCCGCTCTGTGTCCCGTGATGTACTCCAAGAAAAGGATTTTACAGGTAAGCTGTTATAAAAATCCTATTTTTCTCATACCAAGTAAAGTACCCCTCCTTGGTTAAGTATAACATTTTGTTGGAAGTATCTTTGTTTCCTGAGGGACTGCTACCAAAGAAAGGTAACAATATTCTTACATGTTATTGTGATATATATATCTACATGCAAAATTATTTTACCAGCATTCAGTGGGTCTCACAATTGTTAGTTACACCAGTTGTATCAGGGGAGGGTCTGAGCCAGTTAAGGGGGTTACAAAAAGAGTACTGACCCAAATTAAACCAGCAGCTCCTTCGGGGGTAGTGCAACAATTATGAATTAGTTCCGTTTCATTTGTTTAGATGCAGCATTCGTTATTTCGGATAATTCTTAACTTTGGATAAATTCGTATTTGTTACGTTCACTAACAGCCAAATTTGAAAGGAAATTCCAACACCTATAATTTATAAGTTAGTTATTATTAGTTACTGTATATACTCGAGTAAAGGCCAAGTTTTTCAGCACATTTTTTTTGTGCTGAAAATGCCCCCCTCGGCTTATACTCGAGTCACCTTTTTGCGCCTGATCTCCCGGAATTTGGGGACCCGGTACCGGCCAGCCGTAGGTCCCCTGAACCCCAAACTTGGCACACATGTAGCCCTACTCTTCCTCTACAAGTTTGTTGTCTGGGAGACCTACGGCCCGGGGAGCACCGATTTTTCAAAACCCGGCACCCCTCCCATAGACTCCCATGTTAAACGGTAATTTGTCCGGTGATTTTTGGGGACCCGTTACCGGACGGTCGTAGGTCTCCTGGACCCAGAACTTGGCACACATGTAGCCCCATTTCTCCTCTACAAGTGTGCAAAGTTTGTTGTCTGGAGGACCTACGGCCGGGGAGCACAGATTTTTCAAAGCTGGGCACCCCTTCCATAGACTCCTATGTTAAACGTCAGTCTAGTCATGGGCACAGTGAGGCATGGGCACAGTGAGGCATGGGCACAGTGAGGCATGCACATGGACACAGTGAGGCAAAGTGAGGCACAGTGAGGCATGCAGATGGACACCCTAGGCTTATACTCGAGTCAATACGTTTTCCCAGTTTTTTGTGGTAAAATTAGGTGCCTCGGCTTATATTCGGGTCAGGTTATACTCGAGTATATACGGTAGTTAGTTATTGTTTCAAATTTTCCAATTTTCTTTTTTATTTTCAAATTTTCAAATTTACGAATTTACAAATTTTCAAATTTTACAAATTTTCAAATTCTCAAATTTTCAAATTTATGAATTTTTGAATTTACGAATTTACTAATTGCTATTATAACGAATATAAAAAGGAAAAAACTGCGCCAATATGTAAATAAGGCAATCCTAGGTGTCAAATGATGACAAGATAGCAAAAAATAGTCCAAAGATATAGCCCACAGATATATTGACGTCTGAAGGGAGGGATCCCATAGGCTGGAAATAGTCCACAGATGTTTTTGAAATCTGAAGGAAGGGATCCCATAGGCAGGAAATAGTCCAAAAATCACAGTAAAAGTACCACCGTGCTTGCCACCGGAATAACCACCACCGTAATAAAAAAAAATGGCTTCTTACCAGACGCAAGCAAAAGTGCGCAATTGGCTATAACCCAGCCATGGCTTTTAGCTTGTAAGTCATGGGTAGGAGGGGATCAACCAGATCGAAGCAACCCCAAACACTCCTCCGGTTTACAGAATGAACCTCATGATGACTCAGTTGTAACAAATAGAAGAGAAGACCATAGGGTCATATCGTAATGACAGGACAAAGGCAACAATGAAACACCACCACGTGCTTATCAAAAAAAAAAAATTTGTGACCACCGCCCTAGTAACAATGGCTGCTTACCAGAAGCAAGTAAGAGCACGCAGTCGGCTATAGCCTAGCCGCGGCCTCTGACTTGCATGTAGTGGACCCGATCACAAACACCCAGGGCACTCCTCCAGTATAATGGGACACTGGCAGCCATGTGTCCTCTCCCCACTGCTCGGCCCCGCTCTCTTCTTATGCCGAAAACATAACAAGCCCCAAACGCACTTAGTGTACCACCGCTCTGCAAGCATGGACTGCTAAAGGAAAGCCTTCTCAGCGCACCGATTGGATAAGTGAGCTGCCACTCTGCGGAACTTGCATTCTCATTGGTGCGGTCCCCATCCGCTGGCTCCAGAGAGAGGAAGGGTGTAGTGTGCAAATCCCAGGAGACTTAGAAGTTCTTGAGGAGAAAGTGAAGTGAGAGGTTACTATTCACAGCAGGCGGGCTCCCCTGTGTGCACAATGTCTGACAGACGGATAATAACCAATGACCCGAAATATGAAAAAAAAAAAAAACGAACGAATGAAACGAAAACAAACAAATGTTTCAGCAGTGCACATGTCTAATAGTTGATAGATGTAAACATATTTATTAGTACTTTTAATAAAATCTATTTTGAACAATAAGATAACATGACATAAACCAAAGGCTAATAAACAGAAAGGGTACAGTACAGGTGGGGAGGAACAAAGGCACAGTACAGGGGGGGGAGTAGGAGAACACAATACTGGAAACAGGTGGGGCACAGTACAGGTTCCAGGATGCTGCCTGGGACACGGCCATCTCGGGACAAATTGGGACTATCCCAGCAAATCCGGGACAGATTAGTAAAAAAGTGTGACAGTTGGCAAGTACACTGTAATCCAAGATTATCATGAGGCCCCTGGGCACCTGGGGCCCCTGGGCAGTGCCCAGGGGTGCCCATACATTTAGACAGCCCTGCTGAGACCTACCAGGAGATATGAAAAGTAATGGAGATGGCATAGTGAGATAGGATAGATAGGAACTCATATCTGACCAGGACTGAGACCTACCAGGAGATATGAAAAGTAATGGAGATGGCATAGTGAGATTGTATAGGAGCTCATATCTGACCAGGACTGAGACCTACCAGGAGATATGAAAAGTAATGGAGATGGCATAGTGAGATAGGATAGATAGGAACTCATATCTGACCAGGACTGAGACCTACCAGGAGATATGAAAAGTAATGGAGATGGCATAGTGAGATTGTATAGGAGCTCATATCTGACCAGGACTGAGACCTACCAGGAGATATGAAAAGTAATGGAGATGGCATAGTGAGATAGGATAGATAGGAACTCATATCTGACCAGGACTGAGACCTACCAGGAGATATGAAAAGTAATGGAGATGGCATAGTGAGATTGTAGGGGAGCTCATATCTGACCAGGACTGAGACCTACCAGGAGATATAAAAAGTAATGGAGATGGCATAGTGAGATAGGATAGATAGGAACTCATATCTGACCAGGACTGAGACCTACCAGGAGATATGAAAAGTAATGGAGATGGCATAGTGAGATTGTATAGGAGCTCATATCTGACCAGGACTGAGACCTACCAGGAGATATGAAAAGTAATGGAGATGGCATAGTGAGATAGGATAGATAGGAACTCATATCTGACAAGGACTGAGACCTACCAGGAGATATGAAAAGTAATGGAGATGGCATAGTGAGATTGTATAGGAGCTCATATCTGACCAGGACAGAGATCTACCGGGAGAATATGATGCAGAAGCTGTATAAAAAATATATCTCACCAGGACAGAAGACTACCAGGAGACTTGAGGAATAATGGAGTAATTACCCACAAGGAACGTGGGAAAAAAAATTAATGGCATTCCGACTCTGTTTGGGTCAGGAACCGAGCAAGTTCTTCACCCTATGTTTTGTGCTTGGAACTTGTCCTCGCGCATCCCCAGCATTGCTGTCACCGTCAGCTCCACCGTAAGCCTATAGGACATGCTTCTGATCTCATGATCACTGTGACAGCCAGGCACAGACATCACATGATCAGGAAGCCCATGTAACGGCATTATGATCCCTAAAAGGGCTGATGGCTTCTGGAGGCATGGGGTTAGTCTTTTTTTTTTTCATTTGAAAACAAGACTTTATATCGCTTTTTAAAAACGTATGTCTACGAAGTTTGCATAATTTCCTTTTTTTTCCTATAGTCACGGTGTCACAAGGCTGGGGGCGGAGCTTTGATGTTCTGGATCAGATGGGCCAGCGGATGTATCAGGCCAACCAGTATGTGCAGTGCTGTGGGCCCCTCTACGATCTGAAGGTTCGAGACAACGCGGGTCAGGATGTCATGGCGTTGCTGGAGAGCCGCGCGTGTCGCTGTTCTCATCTGGTCGGTGGCCTTTATATTAATTATTGTGTATCACTAATGCTGTTGGTAATGGGACTTTATTGTTGGGAATGAATATTCATCTCCAGCTCTCCAGTAGCTAGATTGCCAATGTTCTAAGTCAACGCATTTGGTCCCAGGAACATTCCCCTGCTCTCCAGTAGCTACATTGTCAATGTTCTAAGTCAACGCATTTGGTCCCAGGAACATTCCCCTGCTCTCCAGTAGCTACATTGCCAATGTTCTAAGTCAATGCATTTGGTCCCAGGAACATTCCCCTGCTCTCCAGTAGCTACATTGCCAATGTTCTAAGTCAACGCATTTGGTCCCAGGAACATTCTCCTGCTCTACAGGAGCTACATTGCCAATGTTCTAAGTCAACACATTTGGTGAGAAAGGAAAAATATTCTGGATGGCCGCACTCTGCAAAGGATGCTGGTTTATTGATAAAATCCACAAATACAGCAAAGGCACTCAAAAATAAACACAGAAGTAGGCTAACGCGTTTCACATCGTGAGATGCTTACTCATAGCTTACTCAACACATTTGGTCCCAGAAACATTCTCCTGCTCTCCAGTAGCTACATTGCCAATGTTCTAAGTCAACGCATTTGGTCCCAGGAACATTAACCCCAGGGAGCGTTTCTTGTCCCCGAGTATTGGGAATGATGGGCACTGGTCACTTCAGTTGGGGTTTTGTAGATTATATTGTACATGTGCATAGAGTACAGGAAGGGGGGGGGGGTGGACACAGGATACCCTAAGGTTTATACCTAGAACACAGCCTCTGGTCTTCTGCATGTCTTTCTGGCCTTTTGGTTCCCTCTCTCTGAGAGATATACTGGCTGAGTCGATTTCTTACAAAAAATTGCCATGTGAATGTCTCAAGAATTTGCTCAGCTGTCAGCTCCATCTAGTAGCCATAATGTGGACTTTTTTCTGAAATGCCTCAATCAAGATAATACCACAATATGGCCACTAGATGGAGCTGAAAATAATAGAAAATAAGCCAAATAGGCCAAACACAGGGGTTATTCGTGACAGCTGAGTGAATGCTTGAGACATTCACACAGCAATTTTTTAGACCTAGAATGTGACTCCTTGACAACGGAGGTTCTAGTGGTATCTCAGTATTTACCGCTGTTCTCTTCCAAGGTAGGACAGCACTGGAAGGTTCCTGTGTTACTTTCACATCAAGACACATCAAGTCACTCCCCACTAGTGATGGACTTAAAGTGGAGTTCCACCCAAAAGTGGAACTTCCGCTCATCTTATTCCTCCCCCCTCTGGTGTCACATTTGGCACCTTTCGGGGGGGGGGGGAAGGGGGGCAGGATACCTGTCTTTTACAGGTATCTTTTCCCACTTCCGGGAGTCCCTGCCGCAGAGCTGTGACGTCACCGTAAGGCTCCCTCCTCCTCCCCCGACCGCCGGGCCAATAAGAGAGAGGAGCGGGGCCTTGCGCATGCGCAGTAGGCTACACTGCCAGGTTCCCGTACCTGCAATGGCGGCGTAGTGATGTCACACGGCCCCATTTACTTACATAGCTAGGAGTCCCCAGCCATGTAAGCAATTGGGACCAGATAGTAAAAAAAAAAAGCATGGGGATCCCCCCATAATTTATAGCAGGCCCTTCAGGTCCTGTGTGAGGTCCTCCCCCAAAAATCCATACCAGACCCTTATCAAGTATGAGGCCTGACAGCCCAGTAAAGGGGGGATGAGTGCGCTCTCCCCCTCCTGAACCATAACAGTAAGGTGACCAGATTTTTAAAATGAAATCCGGGGACATATTTTTTTTTTTACTAGTAATGGCGGCAATCAGCGACTCTCTGCCCGTCGCCGCCGCCCACAGCCTGTCAAGTCTTACTCTCTGGGCCCTGGCTACTACTGGGTGGGAAGTGGAGGAAGATCACTCCCACAGGGAAGGCAAGGAGATAAGATAGGCAAGCGGCTGGCCGGGACTTGAGCCAAGGCAGAAGAACATGGGAGCGGAGCTGAATGGGCACCCGAAACTGAAGAAATATTCCCTCCCCTCCGACCAGCACATGATCATCAGAAAGGGGCACAGATAATGGGAAAAATACACCCCCCTAAGCTAATAGGAGCGGCGGAGCGGGGGGGGGGGGGGGGTGTGTAATTCAGAATTTGTATTTTTTTATTCTGCACTGACTGTCTTTGAAATTGCCCCCAGGCCCATGTGTTCAAATCCAATCCGGGGACAAAACTGGGGACACGCTTGGTCCGGGGACAGTGTCCTCAATCCGGGGACTGTCCCCTGAAACCGGGGATGTCTGGTCACCCTACATAACAGGCCACATGACCTCACAATGGGGGTGATGAGGACAAGGGCCTCCTTGGCCCAGTGGTTGTTGGAATGTGCAGAATTTAGAAACTCCCTTTAACAATAAGGGAGCATCAAGATCCCACCAGCCCCTCTCATGTGAATGAGTAAGGGGGTATGTGCCCCTACTCATTCACAAAAAATGTACAGTCTTCTAAATAAAATAAAACACATTATAAATATTGCTGCTCCCCATCAAATGGAGTTTTTAAAACCTAATTTTGCTTTGGTACATGTCCACCATAGGCATTGCCCCACTCCCCTGTAACATATGCTGGACAATCCCCTTGTATTTGAGCCTAGAAATTGTCCAGAACAGTTTTTTATCATTCAGCTCCAATTGACTTTGTCTCCTATGATTGTCGTCTCCACCTTGATCCGGTCGCAGGATCTGAACGCAGTTTAGGTGTGTAACTGTTTATTCAGCTGAATTCCATTGTAATGTCCGGACCCTCTACACTGCAGAAGGAGCCCCCGCAACAACGAGTACAGTGCCTTGAAAAAGTATTCATACCCCTTAAAATTTTCCAAATTTTGTCAGGTTACAACCAAAAATGTAAGTGTATTTTATTGGGATTTTATGTGATAGACCAACACAAAGTGGCACATAATTGTGAAGTGGAAGGAAAATGATAAATGATACAAATAAATATGTGAAAAGTGTGGGGGGGGGCATTTGTATGGCGCCCCCCGGAGTCAATACTTTGTAGAACCCCCTTTCTCTACAATTACAGCTCCAAGTCTTTTTGGGGGTGTCTCTACCAGCTTTGCACATCTAGAGAGGGACATTTCTGCGCATTCTTCTTTGTAAAATATCTCAAGTTCTGTCAGATTGGATGGAGAGCGTCTGTGATCAGCAATTTTCAAGTCTTACCACAGATTCTCAATGGGAGTTAGGTCTGGACTGTGACTGGGCCATTCTAACACATGAATATGCTTTGATCTAAACCATTCTATTGTAGCTCTGGCTGTATGTTTCGGGTCGTTGTCCTGCTGGAAGGTGAACCTCCGCCTCGGTCTCAAGTCTTTTGCAGAATCTAACAGGTTTTATTCTAAGATTGCCCGGTATTTGTCTCCATCCATCTTCCCATCAACTCTGACCAGCTTCCCTGTCCCTGCTGAAGAAAAGCATGCCCACCATATGATGCTGCCACCACCATGTTTCACGGTGGGGATGGTGTGTTCAGGGTGATGTGCAGTGTTAGTTTTCCCCACACATAGCGTTTTGATTTTAGTTAAATTTTGGTCTCATCTGACCAGATCACCTTCTTCCACATGTTTGCTGTGTCCTCCACATGTTTGCTGTGTCCTCCACATGTTTGCTGTGTCCTTCCACATGTTTCCTGTGTCCCCCACATGATTGCTGTGTCCCCCACATGTTTGCTATGTCCCCCACATGTTTGCTGTGTCCCCCACATGTTTGCTGTGTCCCCCACATGTTTTCTGTGTCCTCCACATGTTTGCTGTGTCCCCCACATGTTTGCTGTGTCCCCCACATGTTTGCTGTGTCCTCCACATGTTTTCTGTGTCCTCCACATGTTTGCTGTGTCCCCCACATGTTTGCTGTGTCCTCCACATGTTTGCTGTGTCCCCCACATGTTTTCTGTGTCCTCCACATGTTTTCTGTGTCCTCCACATGTTTGCTGTGTCCTCCACATGATTGCTGTGTCCCCCACATGATTGCTGTGTCCCCCACATGTTTGCTGTGTCCCCCACATGATTGCTGTGTCCCCCACATGGCTTCTCACAAACTGCAAACAGGACTTCTTATGACTTTCTTTCTCCAATGTCTTTCTTCTTGTCACTCTTCCATAAAGGGCAGATTTGTGGAGAAGCACGACTAATAGTTGTCCTGTGGACAGATTCTCCCCCCTGAGTAGTGATGAGCCGAACACCCCCGGGTTCGGTTCGCACCAGAACCCGCGAACGGACCGAAAGTTCGCATGAACTTTAGAACCCTATTAAATACAATGGATGCGAACGTTCGAAATCTAAAGTGCTAATTATAACGACTATTATGCATGTTATTGTCCTAAAAAGGGTTTGGGAACCCGGGTTCTGCACCAGGGGACATGTATCAATGCAAAAAGAATTTTAAAAACGGCCGTTTTTCTGGAGCAGTCATTTTAATGATGCATAAAGTGAAAAAAAAAATCAAATATTCCTTTAAATATCGTACCTGGGGGGTGTCTAAAGTATGCCTGTGAAGTGCCACGTGTTTCCCGTGTTTAGAACTGTCCCTGCACAAAATTACATTTCTAAAGGAAAAAAAGCCATTTAAAACTGCTTGCGGCTTTAATGTAATGTCTGGTCCCGGTAATATGGATGAAAATCTTTAAGAAAAATGGTATAGCTACCCCATCACCCCCCTACCCCAGCCCATTACCAGCCCCTTTGGGTCTTGTATGGATATTAAGGGGAACCCCGCACACAAAATAAAAAAGGCCCTATATACTCTGAACAGCCGTATACAGGCGGTGCATACAAGACAGGGACTGTAGGTTTGTTCTTATGTAGATTCTGTTTGTAATTTTGAACAGGTACAGTGTTTAAGTGTAGCTCCAGGCAAAAAATCTATTTTTAAGCTTTTTGGAAAACATAGGGAAGGGTTATCACCCCTGTAACATTTGTTTTGCTGTCTGTGCCCCTGTTCAGAACAGTTCACCTCACTTTCCGTCCTAATGACAAATGTTTTTTGAAAATTTGGGGTTTTTATCGAAACAAGAATTGGTGATAAAGCATCAGTGGAGAGGAGACACTTTTTTCCCATATTAACTCTTACAGGAGAGAATTTGCCTTCCTAGGGGTAATTTCCTCTCACTTCCTGTTGTCTCCTTCCGTTTGCAAGGAGGAGTCGTTTGTAAGTTGGATGTTTGAAAGTAGGGGCCTGCCGTATATACTCAGCTGAAATTTGCCCCTTAATGTTGGTGTTGCCACAACACTGTGAGCCCTCACAGTTACTCTTGGTTGGCGCATGAATGGGCCCTGCTGTGAATTATTAGATCAAGAATTGTAATTGCATGCCCCTGTTGAACAGGGGCAGAAAAATTGGGCCTTTGGTGGTGGTGGTGGTGGTGGTGGTGTTGACACAACACTGTAAGGGCTCACAGTTAGTCTTGGTGGGCGCAGGAATGGGCCCTGCTGTGAATTATTAGATCAAGAATTGTAATTACATGCCCCTGTTAAACAGGGGCAGAAAAATTGGGCCTTAGGCACTGGTGCCACAACACTGCAACCCCTCACAGATACTGTACTTGGAGCACAGCAATGAGCCCTGTTGCAAAGTATTGCATCAAAAATTGTAATTACACGCCCCTGTTAAACAGGGGCTGAAAAATTGGGCCTTAGCCACTGGTGCTGGTGCCACGACACTGCAACCTCTCCCAGATACTCTAGTTGGAGTGCAGGAATGAGCCCTGCTGCAAAGCATTGCATAAAAAATTGTAATTACATGCCCCTGTTAAACAGGGGCTGAAAAATTGGGCCTTAGCCACTGGTGCCACAACACTGCAACCCCTCACAGATACTGTACTTGGAGCACAGCAATGAGCCCTGTTGCAAAGTATTGCATCAAAAATTTTAATTACACGCCCCTGTTAAACAGGGGCTGAAAAATTTGGCCTTAGCCACTGGTGCTGGTGCCACGACACTGCAACCACTCCCAGATACTCTAGTTGGAGTGCAGGAATGAGCCCTGCTGCAAAGCATTGCATAAAAAATTGTAATAACACACCCCTGTTAAACAGGGGCTGAAAAATTGGGCCTTAGCCACTGGTGGCGGCACCCAGAAACAAAAATGTTCTTCCAAGCTATCATCGTCAATCGGATCATTGAGGAGGAGGAGGATAGTCAGTCAACATAACAGGACAGTCTCTCAGCATCAGCATCAGTCTTGAAGGGATGTGACATTTGAAAATAAATTAGTCTGTTATATCAGCTTCAGGTGTTTGGTAGCTGGTGGTGATCCAAGACTGGTTCATCTTTATGAAGGTCAGTCGATCAACAGAGTCGGTGGACAGGCGCACCCCGTGATCCGTGACAAATCCTCCAGCAGCACTGAATGTGTGTTCTGAAAGGACAGGCCAGTAGCTCAATTGCATACTGTGCAAGCTCTGGCCAGTGATCCATCCTCAAGACCCAGTAAGCCAGAGGATTTTCGGTGGGGAAGGTGTCCAAGTCTGACCTTGCCCCTAGGTATTCCTGCACCATGTATATCAGACGCTGGCGATGGTTGCTGGAACCGATCATACCTTGGGGCTGCGGACTAAAGAATTGTCTGAACGCTTCGGTCAGACGGCCACCTTCCCCACCGCTCCTTCTTTGACTGACCAAAGCCTCAGCAACTCGTTGTCCAGGACCAGGAGTTTGTAACCTCCCAGTCTCTGGGAACGCGTTGCACAGACCTTTCTGCAAGGCCTCCCGGAGTTGTCTCATCCTCTGCTCCCTCTGCGATGGTAAGATAAGGTCCACAACCTTACCCTTGTACCGTGGATCAAGGAGAGTGGCCAGCCAGTAATGGTCCCTCTCCTTGATCCGAAGAATACGAGGATCCTTCCGCAGACTTTGCAGGATCAGGGAGGCCATGCAGCGTAGGTTAGCTGAGGCATTCGGTCCGGAGTCCTCTGGGTCACTAAGGACGACATGATCCGCAGCCACCTCCTTCCAGCCACGTACAAGTCCACTGGTTTCTTGGGACTGTAAATCATCCCTAAAAGACTGCTGCTGATGATGCTGAGTGCCAGGCTCCACCTCCATGCTGACACAATCCTCCTCCTCCTCCTCTTCTTCCTGTGCGATGGGTGGGACAGAAGGAACACTGTCTGGGTAAAGGGGGCTTTGAGAGGCAAGGAAGTCCTCCTCTTCCTGCCTCTGTTCTGCCTCAAGTGCCCTGTCCATTATTCCACGCAGCGTATGTTCCAACAGGTGGACAAGAGGTACAGTGTCACTGATGCATGCACTGTCACTGCTCACCATCCTCGTGGCCTCCTCAAATGGTGCCAGGACAGTGCATGCATCCCTGATCATGCCCCACTGGCGTGGTGAAAAAAAACCGAGCTCCCCTGACCCTGTCCTGGTGCCGTGGTCGCACAGGTACTCATTGATGGCCCTCTGCTGCATGTGCAGCCGCTGCAGCATGGCCAACGTTGAGTTCCACCTGGTGGGCATGTCACATATAAGGCGGTTCTTGGGCAGGTTCAACTCCTTTTGCAGCTCAGCCAGGCGAGCACTGGCATTATAAGAAATGCACACAGACTTTCCTGGCCTGCCTCAGGACATCCTGTAAGCCCGGGTACCTGCCCAAGAACCGCTGCACCACCAGGTTAAGGACGTGAGCCACACAGGGCACATGGGTCAGTTGTCCCTGTCGGAGAGCGGAGAGGAGGTTGGTGCCATTGTCGCAAACTACCATTCCTGGCTTAAGCTGGCGTGGCGTCAACCACCTCTCGGCCTGCCCCTGCAGAGCAGACAGAACCTCTGCCCCAGTGTGGCTCCTGTCCCCCAAACACACCAGCGCAAGCACGGCATGGCATCTTTTTGCCTGCGTACTTGCGTAGCCCCTTGAACGCCTACGGAGCACCGCTGGTTCCGAGGACAAAGCACAGGAAGAGGCCACGGAGGAAGAAGAGGAGGGGGTGGAGGACAGAGGTGTGTCACAACCAGTAGTAGCATTTTGGAGGCGTGGCGGTGGAACAACCTCTAACACTACTGCACCTTGTCCTGCATCCTTCCCAGCTACCAAAAGAGTGACCCAATGGGCCGTGAAAGAAAGGTACCGTCCCTGTCCATGCCTGCTGGACCATGAGTCAGCGGTAATATGCACCTTACCGCTGACCGCCCTGTCCAGCGAGGCCAAGACATTGCCTTCCACATGCCGGTAGAGAGCCGGAATCGCCTTCCGTGAGAAAAAGTGGCGTTTGGGAACCTGCCACTGAGGATCCGCACATTGCACAAACTCACAGAAGGGGGCCGAGTCTACCAACTGAAAAGGCAGCAGTTGAAGCGCTAGCAATTTAGCCAAGCTAGCATTCAACCGCTGGGCATGTGGATGGCTGGGAGTGAACTTCTTTAGACGGTCCAGCAGCTGGGGCAGGGAAATTTGCCTGCTAGAATCGGACGTCGGTGTACTGCTAGCAGAGTGCCCGCAAGTACTTGGCTGTGACACACCTAATTCTACACCTTCATTCCTCTCAGTGCAGGTTTCAGAGAGGACTAAAGGTATAGTGGGGTTGGAGATCCCAGCTGATGCGGTGCAAGAAGAGGTCAGCTTTGTTCTTTGGTGTGGGTCTTTAAGGTAGGCTTGGCAACGAGCTGCATGGCAGGTCAACATATGTCTGGTCAGGCATGTGGTGCCCAAGAGGCTGATGTTTTGGCCACGCGATATACGCTTGAGACATATGTTGCAAACAGCAGCTGTGCGATCTGATGCACTCGCCTCAAAAAAGGCCCACACCAAAGAACTTTTTGAATAACGGGCAGAGGCAGCGCCCTGCACAGGCGGAGCTCTGCGGTGTGATTCCGTTGGTGTGCTGCCCTTACGCTGGCCCCCCGAGGGCATCCTGCCTCGTTGGAGATGTGCCTCCTCCTCATCCTCCTCCTCCTCCTCTCTCCTATTAGGCACCCATGTGGAGTCAGTGACCTCATCATCCCCTCCCTCCTCATCACTAGAGCCAATCTGGCAGTATGCTACAGCTGCTGGAACATGACTGCCAGATTGGTGTCCTTCTTGAGCATCCCCTCTCTCTGCTCTCACGCTACTGCCTTCCTCTAGCTGGGTATCATCATCAGACCCTTCGAAACGCTGGGCATCCTCCTGGAGCATGTACCCAACACTGTGCTCAAACAGTTCGGGGGACTCCTCAGTAGGACATGGTTGGTCTAGGGAAGGAGTGACTGATGATGACATTGATACCAGGGAAGAGGACGCTTTGGCAGCTGCTTTGCCAGTACCCTGAGCCTGGGTGAGAGAGAATGAGGAGGATGAGGAGGGCTTGGTCATCCACTCTACCAAGTCTTCGGCATGATGCGGCTCAATACGTCCAGCTGCCAAAAAGAAGGACAAGCGTGTCCCATGGCCACGTGCTGATGGCGATGCACCGCGTCCATGACCAGCACTGTTGTCTCTAGACACAGAGCCTGCTTGCCCTCTTTTATTGGCTCCTGACTGTCTGCCTCTCCTTGTTTGCCTTCCAGACATTCTAATGGCCTGCAGGGAAATGGGAAAAGCAGCAATACAGGCTAAGTTAAGGTGTAATATGGTCAGGAGGCACACTCCGCCCGCTGTAAGTGCCGCAAAATCCTGTTGGTGTAACACACCAGGAAAAAGCAGCAATACAGGCTAAGTTAAGGTGTAATATGGTCAGGAGGTACACTCCGCCCGCTGTAAGTGCCGCAAAATCCTGTTGGTGTAACACACCAGGAAAAAGCAGCAATGCAGGCTAAGTTAAGGTGTAATATGGTCAGGAGGCACACTCCGCCCGCTGTAAGTGCCGCAAAATCCTGTTGGTGTAACACACCAGGAAAAAGCAGCAATACAGGCTAACTTCAGGTGTAATATGATCAGGAGGCACACTCCGCCCGCTGTAAGTGCCGCAAAATCCTGTTGGTGTAACACACCAGGAAAAAGCAGCAATACAGGCTAACTTCAGGTGTAATATGATCAGAAGGCACACTCCGCCCGCTGTAAGTGCTGCAAATGCCTGTTGGTGTAACACACCAGGAAAAAGCAGCAATACAGGCTAACTTCAGGTGTAATATGATCAGGAGGCACACTCCGCCTGCTGTAAGTGCCGCAAATTCCTGTTGGTGTAACACACCAGGAAAAAGCAGCAATACAGGCTAAGTTCAGGTGTAATATGGTCAGGAGGCACACTCCGCCTGCTGTAAGTGCCGCAAATTCCTGTTGATGTAACACACCAGGAAAAAGCAGCAATACAGGCTAAGTTAAGGTGTAATATGGTCAGGAGGCACACTCCGCCCGCTGTAAGTGCCGCAAAATCCTGTTGGTGTAACACACCAGGAAAAAGCAGCAATACAGGCTAACTTCAGGTGTAATATGATCAGAAGGCACACTCCGCCCGCTGTAAATGCCGCAAAATCCTGTTGGTGTAACACACCAGGAAAAAGCAGCAATACAGGCTAACTTCAGGTGTAATATGATCAGAAGGCACACTCCGCCCGCTGTAAGTGCTGCAAATGCCTGTTGGTGTAACACACCAGGAAAAAGCAGCAATACAGGCTAACTTCAGGTGTAATATGATCAGGAGGCACACTCCGCCCGCTGTAAGTGCCGCAAATTCCTGTTGGTGTAACACACCAGGAAAAAGCAGCAATACAGGCTAAGTTAAGGTGTAATATGGTCAGGAGGCACACCCCGCCCGCTGTAAGTGCCGCAAAATCCTGTTGGTGTAACACACCAGGAAAAAGCAGCAATACAGGCTAAGTTAAGGTGTATAATGTGCAGGAGGCTTAGCAACAATGACACTGTCCCCAGCCTATCCTTCTCTCTCCCTGCACACAAGGTTTAGCAAAGTATATGACACTGACATTGTCCCCTGCCTATCCTTCTCTCTCCCTGCACACAAGGTTTATCAAAGTATATGACACTGACACTCTCCCTGCCTATCCTTCTCTGTCCCTACACACAAGGTTTAGCAAAGAATATGACACTGACACTCTCCCTGCCTATCCTTCTCTCTCCCTGCACACAAGGTTTATCAAAGAATAGATTTGACAAGATTTGACACTGTCCCTGCCTATCCTTCACTTTCCCTGCTCCGGAACACACTACACAAGGCCGCCGCGCTGGCGGCCTTTTATAGTGTGGGGCGTGTACTAAACCCCCTCAGCTATAATTGGCCACAGGCATCCTGCCTGTGGCCAATCATTGCTCTCCTCGCTGCCGGCGCTGTGATTGGCCAAGCATGCAGGGTCACAGTGCATGCTTGGCCAATCACAGCGCCGGGATTACACTGCGATAGCGCAGTGTATTGTGGGCCGTTCGCGTCACTCGAATTTGGCGCGAACGGCCCAAATCGTTCGTTGTTCGCCGAACGTGCGAACAGCCGATGTTCGAGTCGAACCTATGTTCGACTCGAACACCAAGCTCATCCCTACCCCTGAGCTGTGGATCTCTACAGCTCCCACAGAGTTACTATGGACCTCTTGGCTGCTTCTCTGATGAATGCTTTCCTTGCCTAGCCCGGTCAGTTTAGGTGGACGGCCATGTCTTGGTAGGTTTGCAGTTGTGCCATACTCATTCCATTTTCCGATGATGGATTGAACAGAGCTCCGTGAGATGTTCAAAGCTTGGGATATTTTATTATAACCTAACCCTGCTTTATACTTCTCCACAACTTTATCCCTGACCTGTCTGGTGTGTTCCTTAGCCTTCATGATGCTGTTTGTTCAATAAGGTTCTCTAACAAACCTCTGAGGGCTTCACAGAACAGCTGTATTTATACTGAGATTAAATGACACACAGGTGGACTCTATTTACTAATTAGGTGACTTCTGATGGCAATTGGTTCCACTAGATTTTAGTTAGGGGTATCAGAGTAAAGGGGGCTGAATACAAATGCCCCCTCCCACACTTTTCACATATTTATTTGTAAGAAATTTTGAAAACCATTTATCATTTTCCTTCCACTTCACAATTATGTGCCACTTGGGGTTGGATCACATAAAATCCCAATAAAATACATTTACATTTTGGTTGTAACATGACAAAATGTGGAAAATTTCACGGGGTATGAATACTTTTTCAAGGCACTGTATATCCAGGCAGTTTCTAGGACTCTCTAGTAAACCCCACCCAGATAAATATTAATTTGAGATTTATTAGTATCCATGACCACACAATTCAGCAGTATTTTCACAGGGTTTGGGTTGCAGCTGTAGCCTGTTGGGCATAAGTAAAGCATTGTTGCAAACGTTTTCAAAATGTTACTAACTTCCAGCTTGTAAAAAGTAGAAATGGAACAATTTTTATTGTTTTTCAGAGCAAGCAGTCGGTTGCAGTTGCTGATGTTCTAATACTTGTGTCTGTTCTAGATGGAGGTGATTGTCCCATCCTATGGGCTCGTTGGATTGGTCACTTTGCACTGGAACACCTTTGTCACCCATTTGTCCATCATGAACCCCTCAAAGGAGGTTATTCTCCTTATTCTGGGCCCCAGCTTCCAGACCAGCATCTTCGGGAATGTAACCTTTGAGGTATTTCATAAAGGAAACTCGAATGGTCCCAGTCCATGCTGCGGTTCTGGGAGAGGCAGGCTGGATCTCACAGACTGGGTGAAGATGGATTTTGACTGCGTGTTGCTGATTTTTACAACCATCTAAATAATTGTTGTATCCCACCCAACCAAAGATCAGCCCCATCACCCCGAACAGTATGCAATGGGATCAGACCAATGATGGTATTGCAAGCTTGGTGCCTCCAGTCTTCCAACTACCGTACATCTGTGAACTGTGATTTTTACTGTCTTTTGTCCTATGTTTGGAGGAAACTTCTATCTCAACTATAATTGAGACACAACTGACTCTCCTATTTTTAAAGTACAACCTGAATGCTTTTTATCTGTTACACGTAAAATCACTGTACTTTACTTCTTGCCTACTGCAATCCTTGACTAGGCTAATCATTTCCAACATCTAGAACATCCAAGTTCAATCCATCTATCGCTCTTCCCTATTGTATCTAGTGTACCCAACTGTCATCACCTCCATCCACTGCCATGTCCTTCCTTGTTGTATCTAGTGTACCCAACTGTCATCACCTCCATCCACTGCCATCTCCTTCCCTATTGTATCTAGTGTACCCAACTTCTATCACCTTCATCCATTGGCATCTCCTTCCCTATTGTATCTAGTGTACCCAACTGTCATCACCTCCATCCACTGCCATCTCCTTCCATAGTGTATCCTGTGTACCCAACTGTCATCACCTCTATCCACTGCCATCTCCTTCCCTATTGTATCTAGTGTACCCAACTGTCATCACCTCCATCCACTGCCATCTCCTTCCCTATTGTATCTAGTGTACCCAACTGTCATCACCTCCATCCACTGCCATCTCCTTCCCTATTATATCTAGTGTACCCAACTATCATCACCTCCATCCACTGCCATCTCCTTCCCTATTGTATCTAGTGTACCCAACTGTCATCACCTCTATCCACTGCCATCTCCTTCCCTATTGTATCTAGTGTACCCAACTGTCATCACCTCCATCCACTGCCATCTCCTTCCCTATTGTATCTAGTGTACCCAACAGTAATCACCTCCATCCACTGCCATTTCCTTCACTATTGTATCTAGTGCACCCAACTGTCATCACCTCCATCCACTGCCATCTCCTTCCCTATTGTATCTAGTGTACCCAACTGTCATCACCTCCATCCACTGCCATCTCCTTCCCTATTGTATCTAGTGTACCCAACTGTTATCACCTTCATCCACTGCCATCTCCTTCTCTATTGTATCTAGTGTACCCAACTGTCATCACCTCCATCCCACAGCCAGCTCCTTCCCTATTGTATCTAGTGTACCCAACTGTCATCACCTCCATCCACTGCCATCTCCTTCCCTATTGTATCTAGTGTACCCCACTGTTATCACCTCCATCCACTGCCATCTCCTTCCTTATTGTATCTAGTGTACCCAACTGTCACCACCTCCATCCACTGCCTCCTCCTTCCCTATTGTATCTCGTGTACCCGACTGTCATCACCTCCATCCACTGCCATCCTCCTTCCCTATTGTATCTACAGTGTACCCAACTGTCATCACCTCCATCCACTGCCATCTCCTTCTCTATTGTATCTAGTGTACCCAACTGTCATCACCTCCATCCCACAGCCAGCTCCTTCCCTATTGTATCTAGTGTACCCAACTGTCATCACCTCCATCCACTGTCATCTGCTTCCCTTTTGTATCTAGTGTACCCAACTGTCATCACCTCTATCCACTGCCATCTCCTTCCCTATTGTATCTAGTGTACCCAACTGTCATCACCTCCATCCACTGTCATCTCCTTCCCTATTGTATCTAGTGTACCCAACTGTCATCACCTCCATCCCACAGCCAGCTCCTTCCCTATTGTATCTAGTGTACCCAACTGTCATCACCTCCATCCCACAGCCAGCTCCTTCCCTATTGTATCTAGTGTACCCAACTGTCATCACCTCCATCCACTGTCATCTGCTTCCCTTTTGTATCTAGTGTACCCAACTGTCATCATCTCCATCCACTGCCATCTCCTTCCCTATTGTATCTAGTGTACCCAACTGTCATCACCTCCATCCACTGCCATCTCCTTCTCTATTGTATCTAGTGTACCCAACTGTCATCACCTCCATCCACTGCCATCTCCTTCCCTATTGTATCTAGTGTACCCAACTGTCATCACCTCCATCCACTGCCATCTCCTTCTCTATTGTATCTAGTGTACCCAACTGTCATCACCTCCATCCACTGCCATCTCCTTCCCTATTGTATCTAGTGTACCCAACTGTCATCACCTCCATCCACTGCTATCTCCTTCCCTATTGTATCTAGTGTAACCAACTGTCATCACCACCATCCACTGCTATCTCCTTCCCTATTGTATCTAGTGTACCCAACTGTCATCACCTCCATCCACTGTCATCTCCTTCCCTATTGTATCTAGTGTACCCAACTGTCATTACATCCATCCACTGCCATCTCCTTCCCTATTGTATCTAGTGTACCCAACTGTCATCTCCTCCATCCACTGTCATCTCCTTCACTATTGTATCTAGTGTACCCAACTGTCATCACCTCCATCCACTGTCATCTCCTTCCCTATTGTATCTAGTGTACCCAACTGTCATCTCCTCCATCCACTGCCATCTCCTTCCCTATTGTATCTAGTGTACCCAACTGTCATCACCTCCATCCACTGCCATCTCCTTCCCTATTGTATCTAGTGTACCCAACTGTCATCACCTTCATCCACTGCCATCTCCTTCTCTATTGTATCTAGTGTACCCAACTGTCATCACCTCCATCCCACAGCCAGCTCCTTCCCTATTGTATCTAGTGTACCCAACTGTCATCTCCTCCATCCACTGCCATCTCCTTCCCTATTGTATCTAGTGTACCCAACTGTCATCACCTCCATCCACTGCCATCTCCTTCCCTATTGTATCTAGTGTACCCAACTGTCATCACCTCCATCCCACAGCCAGCTCCTTCCCTATTGTATCTAGTGTACCCAACTGTCATCACCTCCATCCACTGTCATCTCCTTCCCTATTGTATCTAGTGTACCCAACTGTCATTACATCCATCCATTGCCATCTCCTTCCCTATTGTATCTAGTGTACCCAACTGTCATCACCTCCATCCACTGCTATCTCCTTCCCTATTGTATTTAGTGTACCCAACTGTCATCACCTCCATCCACTGCCATCTCCTTACCTATTGTATCTAGTGTACCCAACTATCATCACCTCCATCCACTGCCATCTCCTTCCCTATTGTATCTAGTGTACCCAACTGTCATCACCTCCATCCACTGCCATCTCCTTCCCTATTGTATCTAGTGTACCCAACTGTCATCACCTCCATCCCACAGCCAGCTCCTTCCCTATTGTATCTAGTGTACCCAACTGTCATCACCTCCATCCACTGTCATCTCCTTCCCTATTGTATCTAGTGTACCCAACTGTCATTACATCCATCCATTGCCATCTCCTTCCCTATTGTATCTAGTGTACCCAACTGTCATCACCTCCATCCACTGCTATCTCCTTCCCTATTGTATTTAGTGTACCCAACTGTCATCACCTCCATCCACTGCCATCTCCTTACCTATTGTATCTAGTGTACCCAACTATCATCACCTCCATCCACTGCCATCTCCTTCCCTATTGTATCTAGTGTACCCAACTGTCATTACATCCATCCATTGCCATCTCCTTCCCTATTGTATCTAGTGTACCCAACTGTCATCACCTCCATCCACTGCTATCTCCTTCCCTATTGTATTTAGTGTACCCAACTGTCATCACCTCCATCCACTGCCATCTCCTTACCTATTGTATCTAGTGTACCCAACTATCATCACCTCCATCCACTGCCATCTCCTTCCCTATTGTATCTAGTGTACCCAACTGTCATCACCTCCATCCACTCCCATCTCCTTCCCTATTGTATCTAGTGTACCCAACTGTCATCACCTCCATCCACTGCCATCTCCTTCCCTATTGTATCTAGTGTACCCAACTGTCATCACCTCCATCCACTGCCATCTCCTTCCCAACTGTATTTAGTGTACCCAACTGTCATCACCTCCATCCACTGCCATCTTCTTCCCTATTGTATCTAGTGTACCCAACTGTCATCACCTCCATCCACTGCCATCTCCTTCCCTATTGTATCTAGTGTACCCAACTGCCATCTCCTCCATCCACTGCCATCTCCTTCCCTATTGTATCTAGTGTACCCAACTGTCATCACCTCCATCCACTGCCATCTCCTTCCGTATTGTATCTAGTGTACCCAACTGTCATCACCTCCATCCACTGCCATCTTCTTCCCTATTGTATCTAGTGTACCCAACTGTCATCATCTCCATCCACTGCCATCTCCTTCCCAACTGTATTTAGTACACCCAACTGAAATGATCTCAAGCTATTTTATGTTGTCCATTATTTAGATGGTTGTTTATTTCCATGGTTCTTATTTTCTGTATGTTTCTCCATATCTCCTGGGGCTTCTGTCTCTTTTTCCCCCAAGTTGAAATCTCGGGATGAGCAGCATGTGGTGGGGATGATAAAAGGAGAGGGGAACAAGTACATCATCACATTTCCGATGGACATGGAGGTGACGATGAAAGCCGTGATACTGGCCTCCTGCTTCTTTCTGGTAAGGACACCTCCATTCTTCTCTTTACATCACTGTAATATTTACTGCAAGCGTTTTAGGGGGCACATACCAATATATGTGTATTAGCTTTGTATTCCCCTGTCCTTCTATTTATTGCATGGGATGTAAGTTAGAGTGGTGATGGGTGCAGTGAGGCTCCATGGGAGAAAATGTAGCCAAGATAAAAAATGTTTAATAAATATGGAGAATGGTGTTGAAAATTTAGACGCTTGGTCCCTGGAGTGATCATTTCCCACTTGATATGCCTTAAGGGAGATCTGCAAAACTTGGATTAATTGTGCAAAGGACAATCCTCGTTTTTTTCCCTATCCATGCTGGATATTTGAAGTAAAGGTATGTTTTCTACCACAACTCACACTCTCAATCAGCCAGAAGGTTCAGTTAAGTTATTGTAGACACAAAAGCAGTACTATAGCTTTACAGTCACAAAATGAACTATACTAAAACCTCTGTATTCTACTAGTTCACTCACAAGTGGAGAGGTCATCCACACTACCTTCCACCACTTTTGGAACATGGTTCCCCTGCTCTACCACTGAAGCCCTGTACACATGGGCGGGAATCCCGTCGGGAAAAAAAATGTTGGTTTTCTCAATGGGATTCCTGGCAAGCTTGTCTTGCCAACCCCTGTGTACAGACGGCCACTCCAAAAAAACGGCAAGAATGGCAAAAAAGCGGTGACGTCATCGACTACGACGAGCCAGCGCTCGTTACATTCGATGCCGTCACCGCCATCTTGCTACACCTCACACTAACCTTGTATGCTACCGCGCATGCGTCAAAGTCTTTTCGAGCATGCCCGGGTTTACCTCGGACAGGTAAGCATACAGACGACCGGTTTTCTCGGCAGGAAACACTCTGCCGAGAATCACGACAAGAAAAATAGAGAGCAGGTTCTCTATTATTCTCGTTGAGATTCCCGGAAGTTTTCCTGTCGAGAAACCATACACACGAATGGTTTTCACTGCAAAAAGCTCTCCCAGCTGTTTTCTTGCTGAGAAAACCGGTCGTTTGTACAAGGCTTGACTCTTCCAAAGACGATCTCCTTGTCTCTAAATATCCCTTCCATAATTCAGATCTCTGGCTTTTCACTGTCCCTTCCTGAGCAACGGCCACTTGTCCTCTCCCCTATTCCTTCTAGGCGTGAATCTCCTGTCCATCCTCCCTACCTTACTGAACAAAGATATTCTGCGCCCACATTGTCCCTTCCAGAATATGGGTCTCCTGCTGTGAAGGACATGGTTATCTGGTCTATTCATCTCACCCTCCAGAACACTGGTCCCCATGTCCTCCCACTGTTCCATCAAGAACAAGGATCTTCTGCCCTCTCACTCTCCCTTCCAAAAGACAGTTTGCTTGCCCTCCTAATGTCTCTTTCATAGGACAGGTCTCCTTCCCATCCAACTACATTCCAGGACATGGTTCTCCTACCCATACAACGTACCTTCCAGGACACAGTTCTCCTGTCCATTTACCCCATCCGCCAGAACATGGGTCTTCTGCCATCCCAAGCTTCCATCCAGAACTAGGTTCTGCTGGCCTCCTGCTGTTCTTTCCAAATCATCAATTCCCTGCTAATCTGCTCTACCTTCCAAAATATATCTCCGGGTCTTTCATGCTCCGTTCCAGAAAACCTGCCCATCTGTCCTAACTCCCAGAACATGGGTCATCTGCTCTAACACACTCCAGTCCTCCTACAGTCTCCCTTCTAGAAAAAAGGGCCCATGCCCTCCCTTAGCCTCTTACATAATATGAGTCTCCTGCCTATCTGTTATCCCTTCTAGAACATGGGTCTCCCCCACTGACCGTAGACCTGGAAGAAAATGGCAAATAGACAGTTTCCAATTATAAAATTGATGTGCATTTTTGCCCTTATTTGGACTATACTATTTCAAACAACAGCTTAAAATAGGTTAAATATATAATATGTCAAACATTATAAGTGTAGCGCCCCTCCACCCCCTCTACCTGTCCTCGGCTCCTCGCAGGCAGAGAGGGCACACCACGCCACAAGCCCGTACCCTCCTGTGTAAAGAGGTTGAGCGGTGTTGTTAGCGGGTCTCCACAGTCAGAAAGTCAGAGAATGTTTCTCACCTCTATGAATGACAGAGATAAGTCCTTGTTTTCCCCAGTAACTTGAATGTCCACACCAGCTGTAACTTCAATGCAGAGTTTATTTTCTCTTTAGTAAAATAACAGTCTCTGATAGGAAAAAGGTTGGAGTAAAGACAGGTCAGCATAAGATGTGGGAGAGGTCCAGGCACAAACACAATCCCTTCACTGCTCGGCTTCTCAAGCAGACTCAGCCCAGATGGATAGTCTCCCTAGGAAGGCACTATCAGCCAAATGGTACTCCAACTTAGACTCACAGTCTCTGCCACAGACTGGGTGATCTTTGTCTCTGCCACAGACCTGGTGAACTTGGTCTCTGCCACAGACCTGGTGAACTTGGTCTCTGCGACAGACCTGGTGAACTTGGTGCTTCAAAATTTGATCTCTTTGTAAGGAGAAGACATCCCTCCAGAGAGTTACCGGGACCCTTCCTTCACCGTGACTTCTCACCGGTCCCACGGAACAGTTCCTCCCCTGGCCTCCTCGTCTAACATACGGGTCCCCTCGCAAGGCGGCACCCTGGGATTCCTTGATCCTTGCTGGGCCCCAGCCGAAGGTTCTGGGCCCAAGGCCTTTGCTGCAGTCCCAGGGCCAAAGGTGCCTGGGACTGATTCACCGACCTCCGCCCCTGGGCCAAAGGTGCCCAGGGCGGACAGGAACACTCTCCTGGGGTAGGATCCCCGACCATGACAGAACGCCCGCCACAGGCAGCATCTGGCCATTTTATATCCCCTCCCAGCATGCACAGCAGACCTGCCACACCCACGGTACGGCTGCTGAGAGGGGACACACAAGGCACAGCACTGTATCAGCGGTTCAACCCTGGTCTACTATGGCAGCGCCACCTGCAGGCCACAGGGAACTACACACCAATACTCTCCCTGTGGATAAAATGGTTGACAGAACCCTGACAATTGGGGTGTTTGAGCATAACTACCACTTAAACACTTCCCCTAAATTTAGGACCCCGCTACATAAGTTAAATATTACATGGTAGACAAATGCCTACTAGCCCAGTCACTCTCTAAACTTGTCACGTATTAGATAGGAGACTGAAATTACAAGGTTGGCCTCTCCTGTATCTCCAGCCCGGGCCCCACTGAGAGTGGAACAGAGGGTGCTGAGGGACATGAGGAACACAAATGGCAGCAGATGTTGATAGGAGAGCTTGCAGCAGGAGATGTGGCCCCCGAAGCTACTGGCAAACCATCAGGACAGGGAGTAGCTGTGCTCAGAAGTCCAGCTGTGGTTAAAGGGGCACTCCATTGTGCTGCTGGTCCAGAAAGTATGGCTTGTCAGGGCAGACTTGAGACAGGAGCACTCATGGTATAGCAGCCAGCCAGGCATGCACTCGCGCAGGACAAGAAGCCAGGATCAGAGACAGAAGCGAGGTCTCAGGAATAGTCAGGGTCAACAACGGGCAGGCAGCAAGGTACTGAATCATAAGCAGAGCCAAAGTCCATGTCAGGAGCAAGCCGGGTCAGCAACAAGGTATAAACGCAGTACACAAGGAACAGCTGAACGAGCAGTCAGTACTTGAGTAGGGGCAGAGGCATCCTTAAATACGACTTCTGATGCCAACATGCACTGTGCGTGTGCCTGTGCGCGTATTTCTGTGCATATTCCGTGTGTGCCCGGTCACAATTCTGCTGGAAATGCCACGCGTATGCGCGTTCCTGCGTGCCGGATATTTCACAGGAATTCCCTGACAGAGCTCCATGGGTAGGGACCTACGCTCTACAAAAATGCACATGATATTTAGGTGGGCTATTTAGAGTTCCTCTTAGCTGGCAATCTATTGCAGATTTTCCACCCTGTGAACCAGACTGCAGAGGTAAATTTTGGCAGACGGTAGAAAATGTAATCTTCTTAAATTCAGTCAATACTAGTTCTAGCCAGAATATATTACCAATGGGTTACAGTGCACCAGAAGAATCAGAAGCTGGGCCGATTTTACCATCTTCTGAAAATGTGGATCCAATGCATCTCCGGGACCCTCCTGGACCCCCAGTGAAAAAAGCGACTTTGTGAAAGTCAGAGTCTACCCACATCTTCTCCATACTTCCCACAATGGAGTTCTGAGCCCTCTGTTATCTATCTGAGCGACTCAGGCAGTGCTGTGATATATTGGAGAAGGGGGGTGCCTATGTTCCATCATTATTTTTGTCTGCACTCCCACCCTAGGTGCACATGCTGGGCTACCCTCCGATATTAGCACATGTTTGGTGCCAAGCTTAGTATGGTCATTCTAGTCAAAGGTTTTCTTCATATAGAAAGGGAATTCATCATACACAGAGATGCTAAAAAAGTGTTCATGGCTAGTTTATTCTCTATTACCATATCTGGGCATTGTATTGGATGAGCCTCTGAGTGTTACACACCAGTGGTACAAATGTACAAAAAATGACTGGAATTGTGCTTTTTCTCTGCTGCAGGATTCCATTATTAATGACAAAAGGAGATACGTGGCAACACGTCCGAGCAGCGACTAAGCAGATATTGAAGTCTCAAGATGTGAACTGGTCTTCCTGTGTCATGACTACAGATACACATACTAAGTGGGCAGAAAATAAGAAACTCTGTTCAGTATCTTGTTGGAAAATCTTTGTCCCCATCCCTGAAGTTACTCTATGATGGTCCTGTAGCCCACTGGTGTTAAAGCTTGTCTAGGTTCATGCACCCTATGTTTCAATTCAGATAATATTTGGCCCAAAATTTAAGGTTGATAACCATGCGCTAACCACAGATGATGGACACCGAGACTCTTGCCGCGTACACATGATCATTTTTCCCGTCGGGAAAAATGAATTTTTTTTTTATAAAGAAAAACGAACGTGTGTGGGCTTTTTGTCATTTTTCCCGACGGGAAAAACGGCATTAAACACTGCCACGGAGCCCACACACGGTCGTTTTTCTCGACCAAAAAAAAATGTCGGGAAAAACGGACGTGTGTAGGGAACCAAGCCGTTCCCTCGTTTTACCCGTCTATTTTCTCAACGGTGTTTTCACCGTCGAGAAAATCGATCGTGTGTACACAGCATCTCTTTTTGATCCTGCCATACTGAGGATTCATGATCACAAAATCTCATTCCTAGTAGAGAAACCTGCTTATCAGAGCCAGATCTGGAGGACTTCTCATCACAAGCATACATTTTATTCTTAATAGAGATACATGCCTACCAGTAATGCCCCGTACACACGATCGGACCTTTTTCCGATCAAACTTTCATTGGAATTCTGACGGAATTTCATCGGAAAAAAATAGAACAGGTTCTATTTGAAAATTCCGATGGAATTCATCGGAATTTCTCAGATGGGGCCCACACACGGTCGGAATTTCCGATGAAAAAACTCCAACGGACTCCGTCAGACTTTTTTCATCGGAAATTCCTATCGTGTGTACACCGCATAACAGTTTTGAAGAAATCCTCATCACAAGTGGACAACCCATTCCTAATGGAGATGCTAGCCTGTCAGAGACAGTTTCAAAAGGATCCACATCACAAGCAGAGATCTCATACCTAATAGAGATCCCAGCCCACAAGAGCCAGTTTGGAAGGAATATTGTCAGGAGCTTGTAGTGCTCCTGATCCATCATAACTGCTGGTTCCAGCATCCTGGTTTTGGCTATGATGCATCCTTGTCTGTCTGTCCACCTGCAAGGTGATTGATGTGTCCAGTCTCTGGGTGGAGACAAAACCTGATTTCAGCCAGCCAAGCCTGCAGTCTCATGCTTGTGATTGAATTAAAAAGGGCTGGCAACATGGATGCTCTTGAATAAAAGTCCATGGGTACACGGGTACAGGCTATACGTTGACGCGTTTCAGATAAGAAGACTTCATCAAAGCATACATGTTTGATTTAAAAACTGATATTTATAACAAAGTAAGCACTCCAAATGGGGCAGGTGCATCCTGATCAGAAACAATCAAAACAATTAAAAACACATGGAGAAAGAAAGGAAGAAGCACAGCATGCATATGAAGGACATATCACAAACAAATAAAACATGTTTAAAGTGGTATGTATGAAAACAATGCGATTATGTTAGGAAAAGATTTATGTCCATCCTATCATTCAAGCCATACGGTTTTCAAGTATTGAGGGTATATTGAGGGTATGGATACACCACACTTCACGCTTAAGCAAAATACGATGAGTGTCACCTCCTCTTGTTTTTTTTAACCTGTTCAGTACCAAAAAAAGAAAAAGTATCAAGATTACTATGATGAAATTCCCGGAAATGTTTTGACACATTTGAGATAGTTTTAGCATTAATATTTGTAGTGTGATTCACATGTTCCGAGATTCTGACTCTCAACGAGCTTATAGTGCACCCAACATATTGCAGGCTGCAGGCACTACACTGAATGACAAAAACCACCAATTTAGAATTGCAGTTAATATACTGTTTGATGGTATATGTTTTCTTAGTAGAAAAGGAAAAAACTGAGGTGCTTTTTGATATTGCATTTGTTGCATGTGCTCCAAGTAGGGTGGCCACATGTCCCGGATTGCCCGGGACAGTCCCGCATTTTGCAGGTCTGTCCCGGGCACATTCATTCCAGGGCACTCAGATCTACCGGCAGAAATCTCCTCCACATCTCGGTGCCCAAGAAGATTCGGCGTGGTGGTCAGGCCTTCTCCCACCAGGGTGCCGTTTTGTGGAATAGCCTCCCTGTCGTGCTCCAGGAGGCCCCTACTATTCCGGTCTTCCGCGGGTTATTGAAGACTTGGCTTTTCACGCAAGCCTTCCCTGCGTAGCCTCTCTATTCCACCCTTTCTGCCACTCTGTGCTGCTTCTGGTTCCTGGGTCCTCTTTTCCCAGGAATTCTGCTATGCGCGTCGGGACCCTTCGGGGTAAGACTGCGCTATATTAAGATACCTCTCAACTCAACTTAACAATACAGCGTCCCGGAATGAAACTCAAACAGTCACCCCCCCGGGCCAATCTGATGCCCCCAAAAAAGGCTGCCGCATCACCGCTTTACTCACTGACAGTACTTCTCCTGGCCGGGAATGCCTGGAGGAGCACAATCCCCGCCCCCTGCTTGTGATTGGAGAAATCATAAATCCCGCCTCTTGTGTCCAATCACTGTGCTGTGATTCGTTACAGCACAAGCTGATTTTTGGGAAGGGAGCGTGTCCCTGAATGGTAGTTTGGAAATGTGGTCACCCTAGCTCCAAGGTCCCTGGTTGTCTGCCCTGCTCTGCTAGATTGGATTCCCTCGTTGATGACCTCAGATCAGATATCGACTACTCTCTGAACTCTGCCTGCCTTTTGACTATGTATTTGACCCTAAATATTCTAAACCTTGCCTGACTTGTACCTGGACTGTCATTAAACCACTCTGCCACTCTGCGGCGCTTTTAACCCCCGCTAGCGGCCGAAAAAGGGTTAAAAACCACTGCAAAGCGCCTCTGCAGAGGCGCTTTGCCGGCGGTATAGCCACGGTATCCCATTGCTTTCAATGGGCAGAAGCGGCGGAGGAGCGGTAAACACACCGCTCCTTCACCGCTCCAAAGATATGGCTAGCAGGACTTTTTGAACCGTCCTGCTAGCGCACCGCTCCAGTGTGAAAGCCCTCGGGGCTTTCACACTGGAGAAACAGCAGCCTCTATTTCAGGTCGGTTTGCAGGTGCTATTTTTAGCGCAATAGCGCCTGCAAACCGCCCCCAGTGTGAAAGGGGTCTAAGAGAGATACCAGTCAACTAGTTTGGGGATGGATCGCTTTGCAAAACTTACCAAAAACAATGACTTCCTGGTGGAAAGGAACTTCAAGCTGATGACATGGATGGACAGGATGTGGTGTGTTATTTATGCCTCTCGCGTAAGGCTGCTGAATTCATCCATGCTTTGATTGGTGGAATACTGATCCTGTTACATGTTACTGTGCCAATATAATATGTTAAAATTCTTAGTGGCACCCAGAAGATCACTATATATATATATATATATATACATACACAAAATTATTTTATATTTCTTATTAAAACTTAATTGTAATAAAGCTTGTTAAATATTATCTAGTCTGTAGTGTAATTCTTATGTTTGAAAAAGGTTGTCTTTGCTTTAATCTCTGCATTTGGATCCACATATCTGTGCAAACTGATTTTTTTTTTTTTACACCTGAAGACAGTGGTAAGTCTATCGTGAAGCCGACTTAAACAGACAATATGTGCCATGCAATGTGTGCTATGGTGCCGCCCGCGGTGGTTGGTGGTCATGGTCCTAAAAGAAACCGTTTATCATGACACGCCTTCACATCTTTCATCATCAGATTCCTTTTGCACCTCTCAGTTTTTTGGTCACATGACATCTCAAAGTCGCAGTAGAAGTTGTTGGAAGACTTTGGCTCTACCAGACGCTGTGATCGCAGTTTTGAATGGGGAGCAGTTTCGGTGCGTCCATAGTGGGCGCAGGAGCGCCGCCCCCTCTCTCCCCTGCACCGTCAACAATACATACCTTCATGCATTGCATCTGAATAACAGCAGTTGGTTGGTTTTTGGAAGTGTCTATCAGAGCCAGCAGCTCTGATAGGCTTCCCGATTACAGCCTGTGGACTGTAATCAGCTTCCAAATAGTTAACCAGGGGACGCACGGGCTGTGCATTCCCTGGTTAACACTGACACGCGTCTCAGCCAATCAGGTTCACCGGGTCTGGTTACCGGTAACCTGATTGGCTGAAGCGGCATCGAGGGCGGGAGAAGACATCGAGGACGGAAGAAGACATGAGGGAGCGTGGAGGAGGACGGCGCTGACCCGAGGAAGGTAAGTGCAGGGCTGGAGGAAACTGGCTGTAAACAAGGCATTCCCCTATTCTGCCTAGTGACACTGTCACTGATGGCTGTTCCCCGTGATCAGCAACGGTCATCAGTGACGTGTCACTTGTAGCCACGCCCCCTAACAGTAAGAATCACTCCCTAGTACTGACTTAACCCCTGCAACGCCACCTAGTGGTTAACCCCTTCACCGCCAGTGTCATTTTTACAGTAATCAGTGCATTTTTATAGCACTGATCGCTGTAAAAATGTCACTGGTCCCAAAAAAGTGTCCGATGTGTCCGCCATAAAGTCGCAGTCACAATAAAAATCGCTGATCGCCGCCATTACTAGTGAAAAAAAAAATATTAATAAAAATGCCTTAAAACTATCCCCTATTTTGTAGACGCTATAACTTTTGCGCAAACCAATTAATATACGCTTATTGCTTTTTTTTTTACCAAAAATATGTAGAAGAATACGTATCGGCCTAAACTGAGGAAAAAAAGTGTTTTTTTTTTAATATATTTTTTGGGGATATTTATTATAGCAAAAAATATGGAATTTTTTTCAAAATTGTCGCTCTATTTTTGTTTATAGCGCAAAAAATAAAAAACGCAGAGGTGATCAAATACCACCAAAAGAAAGCTCTATTTGTGGGAAAAAAAGGATGTCAATTTTGTTTGGGAGCCACGTCGCACGACCGCGCAATTGTCAGTTAAAGCGACGCAAAAAGTGGCCTGGTCTTTGACCAGCAAAATGGTCCGGGCTGAAGCGGTTAATGTGCTTCTTCTTGAGCCACTTCTTTGTTGCCTTGGCGGTGTGTTTTGGGTCATTGTCATGCTGGAATACCGATCCATGACCCATTTTTAATGCCCTGGCTGAGGGAACCCAAGATTTGACGGGTAGATGGCTCTGTCCATCGTCCCTTTGATGCAGTGAAGTTGTCCTGTCCCAGGTCAACAGAAAAACACCCCCATGGCATAATGTTTTCACCTCCATGTTGGATGGTGGGGGATGGTGTTCTTGGGGTCATAGGCAGCGTTCCTCCTCCTTCATACACAGCGAGTTAAGTTGATGCCAAAGAGCTGGATTTTGGTCTCATCTGACCACAACACTTTCCCTCAGTTCTCCTCCGGATCATTCAGATGTTCATTGTCAAACTTCAGACGGGCTGTACATGGGCTTTCTTGAGCAGGGGGACCTTGCGGGCGCTGCAGGAGTTCAGTCCTTCACGGTGTAGTGTGTTACCAATTGTTTTCTTGGTGACGATGGTCCCAGCTGAGATCATTGACAAGGTTCTTCCGTGTAGTTCTGGGCGGATTCCTCACCGTTCTCATGATCGTTGAACCTCCACGAGGTGAGATCTTGTATGGAGCCCCAGACCGAGGGAGAGTGACAGTTATTTTGTGTTTCTTCCATTTTCAAATTATCGCACCAACTGTTGTCACCCTCTCACCAAGCTGCTTGGCGATGGTCTTGTAGCCCATTCCAGCCTTTTGTAGGTCTACAATATTGTCCCCGACATCCTTGGACAGCTATTTGGTCTTGGCCATGGTGGAGAGATTGGAATCTGATTGATGGACAGGTGTCTTTTATACAGGTAACAAGTTGAGATTAGGAACACTTCCTTTAAGGCTGGGTTCACACTGGTACGTCACGACAGTCGTACGACTGTGGATCCGACTTTGCCAAATAAGAAAAAAAAATGGCATGGTTCCCCCTCCAAGACCATACCAGACCCTTCAGTCTGGTGTGGATTTTAACCCCCATGCCAAAAAAACGTCATGGGGTTCCCCCCCAAAATCCATACCAGACCCTTATCTGAGCACGCAGCCTGGCAGGTCAGGAAAGGGGGTGGGGATGAGCGAGCCCTCAACAGGGGGGGTGGGTGCTTTGGGACAGGGGGCCCCCCACCCCAAAAAGCACCTTTCCCCCATATTGATGAGGACAAGGGCCTCTTCCCGACAACCCTGGCCAGTGGTTGTCGGGGTCTGCAGGTGGGGGGCTTATCGGAATCTGGAAGATCACAGTCTGGTGTGGATTTTAACCCCCATGCCAAAAAAACGTCATGGGGTTCCCCCCCAAAATCCATACCAGACCCTTATCTGAGCACACAGCCCGGCAGGTCAGGAAAGGGGGTGGGGATGGATGAGCGAGCCCTCAACAGGGGGGGTGGGTGCTTTGAGGCAGAGGCCCCCCACCCCGGCCCCCCACCCCAAAGCACCTTTTTCCCATGTTAATGAGGACAAGGGCCTCTTTCCGACAACCCTGGCCGGTGGTTGTCGGGGTCTGCAGGCGTGGGGGCTTATCGGAATCTGGAAGATCACAGCGTGCAGCAGGTGGGAGCTCGTGCCACCGCTGGCGCGCGACTGCGCGAGCCGCTGTACAACTACGACGATTCACGCAGGAGAGCCAACCTGTCACCGTACAATGACCACGGCTGGTCGGCAACTAGTTAATATCACGACATCATACAACTGCACCTCCAATAAGGATCTTATGTTGGCGAAACAGGACAGAAGTTACAAAAAAGGATCAATTTGTAGAGACACGCCATCAAGGCACATATGGAGGGTGAGTTCTACACTCCTGTGGGACATAAGTTCTCACAACTGGACCACGCTATGGAAGACATGAATGTTTCAGTTCCTAAAGGGAACATCAAAACTACTCAGGAAAGGAGAAGAAAACTTCTGAACTACAAATGATAATTGACACAAAAGATAATAAAAAATAAAGATTAAATGTGGACCTCTGTTTTCTAAACATGACCCCATCGCCCCCCCCCCCCCCCGCCCCCTCCCGGTCTATATCTCTCTCTGTGTCTTATCTCACTCACTATCCCAGTTCAATTAGGATTGCTGCGTACATTTTTGTATTTTTTTTTTATTTTACTTCAGAGATTGTCTTACTTTAACGTTATTCAAAAACGTTGTGTATTAGTGACGTTTGGGCCGTGAAGAACGGGGGTAGGCACCCAGAAAGCTTGTCCTGAAAATTCGAATGTTGGTGCAAATAAAAGAAAAAAGTATCAGTGCTCAATTGTTCTCATGCCGCGTACACACGATCGATTTTCTCGACGGTGAAAACACTGTCGAGAAAATCGACGGGAAAAACGAGGAACGGCTTGTTCCCCTACACACGGCCGGTTCTCCCATCATTTTTTCTGTTGGTCGAGAAAAACGACCGTGTGTGGGCTCCCCGGCAGCGTTTCCCTGTGGGACAACTGCTGCGGAAAAAAATGCCGTGAATCACGACGAGAAAAATTAGAGCATGTTCTAATTTTTCTCGTCGTGATTCATGCCGTTTTTCTCGTCGGGAAAAATGACCAAAAGCCCCCAGATGGGCGTTTTTCTCGTCAAAGAAAAAAAATGTCATTTTTCCCGACGAGAAAAATGGTTGTGTGTACGCGGCATCAGACTTCTGATCAACGCATTTATGGTTGCTACGTAGTCACTGACATTCTTCCTCCAGGTGAGTTTTATTGTAGTGTGAGTGTTCTATGTGTCAGACTCTCCCATGTGACACGATAATTAAAGGTTATTGTGTGAGTAGGAGGGTTGCAGCATACGGATGTCGTGTATTCAGCCACCTTTTCCTTCCCTCCTCTGGGAGCTGCAGACCTTTCACAATCCCAGCAATCACATGGCACTCCAGGGGGGGACTTACGTCACTACAAACAGGAGCGCCCGAGCAACTGATTCAGAATGTCCCCGGACTTGTTTTACTACAAAAACCTTCGACCCGACCAGCTGGTACCACCGGTGTCACCTTACCTTCCTGGCTTTGTGTCTGTCCTTATCATGATCTAGGACCTTCCCGTGTGTACAATATCTTACTATTCAATTATAAAATGGGTTAATGATACACCTGTTGTAGAACCACGCCCATTTTAAATGAATGCCCCGCCTCTAATTAAAGTACATTCTCTGCCTGCAGTGGCTTGCTGGACAACTGGCGTCCCTGGAAACTTTTTTATGAAATGTTGGCAACTACATTGTTGGGAAAGTTCTGTACTCCATCCTCTGATGTCCTAGCTATCCTCGCCTTTCCCTGGGACTCCTCCTCTTATGATCTTCTCCCTCCTCTGATCTCCTCCTCCACCTCCTCCTCTGATCTCCTCCTCCACCTCCTCCTCTGATCTCCTCCTCCACCTCCTCCTCCTCCTCTGATCTCCTCCTCCTCCACCTCCTCCTCTGATCTCCTCCTCCACCTCCTCCACCCCACCTCCTCCACCTCCTCCTCCACCCCCTCCTTCCCCACCTCCTCCTCTGATCTCCTCCTCCTCCTCCTCCACCTCCTCCTCTGATCTCCTCCTCCACCTCCTCCTCCACCTCCTACTCTGATCTCCTCCTCCTCCACCTCCTCCACCCCACCTCCTCCACCTCCTCCTTCTCCACCTCCTCCTCTGATCTCCTCCTCCTCCTCCTCTGATCTCCTCCTCCTCCTCCTCCACCTCCTCCTCTGATCTCCTCCTCCACCTCCTCCTCCACCTCCTCCTCTGATCTCCTCCTCCACCTCCTCCTCCACCTCCTCCTCCTCCTCCACCTCTCATCTCTTCTCATGTAGAAATTGACTTCCACCTTCTCCAGGCATTGATCAGTTCCCCCAAGATTTATACCTCACACTCCGATCTTCTACCATGTAAGTCCTTTTATTCTTATTACTTATTGTATTGATCAGGACATTGGTTACGTCTCTATCTACATTTACCGAGAGTGTATTATTTTTATTATTACTTATTACTTATTGTATTGATCAGGACTTTGGTCACGTCTCTCTCTCCATTTTCCGAGACTTTATTCTTATTCTTATTATTTATTGATTATTTAATTGATCAGGACATTACATGACATCTCTCTCTACATTCACAGAGAGTGTATTATTTGTATTATTACTTATTGATTATTGTATTGATCAGGACATTGGTCACATCTCTCTCTACATTCACCGAGAGTTTATTCTTATTCTTATTACTTATTGATTATAGAATTGATCAGAACATTGGTTACACCTCTGTCCACATTCAATGAAAACATATTGTATTCTTATTACTTATTAATTGTTGTATTGATCAGGACATTGATGATCACATCTCTCTACATTCACAGAGAGTTTATTCTTCTTATTATTACTTATTGAATATTGTAATGATCAGGACATGGTTACGTCTCTCTCTCCATTTTCCGAGACTTTATTCTTATTCTTATTATTTATTGATTATTTAATTGATCAGGACATTACATGACATCTCTCTCTACATTCACAGAGAGTGTATTATTTGTATTATTACTTATTGATTATTGTATTGATCAGGACATTGGTCACATCTCTCTCTACATTCACCGAGAGTTTATTCTTATTCTTATTATTTATTGATTATTGAATTGATCAGGACATTACATGACATCTCTCTCTACATTCACAGGGAGTTGATTCCTATTATTATTACTTATTGATTATAGAATTGATCAGAACATTGGTCACACCTCTGTCCACATTCAATGAAAACTTATTTTATTCTTATTACTTATTATTTGTTGTATTGATCAGGACATTGATCGCATCTCTCTCTACATTCACCGAGAGTTTTTTCTTCTTATTATTACTTATTGATTATTGTATTGATCAAGATATTGATCACATCTCTCTCTACATTCACAATTGGTTTATTCTTATTATTATTACTTATTGATTATAGAATTGATCAGCACATTGATCACATCTCTGTACATTCATAGTTTGTATCTCTCTATCTTCTGTCTGACAATGTTACTTTGTATCTCCTATCTGATCAATGTTTATAAACAATGTTACTTTGTATCTCTCTATCTCACGTCTGATCAATGTTTATAAACAATGTTACTTTGTATCTCTCTATCTCCCGTCTGATCAATGCTTATAAACAATGTATCTTTGTATCTCTCTATCTCCTGTCTGATCAATGCTTATAAACAATGTATTTTTGTATCTCTCTATCTCCTGTTTGATCAATGCTTATAAACAATGTTACTTTGTATCTCTCTGCCTCCTTTCTGAACTATGTTTATAAACACTGTGTCAGGCATTCTTTTTTTGACAGTAGTATATTTTACAGCTGCTGTATTAGCAAAAAAACTACCATATATACTCGAGTATAAGCCGGCCCGAATATAAGCCGAGGCACCTAATTTTACCACAAAAAAACTGGGAAAACGTATTGACTCAAGTATAAGCCTAGGGTGTCCATCTGCATGCCTCACTGTGCCTCACTTTGTCTCACTGTGTCCATGTGCATGCCTCACTGTGCCCATGCCTCATTGTGCCCATGCCTAGACTGACGTTTAACATGGGAGTCTATGGAAGGGGTGTCCAGCTTTGAAAAATCAGTGCTCCCCGGCCCTAGGTCCCCCAGACAAAACACTTTGCACAATTGTAGAGGAAGAGTGGGGCTACATGTGTGCCAAGTTTGGGGTCCAGGGACCTACGACTGGCCGGTACCGGGTCCCCAAAATCACTAGAGAAATGACCGTTTAACATGGGAGTCTATGGAAGGGGTGCCCGGCTTTGAAAAATCGTTGCTCCCCGGCCGTAGATCCCCCAGACAACAAACTTTGCACACTTGTAGAGGAAGAGTGGGGATACATGTGTGCCAAGTTTGGGGTCCAGGGAACCTATGGCCGGCCGGTACCGGGTCCCCAAATCCGGAAGATCAGGCGCAAAATGGTGACTCGAGTATAAGCCGAGGGGGGCATTTTCAGCACAAAAAATGTGCAGAAAACATCGGCTTATACTCGAGTATATACGGTAACTGCAGTCTAGAAATGTTGGCTATTGTAAGGGAGAAGAGCAGAGGGACAGAAGGACGGGGCATCCAGTGCCTTGAAAAAGTATTCATACCCCTTGAAATTTTCCACATTTTGTCATGTTACAACCAAAAACATAAATGTTATTTTATTGGGATTTTATGTGATAGACCAACATTGAGTCAATACTTTGTATAACCGCCTTTCTCTGCAATTACAGCTGAAAGTCTTTTTGGGGGTGTCTCTACCAGCTTTGCACATCTAGAGAGGGACATTTCTGCCCATTCTTCTTTGTAAAATATCTCAAGCTCTGTCAGATTGGATGGAGAGCGTCTGTGATCAGCAATTTTCAAGTCTTGCCACAGATTCTCAATGTGATTTGGGTCTGGACTGTGACTGGGCCATTCTAACACATGAATATGCTTTGATCTAAACCATTCCATTGTAGCTCTGGCTGTACTTTAGGGTCGTTGTCCTGCTGGAAGGTGAACCTCCGCCCCAGTCTCAAGTCTTTTGCAGATTCTAACAGGTTTTCTTCTAAGATTGCCCTGTATTTGTCTCCATCCATATTTCCGTCAACTCTGACCAGCTTTCCTGTCCCTGCTTAAGAAAAACATCCCCACCACATGATGCTGCCACCACCATGTTTCACAGTGGGAATGGGGTGTTCAGGGTGATGTGCAGTGTTAGTTTTCACCCACACATAGCGTTTTGCTTTAAGGCCAAAAAGTAAAATATTGGTCTGATCTGACCAGAGCACCTTCTTCCACATGTTTGCTGTGTCCCCCACATGATTGCTGTGTCCCCCCACATGTTTGCTGTGTCCCCCACATGATTGCTGTGTCCCCCACATGTTTGCTGTTTCCCCCACATGATTGCTGTGTCCCCCACATGATTGCTGTCTCCCCCACATGGATTCTCACAAACTGCAAACAGGACTTCTTATGACTTTCTCTCACCAATGTCTTTCTTCTTGTCACTCTTCCATAAAGGGAAGATTTGTGGAGAAGCACGACTAATAGTTGTCCTGTGGACAGATTCTCCCCCCTGAGCTGTGGATCTCTGCAGCTCCTCCAGAATTACCATGGGCCTCTTAGCTGATTCTCTGATGAATGTTCTCCTTGCCCGGCCCGGTCAGTTTAGGTGGACGGCCATGTCTTGGTAGGTTTGCAGTTGTGCCATACTCTTTCCATTTTCCTGATGATGGATTGAACAGAGCTCCGTGAGATGTTCAAAGCTTGGGAGATTTTTTTATAACCTAACCCAGCTTTATACTTCTCCACAACTTTATCCCTGACCTGTCTGGTGTGTTCCTTGGCCTTCATGATGCTGTTTGTTCACTAAGGTTCTCTAACAAACCTCTGAGGGCTTCACAGAACAGCTGAATTTATACTGAGATTAAACTACACACAGGTGGACTCTATTTACTAATTAGGTGACTTCTGAAGGCAATTGGTTCTACTAGATTTTAGTTAGGGGTATCAGAGTAAAGGGGACTGAATACAAATGCCCCCCCCCCCACACTTTTCACATATTTATTTGTATCATTTTCCTTCCACTTCACAATTATGTGCCACTTTGTGTTGGTCTATCACATAAAATCCCAATAAAACACATTTACGTATGTAGTGCCCTGCTCCCAATGACTGGGCGCTATGTTAAATTTAGTGGGTATCTGAGCCAATAGTTGGGCTCAGATTTAAGTGATTATGTTAAATCAGCCTCTGTTCCGGCTATGGCTGTGTTGGGAAGACTTCCCACAGTTTGCCTGTAGGTGGCGTTACCACCTCGGGCCAATGTGGAAGACTAACAGGCCAAAGTGCATTGGGTATCTTTCCTTGGGGACAGTTCAGTGGGCGTGGTCTACCCGCTGAGCATGCCGGGGAAGGGTACTTAAGGGGTAGACGCCATCTTTTGGGGTCCTTCTTCCTGGCACGAGGAGGGTGTGTGTGATTTTGGCCTCAGGACCATGTTGGTCCGAGGCTGCAACTCTACCAAGTAGGCCCCGTTATGCTGACTGGGTCCTACACTCCGAGGGTGATCCTGTGCTGTCCGTCCTGCGGGAGGAAGCCACTCAATGGAGGAAACCAGGGGAGGACCCGTCCTGGAAAAGACAGAGCAGAAGGCTGGTGTCTTGAGGAGGGCCTGGTAATTCTATTGGAGGATGCACCGTAGCTAAAGTTTACCTTGCAGTCTGCCGGGTCGGCTTAAAGGCTCTTGACTGTTTTGCTGGAAGTTGGGGCGTTAAGTCCTGTGGCAGAGGATCCCGGACGATCCAATTTTGTGCACAACCAGTCTGTGGCAGAGACTGGTCCTGATCATTGTCCGTGCATCATACCAGCTGCTGGGCCAGGGGAGAGGGGCCTATCCGGGTGAGCAATACCCACTCGAGGAGGAGTGGTGAATGCCCTTATAGTTGAGGAGTTTTCCCCAGTGATCTGTACTGCGTACCTGAACCTACCCCTTTCCCTTCACCCTTCTACTATTCTTCACATGTTGTATGCAAAAGAAAATAAAACCTAACAGCATAAGGTTTTACATCTTGTGAGGACATTGGAGTTCTTACAGACTTTCTTCCCCTAGACAACGAATACCGAGGTAACGTGCAAGGCCCAAATCTAAACCAGCAGCTCCTGCGGGGGTGTGCTACACGTATATGACCAAAAAATGGTGGAAAATTTCAAGGGGTATGAATACTTTTTCAAAGATTGTTGGGTGTGAGTAGTATGTCCAGTGTCCACAACCAACTGGTTAAATCATGATGTAATCCTCTGATGTGCAATTTGTGGTGCATAACATAGATACTACTGACCAGTCTCTGGAGGTCCAGTCTTTATGGTCCAGAGGTGTTGCCTAGGATTATATATTATCTAGTCCCTGATAGTAAATTAACTATTAGGGATGATCCGAACACCCCCCGGCTCGGTTCGCACCAGAACCTGCGAACGGACTGAAAGTTCGCGCAAATTTTAGAACCCTATTAAATACAATGGACTCAAACGTTCAAAATCTAAAGTGCTAATTATAAAGGCTTATATGCAAGTTATTGTCCTAAAAAGTGTTTGGGGACCTGGGTCCTGCCCCAGGGGACATGTATCAATGCAAAAAAAAGGTTTAAAAATGGCCGATTTTTCGGGAGCAGTGATTTTAATGATGCATAAAGTGAAAAAAAAAGGTGAAATATTCCTTTAAAAATCGTACCTGGGGGGTGTCTAAAGTATGCCTGTGAAGTGGCGCATGTTTCCCGTGTTTAGAACTGTCCCTGCACAAAATGACATTTCTAAAGGAAAAAAAGTCATTTAAAACTGCTTGCGGCTTTAATGTAATGTTTGGTCCCAGCAATATGGATGAAAATCATTGAGAAAAATGGCATGGGTTTGAAAGTAGGGACCTGCCGTATATACTCTGCAGAAATTTGGCCCTTAGGTGTTGGTGTTACCACAACACTGTAAGCCCTCACAGTTACTCTTGGTGGGCGCTGAAACGCCCTGCTGTCAACTATTATATCAAGAATTGTAATTACATGCCATTGTTGAACAGTGGTAGGAAAAATTGGTAGTGGTGGTGGTGGTGCCACAACACTGTAAGTCCTCACAGTTACTCTTGGTGGGCGCAGGAATGGGCCCTGCAGTGAAATATTAGATCAAGAATTTTAATTACATGCCCCTGTTAAACAGGGGCTTAAAAATTGGGCCTTAGGCACTGGTGCCACAACACTGCAACCCCTCACAGATACTGTACTTGGAGCGCAGCAATGAGCCCTGCTGCAAAGTATTGCATCAAAAATTGTATTTACACGCCCCTGTTAAACAGGGGCTGAAAAATTGGGCCTTAGCCACTGGTGGCGGTGCCCAGAACCAAAAATGTTCTTTCAAGCTATAAGCATTATTATTGATGAGGAAGAGGATAGTCACTCAGCATAACAGGATAGTCACTCAGCATCAGCATAGGCAGTCTTGAAGGGATCTGACATTTCCAAAAAAAATAATCGTTTACATCAGCATCAGGTGCTTGGTAGCTGGTGGTGATCCAAGACTGATTCATTTTTATGAAGGTCAGTCGATCGACCGAGTCGGTGGACAGGCGCACCCTGAAATAGGTTACAAAGCATCCAGCAGCACTGAATGTGCATTCCGAAAGAACGCTGGATGCAGGACAGGCCAGTACCTCAATTGCATACTGTGCAAGCTCTTGCCAGTGATCCACCCTCAAGATCCAGGATTTTCGGTGGGAAAGGTGTCCAAGTCTGACCTTGCCCCTAGGTATTCCTGCACCATGTAAACCAGATGCTGGCGATGGTTGCTGGAACCGATCATACCTTGGGGCTGCGTACTAAAAAATTGTCTGAACGCATCGGTCAGACGGCCACCTTCTCCACCGCACGTTCTTTGACTGACCGGAGCCTCAGCAACACGTTGTCCAGGACCAGGGATTTGTAACCTCCCAGTCTCTGGGAATGCGTTGCACAGACCTTTCTGCAAGGCCTCCTGAAGATGCTTCATCCTCTGCTCCCTCTGTGATGGCAAGATAAGGTCCGCAACCTTAGCCTTGTAACGTGGATCAAGGAGGGTTGCCAGCCAGTAATGATCACTCTCCTTGATCGCACGAATACGAGGATCCTTCTGCAGGCTTTGCAGGATCAGGGAGGCCATGCAGCGTAGGTTTGCTGAGGCATTCGGTTCAGAGTCCTCTGGGTCACTGAGGACGACATGATCCGCAGCCACCTCCTCCCAGCCACATACAAGTCCATGGGTGTCTTGGGACTGTAATTGATCCCTTGAAGACTGCTGCTGATGCTGAGTGCTAGGCTCCACCTCCATGCTGACACAATAATCCTCCTCCTCCTCCCCCTCTTCATGTGTGATAGCCGGGCCAGCAGGAACACTGTCTGGATAAAGGGGGCCTTGAGAGGCAAGGTAGTCCTCCTCTTCCTGCCTCTGTTCTGCCTCAAGTGCCCTGTCCATTATTCCACGCAGTGTGTGCTCCAACAGGTGGACAAGAGGAACAGTGTCATTGATGCATGCACTGTCACTGCTCACCATCCTCGTGGCCTCCTTAAATGGTGCCAGGACAGTGCATGCATCCCTGATCATGGCCCACTGGCATGGGGAAAAAAATCCAAGCTCCCCTGACCCTGTCCTGGTGCCATTTTGCAACAGATACTCATTAATGGCCCTCTGCTGCGTGTGCAGCCGCTGCAGCATGGCAATGTAGAGTTCCACCTGGTGGGCATGTCACAGATTAAGCGGTTCTTGGGCAGGTTGTAATCCTTTTGCAGGTCAGCCAGCCAAGCACTGGCATTATATGACCGGCAGAAATGCCCACAGAGTTTCCTGGCCTACTTCAGGACCTCCTGTAAGTCCGGGTACCTGCCCAAGAACCGCTGCATCACCAAGTTAAGGACGTGAGCCAAACAGGGCACATGGGTCAGTTGTCCCTGTCGGAGGGCGGAGAGGAGGTTGGTGCCATTGTCGGAAACCACCTTTCCTGGCTTAAGCTGGCATGGCATCAACCACCTCTGAGCCTGCCCCTGCAGAGCTGACAGAATCTCTGCCCCAGTGTGGCTCCTGTCCCTCAAGCACACCAGCTCCAGCACCGCATGGCATCTTTTTGCCTGCTTAATTGCGTAGCCCCTTGAACGCCTACGGAGCACCGCTGGTTCCGAGGACAAAGCACAGGTAGAGGCCATGGAGGAAGAAGAGGAGGGGGTAGAGGAGAGAGGTGTGTCACAACCAGTAGTAGCATTTTGGAGGCGTGGTGGCGGAACAACCTCCAACACTACTGCACCTTGTCCTGCATCCTTTCCAGCTGCCAGCAGAGTCACCCAATGTGCCGTGAAAGATAGGTAATGTCCCTGTCCATGCCTGCTGGACCATGAGTCAGCGGTAATATGCACCTTATCGCTGACCACCCTGTCCAGTGAGGCCAAGACATTGCCTTCCACATGCCGGTAGAGAGCCGGAATCGCCTTCCGTGAGAAAAAGGCTTTTGGGAACCTGCCACTGAGGAACTGCACATTCAACAAACTCTCGGAAGGGGGCAGAGTCTACCAACTGAAAACGCAGCAGTTGAAGTAGATGGCTGGGAGCGAACTTCTTTCGGTGGTGCAGCAGCTGGGGCAGGGAAATTTGCCTGGTACAATCGGACGTCTGTGTACTGATAGCAGATTGTCCGTAAGTACTTGGTTGTGACACACCGAGTTCTACACCTTCATTCCTCTCAGTGCTGGTTTCAGAGAGGACTGAAGGTATAGTGGGGTTGGAGATCCCAGCTGATGAGGAGCAAGGAGAGGTCCGCTTTGTTCTTTGGTGTGGGTCTTTTAGGTACACTTGCCAACGGACTGCATGGCAGGTTGACATATGTCTGGTCAAGCACGTGGTGCCCAAGCGGCTGATGTTTTGGCCACGCGAGATACGCTTTAGACATATGTTGCAAATGGCAACGGTGCGATCTGAAAAAAGGCCCACACCAAAGAACTTTTGGAATAACGCACAGAGACAGCAGCGCCCTGCACATGCAGAGCTCTGTGGTGTGATGCAGTCGGTGTGCTGTCCTTAAGCTGGCCCCTGGAGGGCATCCTGCCTCGTTGGAGATGTGCCTCCTCCTCCTCCTCCTCCTCTACTATCAGGCACCCATGTGGAGTAAGTGACATCATCATCCCCTCTCTCCTCATCACTGGAGCCAATCTGGCAGTATGCTGTAGCTGGGGGAACACGACTGCCAGATAGCTGTCCTTGTTGGGCACCCCCTCTCTCTGGGCTCACGTTACTACCCCCTCTCTCTGAGCTCTCATTTCCTGCCTTCCTCCAGCTGGGTTCCATCATCGGAGCATTCAAAACACTGGACATCCTCCTGGAGCATGTACCCAACACTGTGGTCAAACAATTCGGGGGACTCCTCAGGAGGACATGGTGGGTCTAGGGAAGGAGTGACTGATGCCATTGAGCCGAGGGAAGAGGCCGCTTTGGCAGCTGCTTTGCCAGACAAAGTACCCTGAGCCTGGGTGAGAGGATGAGGAGGACGAGGAGGAGGAGGATGGCTTGGTCATCCAATCTACCAAGTCTTGGGCATGTTGCGGCTCAACATGGGCAGCTGCCGAAAAGAAGGACAATCGTGTCCCACGGCCACGTGCTGATGAGGATGCACCGTGTCCACGACCAGCAGCACTGTTGCCTCTAGACACAGAGCCAGCTTGCCCTCTTTTATTGTTTTGTGACTGTCTGCCTCTCCTTGTTTGCCTTCCAGACATACTAATGGCCTGCAGTGAGATGTAGCTGCACAAAGGTGGGATGTATATATATATATATATATATATATATATATATATATAATTTGTCTGTACTGATAATGCAGCTATCAGAATCAACTGCCTGCTATGGTATTAGTATGGGAAAAGCAGCAGCAGCAGTTAGTTTTAGGTGAAAACTGTGCAGAGAGGGACACAGCAATGCTGTATCCTGGCCTAGGCCAACAAGGCCCAGGCCTAGGGCAGCACTTTGCAGGGGGGCAGCACGGAAAGAGTCCCCGCCGGCTTTCGCTACACTATTAGTGTAGCGCCAGTCTTATGGGGCGGACTGGGCTGAGAGGCAAATTAGTCTAACACCCCCATAAAGCGGCCGCACTGCTTCCGGTATGCGGGTGGCTGGCATTCCACAACTGGGGGGGGGGGCTTCTAATTTTGACTATCCTATCATCCTGGACCACAAACCTTCCCCACTGTGCTATATGTTTTCTGCTGCACCATTGGCATGGTTATATCTTCTTAGTCCTCTCCATAAAATTATCAGAGATTTGTGCTTAAAGTAGAATTATAGGCAACACTTTTTTTTCATTTTGGATAGAGTAAGGGAGGGTTATAGCCCCTGTCAGTTTATTTTTAACCATCCCTGTCCCACTGCAGAGATTTCCCTTCACTTCCTGCCCCATAGCCAAACAGGAAGTGAGAGGAAATCTATGCAAATTAAGGGAATTCTTTCCCCCCCCCCCAGGCCCTCAGAACTAGTGTCCCCACTCGAAAATCTAAACAGCAAGGGGTGTGGCCTTGACAGAAAGGGGTGGGTCATATTTAAATTAGGGGGTGCACGAGTTTAGTCAGGCCTAGGGCAGCACAAAACCTAAATACACTTAGGGTTGCCACCTTTTCTTCAAGTCAAACCCCAACACTTTAGCGGCGCACAGCAGTTTTTTTTTTTTATAGTATAAACTATACATAATCCCCCCTTTACATCTGAACTCGCAGAGTTCCCCCTTTACATCTGAACTCGCAGAGTTCCCTTTCACTGTAAGGGGGGACTCTGCAGACTGACAAAAGGGATCCTCTGAGAACCCTGATTTAAGGGGGAACACTGAGAACTCTGATGTACGGAGAGGACTCTGATGTAAGGGGAAACACTGTGGCCTCTGGTTTAAAGGGGAACTCTGATGTAAGGGGTGCTCTGAGAACCCTGATTTACCTTAGTGTACTCACTCAGAGGCATGAGAGAGAAGGGGGAGACTTCAGTCACAGACAGGGATGGATGGTGAGCTCACTCACCCCTTGGCAATCATCACCTCTCATCCAAATGTATCTTAGGCTGCTGGACTTCAAATTTCCGGCCCCCACTTTCCTTTTCTGAAGAACAGCGCTGGGGATTGGAGTGTGGGCAGACACAGAGGGGTAGGGAGGGGAGGAAGAGGAGTAGATCTCCTCTCCCGTCTGGGTGTGTGTGGGGGGAGGGGGGGAATTGTTAGTGCTGACCTTGGGCAGTGTGAAAGAGTGTAACAGACACTCTTGCCCATAGTCCGATCTGAATAATGTGTCCGGGTTTCAGGCAGTCTGAAACCCGGACGCATGATTCCAAACCCGAACTGTCCGGGTGAATCCTGGACAGGTGGCAACCCTAATATACACTACTGGGACACAGTACACTAAAAATACTGGCAGCTCTCTGCCTGTGGTTTAAATATGAGAACACCACTATTAGTCACTAACTGTATTCAGGTAAGCTTTAGGTGAACTCTATGCAAAGCACACAGTACACTAAGTGAAACACTGACTGACTGCAGCTAGCACAATCACCTGCCTGCCTGTCACAGTATAGAGACTAACAGGAACGGATCTAGCTAAATTCAATACAGTGTATAAATATATATACACAACACCTGGGATGCATATATATCCTCTACACACTGTAACTGCAGCTAACTGACTCGCCTGCTCTATCTAACTCAATATAATTGACACTGTCTGTCTCTGTACACTTTCTCTTTTCACAACTCCAACACACTACACAAGGCCGCCGAGCCAGCGGCCTTATATAGTGTGGGGCGTGTGCTAAACCCCCTGAGCCATAATTGGCCAAAGCCACCCTGGCTTTGGCCAATTACGGCTCTCCGTTTTTTCTGCGCTGTGATTGGCCAAAGCATGCGGGTCATAGTGCATGCTTGGCCAATCATCAGCCAGTAATGCACTGCGATGCCGCAGTGAATTATGGGCCGTTACACGCCACTCGAATTTGGCGCGAACGGCCCATAATGTTCGCAATTCAGCGAACAGCCGAACAGCGGATGCTCTAGTCGAACACGAAGCTCATACCTATTAACTATGTATTGTCCATTTTCTGGTGATTGTGGGTAACAGGTGTTGTCTAGCCCTAATAAAACAAAGATATAAATATTGCCCAGTCAATGGTCCTCCATTCTCAAAGATGTTGACCAGTTCTTCCTGCTTTAACATTTATGTGTTGCCCAGTCACAGACACGGCCAAGTCTCTGGTGTCCACAGATATGTGTATTGGTCAGTCCCTCTTTCCACCAGTCCTGTGAGCTGTGAGGAAGATAGTCTTTTTGGCTTTTTATCATTCATGGTTTCCAAGTCACTATAATATGTTTTTATTTTTTAGAAACAGTTACAATGCAGAAAGAAGCCTACCAGGATCCTCCTCCTAATTATGAAGCCATCACAACCACCGCCCCTCCCGAGAGCTACCCGATCTCATCATACACCGGAGAAAGTGCGCTGGTTAAAGGTGTCCCTCCAGGACTCCAAAGACTGCTACAGGTGAGATCCTTCCTTGTAATGTGTATAATCATCCATTATTAGGTGTCTGCTCCTTCCATGCTACCTGTTCATTCTCTATAAGCACAACACATGGGCAATTAAATAAAACAACAATATCTATGTGACAGGAGTCACTTTGGGCGGGGGGCTTGTGGAACTCAGCTTACCTTGGAGAGCTCTGGAAACTTTGTGTCCATCTTCCCCGGCCCCTCCTATGTGTAAATCACCCTGTGTCTCTAATAGGGGCACAGGGTGACCGAGAAATCCAGTCTGTTCTGTACTAATTGGACTTGCTGTACCTTGGAATGTTGTTTGTATATATTGTATATTGTAAAAAGGGGGGGGGTTTTCCGCGCTAACTCCCTGTACTACAAACAAAACATATCCTGAGTGTGAATACACTAAGTGCAGGTTATATTGTAAAAACAAAAACAAAAGAAAAACGTGTGTGCATAAGTAATATTAACAAAAAACTGGCACAAAAAAATGAAATAGAATATGACTGGTGCTGCAAATAAACCTTTGGCTGGAATACTCAGCCAAAAAACACATATGCATAAAATAAAATATATTGCGCAACCCTGTAAAAGGCAAAACAAAGTGCCAAACAAAATATTGATGACCTGAAAAGAAGTGCAACTATATGAATATACACTTAATAAAGTCCAATTATTGATGCTGCTCCAGCAGCATACACATAAAAAGTTCCTTTCCCAGACGACGCCTCTTACGGAGAAACGCAGCGTAGGGTGGAGCTCAGGACCCTGACGTCACCACGCCCCCAGCTGATCGGCTGACGCCTGGCTGGGTTGCAGTGCCTTTTTGAAAACGTTTGTTTTTTATCGTGTATGGACGTCTGTTTACCCGCACATTGCAATAAAGGGTATTTGTCTTTTTAAACAAATCTACACCATGAAGCCTCTTTATTATTTTTCCTTCTGAAAACAACATCACGCTGGACGAGTGTTCACACTACTGTGGGGAGTACCAACGTTTGCTGACCGGTGTTGGAGCTGAGTGAGGACCTATAGGATCACATCGCTGACATCTTGATCGGTTTTCTTTGCTGAGCCCGTTTGGTCCCCGTAATAGGGACCCATCTGTTCTGGTAAGCCTCCTGTGTATACATTCTTTGCCGCTGAAGTCTATACCTATGTTTGAAGATCCATATCTGCTGTCCTTTTTACACACTTTGGTGTTTTTACACACTTTGGTGATTTTTTTCTATGGATTTTTTCTTTTGAACTTTTTATGTGTATGCTGCTGGAGCAGCATCAATAATTGGACTTTATTAAGTGTATATTCATATAGTTGCACTTCTTTTCAGGTCATCAATATTTTGTTTGGCACTTTGTTTTGCCTTTTACAGGGTTGCGCAATATATTTTATTTTATTTTATGCATATATTGTATATTGTCTCATTTTGTAGTGTACTCTTTGCTGTGATCGTTTGGCGTGTCACTGTATTCTATTGTTCTATTGTGGCTGTCTGCCTCAAATATTATGGGATGTGTAAGTGTGTTTGCTTTGAGGAAAGAGGGAGGTGCCCCCCTGTTGATAAGACTGTTTACTGATGAGAAGTTTGAATACACCTGACCTGTGTGTCTATTGTCTTTGGACAGTTTAAAGGGGTTGTAAAGGTACATGTTTTTTCCCCTTAATGCATTCTATGCATTAAGGGGAAAAAACATTTGAGGGTGAGCCCCCCCCCCCCGAGCCCCCGTTCACTTACCTGACCCCTCATAAGTCCCGCGCTGTGAACGCGCTGGCTTCTCGGCCCGGCTTCTCGGCTCATTCATTGGTTGATTGATAGCAGCGCAGCCATTGGCTCCTGCTGCTGTCAATCAAATCAAAGACGCGGCGTGCCAGGGGGCGGGGCCGAGTGATTCAGTCGGCGGCTATAGCCGCAGGCTGTATTACGGGAGTGCGCCCGCAAGAACTAACCCCCACAGGAGAGAGCTCCCATGAAGGGGGTTAGTTCTTGCGGGGAGGAGCCGAGACAGCCGCCGAGGGACCCCAGAAGACCAGGATCAGGGCCACTCTGTGCAAAACTAGCTGTACAGTGGAGGTAAGTATGACATGTTTGTTATTTAAAAAAAAAAGGGTGTCCCTTTAACCCCTCCTGAATCCAAGGGTGGAGGGAGTGTCTCGGAGTTATTTATCTGTTGTAACTTGTGCTTGAATAAAGTTAGTCTGCTGGTTTTTACCCTACACTGTGTTATGGCTGGTGACTGGGTGAGCTAAGGGGTCTTGGATAGTGCTGGTTCTGGACAGAGGAAGCATTTACGGCGGACATAGTCCTGTTGAGGACGAGGGTTCGTCACAATCTATATACAGTATATACTACAAAAAAAATCATATCTATCTATATATATATATATATATATATATATATATATATACTCACCGGCCACTATATTAGGTCCACCTTGCTAGTCCCGGGATTTGACCCCCTTTTGCCTTCATTCTTGGTGGAATAGATACAACAAGGTGTCGGAAACGTTCCTCAGAAATTTTGCTCCATAGTGATGTAGCCACCCCCTCACCCCGTCCTCTTTAGCTAGGGGTATGTCACGCGACAGGGTGAGGTGCGCTACGGCCCATGTCCTCCCCACAACGGCGGGCGAGGTGAAGGCCAATACCTGATGTTTCCTCGGGCCGGTGTGTCCTGAGCATGTACCGAGTCTGTCGTGCAGAAACCACCGAACCACCCTTTGCTCCCATTAACAGAGTCCATACACCGATCACAGTCCAACTGTTGGTTTATTTAGTATCTCCACATACAGGCAATGATGGCATGATACGGTGAGATGAGCAGGTCGAGGCACTATACTGATCTGGGTCCCTACACCCCCTGTGCTATGACCAAGGGTTGTAGGAGTCTTGACATGAATACCTCCGTTGCATTGCGGCCCCTATCAGGGGAAGATGTCCTCCAAGGGAGTTACCGAAGGCCCATCCGTCACCGGGTTGACACTACACCGGGTCTTCGAACGGGTGACCTCCCCAGCCTCCTCACCTCAGATGCGGGCCCCCTCGCAAGGGGCGCCCTGGAGCAACTTCACCCTCGCGGGACCCAGTCGGAGTCACCGGGTCCCAGGCCTCCTCAATAGTACCTCACCCCAGGCTGAAGGTGCCTGGGATGGACTCCATCTTCATTCCGGCCAGGCCTAGGGCGCCTAGGCCGGAACCTTGAACGGCCCGCACCCAGGCCTAAGGTGCCTGGGTGCGCGAAGAGATGATCCCCCGAAAAGAAGACCTTGTGGCGAGGGCGTCTCCCCCTTTTATCTCCTCCCGTCAATACCACGGCGAGTTCCCCGCCCCGGCCGTACCATCTCCAGGAAGGGACAAAGAAGGGTAGCACTGCGGTAGTGATTCTACCCCGAGCCAGTAGGTACACTGACACCCACTGGTCAAGGAGAATATTACACCACCCAATCCTCCACGAATAACAAAAAGGGGTCTGAACCCTAACACAATTACACACTTGGGTCACACTACCCCCAAGTGTATCCCACTAAACTGAGGACCCCGCTACACACTCCCCCCTGTGATTTGACGCTTGTCCCCAGCGTCAGGTGCACACCCATGTCTCCCAAAGAGTGGTGACATGAAGTGGGCCCCAGAGGCTATCCCTCAAATTTTTGGATACTAAATGTGCCAAGACCTGCTCAAAAGGGAAAGGGGAAATATAAAACGATAAACATTTGTATAAGACATCTATTCTGTACACATGTACAATCCCTCCCATCGCTGTCTAAGAACCACCCCACTCTCAGTAGTCTTGACCGATGAATCTCCTGCAGAAGGGAAACAACAAAAAGAAAACACATCCTAACACTCTGTGTTAACTTGGCATGAGTGGGTCCGTCAGCCGAGAGACCCGCTCACTCCAATAAGTAAGTAATGCATGTGTAGCATTTCGAACAACCGTTGCACAACACTGCCACCTGGTGACAGAGCTGCGGTAATGACACTTGGTGAGATCTTCATTCTTCCTGCTTTCCTACTCTGACTCTACCCCAAAAGTCTCTGCCTTTGGCACATGAAGAAAAGGGAGAACAAAAAAACAACAGCCCCCAAGTCTCCAGTGAGTAAAGGAAAAGCCCAAATCAAAACAAAAGTAGGGCACAGTTCTAGGCGTCTGGGAATGTCTCATCCAGAAAGTTTCAACAGCAACAAGATAGGAGCTCACTCCTCCTATAAGTAGAACCTTGGATCCGGCAGAAACAGAGGCTTCAGGTGCCCGTCAAACACTTCCACTGATTACTCGACATCCTCTCCTTCTTTCCTACAGATGAGCACCTTATCAGCATGAATATGGCGCCCAAGTCTCCAATCAGCTCTGCAGTCCTTGAACTTTTTAGACACAAGCGGCGAACATGACAGGTATCGCCTGGCATGGGGTACTTTAAGCTTTTCCCATACAAACTCGTCATACCACCTTGGTCGCAGGACCTCAACTTCATACAATAAGTCCCGAGGCAAGTAGGGGTACTCCCACCCATATTCACGGGCGACTCTCTGGGAGAAAAGTCTCTGCAATCTGGCTAGGGGCGGCATCACATCTCGCTCACCTTCTCCTGGCTGTACGATGGCCTCCGGGTGCCGAGGTACCTTCACCATCTCGGGTTGCTTTGTCTTTGGTGCCCGCAACGAAGCACGCTGCGTCCCCACCATCAGAGCGGATGATGTAGTTGAATGAGGAAAGTTGGTCAGAGGGTTAGATTTCCTCGGGAACTCCGGGGCCTGCGCCCGGAGCGTACTGTCTTCTATGGACATGGGGGAATCCTGTGGTTTACTCAGCACAGGTAGCGGGCGTCTGTCCCAGCCCTTCCGGTGAAACAGCTCGTCTATTTCCCCGTCATCCCCACAGTCTGACAACGACTCTAGGTCGGAGGTGTCATACATCTCGGCGGGAAGGTAGTCTCTAGTAGACGGAAGGCTACCCTCCCTTTCGGGCTCCACCGGCTGTGAACTCCCGACACCTCCAACAACACCACAGTCCCAGCCCCTAGCTCACCTGGACCTACTGAAGAACTGGGATGTCCGGGACTCTCTTCTCTACCGGCGCCATCCAGGCCAGGCAAGCGGCGGGGTGAAGCTCGACCACGACCACAGGATGCCTGCACCAGGCCTATCTTCCTCTTCGGGGGTGGCAGCAGGGAGTCTGTGGTGACCGAAGCAGTGTCTTCGGATTTTTCTCTCTCAGTCTCTGGTTGGGCAGTTACTTCGCCCTGGTCAGCGCGTACGGGGACCTCCGCAGAGGCCTGGATCTCTCCCTCCGGAGTGGCGGTTCCTGTGATGCAGTTGAGGCGTAGGGCCCAGGGCCTTTCCGTGTATGGTTCAACCTCAAAAAGGAACTCCTTGCATGCTTCGCATCGCCCGAATGGCTTCAGTTGGACCACCAGTCCCGAGCATCCGGGACAGATCACACCGAGGGCCTCCGTGTCTCTGCATGAATACAGAGCCAACTGTCCTCGGGGCCTAAGTCTTATCTCCGTGTCTGTCAGGGGAGCAGCAAATGCAGTCATCTTCGTGGGGTAAGGTACCGGTATCCACGGGGAGCTTGAGGCCATCCCGACCACTTGCTGTTCCATCACGCGCTGACCACGCGCCGGAGTCTCCACGTGTATCTCCACACGTGGCCAGACTCCTCCCACAACTTGTACGTTTTCGCGGGCTTCCGCCAGCCTCCGCCCACGAATTGTACAGTCATGGGGTGCCTCGTGGCGCAGTGCATTAACAGTCCCCACATGTAGTACTTCACACGGCTGGACCTTTCCCTTTTTACGCTCCTCTGCGTGGGCCTTTCCCGACTTAGGGTCATGTCCACAACTCCGAGCAGGGATGCACTTTGGCCAATCACATGGCCGACCTGTTCGGAACTCCTCCGGGCAGCAAAGTTCAAACACAGACGTTCTCAGTTCCATCGCTAAGACACACACTATCCCGGACGAACGAGCCCCCACGTGTAGCCACCCCCTCACCCCGTCCTCTTTAGCTAGGGGTATGTCACGCGACAGGGTGAGGTGCGCTACGGCCCATGTCCTCCCCACAACGGCGGGCGAAGGCCAATACCTGATGTTTCCTCGGGCCGGTGTGTCCTGAGCATGTACCGAGTCTGTCGTGCAGAAACCACCGAACCACCCTTTGCTCCCATTAACAGAGTCCATACACCGATCACAGTCCAACTGTTGGTTTATTTCGTATCTCCACATACAGGCAATGATGTCATGATACGGTGAGATGAGCAGGTCGAGGCACTATACTGATCTGGGTCCCTACACCCCCTGTGCTATGACCAAGGGTTGTAGGAGTCTTGACATGAATACCTCAGTTGCGTTGCGGCCCCTATCAGGGGAAGATGTCCTCCAAGGGAGTTACCGAAGGCCCATCCGTCACCGGGTTGACACTACACCGGGTCTTCGAACGGGTGACCTCCCCAGCCTCCTCACCTCAGATGCGGGCCCCCTCGCAAGGGGCGCCCTGGAGCAACTTCACCCTCGCGGGACCCAGTCGGAGTCACCGGGTCCCAGGCCTCCTCAATAGTACCTCACCCCAGGCTGAAGGTGCCTGGGATGGACTCCATCTTCATTCCGGCCAGGCCTAGGGCGCCTAGGCCGGAACCTTGAACCGCCCGCACACAGGCCTAAGGTGCCTGGGTGCGTGAAGAGATGATCCCCCGAAAAGAAGACCTCGTGGCGAGGGCGTCTCCCCCTTTTATCTCCTCCCGTCAATACCACGGCGAGTTCCCCGCCCCGGCCGTACCATCTCCAGGAAGGGACAAGGAAGGGTAGCACTGCGGTAGTGATTCTACCGCGAGCCAGTAGGTACACTGACACCCACTGGTCAAGGAGAATATTACACCACCCAATCCTCCACGAATAACAAAAAGGGGTCTGAACCCTAACACAATTACACACTTGGGTCACACTACCCCCAAGTGTATCCCACTAAATTGAGGACCCCGCTACAGTGACATGATGGCATCACACAGTTGCTGCAGATTTGTCGGCTGCACATCCATGATGCCAATCTTCCTGTTCCACCAAATCCCTAAGATGTTCCTGCGCACCTTGATGAGACCACCTGGGATGGAACCAACTGGGCAGAGGAACATTCTAAGCTTGGAGTACAGACTCCAATCCTAGGTGATACTAGTCTGACTGGAATAAAAAATGTATTTCTGTGGAATTTCAAGATGTGTATGGCGGCATTGTTGTAGAAATCCACCTTCCCTCATCCGCCAGTCCTGTCACCATCTTCCCGGGACACTTCCACGTCATTCAGGGCTTGATCTGATTTCTCCTTTATTTTTTACTCACCTTCTTCCTCTGCATCTCCTATTTATTATTCCCTAGTTTGTTCCTTTCATCATCCTCCGTTCCTTTCATCATCCTCCGTTCCTGTGTCCTGTCTTTGGTCGCCCTCTAGAAGAATGAAATATTAACTCTTCTCTTGTCTTTTCAGGTGAACCAGATCTCCATGCAAGAGAAATGTAAGAATCCCACCAATATCTCTTTTCCATTAGCAATTATAATGGACAAAAGACAAATATTATAATGTAGAATTGTCCCCGAACTTTCCCAAATGTTCTTACTTTTCTGAAAACCAGCTTCCTCTTCTTTCCATGAGGGCCATTGTAGAGTTGAGCTCCAGGCAGACATTGTTTTTTTATATTAGGAGAGTACGTGTAGAAAAAAATCTGCTTATAAAGATCTTCTTATCTTCTCCTCATAGAAAGTCTGTCTTTAGAGACTTCCTGTCCAGGGGACCGGAGACCCGCACTTGCTATTTGTGCGGCTGGGTGTCTGGTCCTATAAACACCCCCCTGTAGGTTTAGCCCCATTGGCTATGCTGTAATCAGTCAGCAAAATGTGTATATCCAGGGCGCTCCAAGCATTTGAATCCTGACAGATAAGGTCTGTGTTGGAGAGGGTAGCAAATCTTCACACACTTTAGGCAGCACTCAGGGAGACAAGCAATCTCTAATGGAAACAGAAAAACAAACAAGGCGCCTCTAAGTGCAGAAGTATAAAACTTTTAATATCCCCTAAAAGGGTTAAAAACACTTACAAGATAGTGGATGAAACAGGCATGTAGCAGGTAAGTGCGTCCAGTAGATGTTCCAGTGGCAGGGCAGTCCCAGTCTCTGATGGTAAAGCTTCCAGGAAAGTCCACGAGATAACAGCTGATTGTGCTGTAAATGTTCAGAGGACACAGTAACGCTGGAGCCTGGGGATGATGTCAGAGGAAGCAAGACAGAAACCAGCATGGAACACAAACAGGAAGTGGACGGGAAGTGGACAGGAAGTGTGTCATGGAGGCGGGACGCGTTTCGGAACAGCTCATTGGTTCCTTCTTCAGCCAGTGACCTTAGCATCAGAGACTGGGACTGCCCTGCCACTGGAACATCTCCTGGACGCACTTACCTGCTACATGCCTGTTTCATCCACTATCTTGTAAGTGTTTTTAACCCTTTTAGGGGATATTAAAAGTTTTATACTTCTGCACTTAGAGGCGCCTTGTTTGTTTTTCTGTAATCAGTCAGCGCTTCCTCAATAAGTAGGCGGACTTATTCAAATAAAGTGATCTTTTGCCTACCAGTCCCAGTTCCACCCACCGCCTAGCTCTTGTGTCTTTCTTCTTAGCTCAGTATCCAGGCACAGTGGAGCAATACAAAGCTTGGGCCTCACTACCTGGGGTATAACCCACCAACTAGGGTGACCACGTGTCCCGGATTGCCCGGGAAAGTCAAGCATTTTGCAGGTCTGTCCCGGGCACCTTCATTCCAGGAAAATACAGTGTCCCTGAATGAAACTGACACAGCCACCCCTGCGCCAATCTGATGCCCCCAAAAAAGTCTGCCACATCACCGCTTTACCCACTGACAGTACTTGTCCTGGCTGGGAATGCCTGGAGGAGCACAATCCCCGCCCCCTGCTTGTGATTGGAGAAATCATAAATCCCGCCTCTTGTGTCCAATCACTGTGCTGTGATTCATTACAGCACAAGCTGATTTTTGGAAAGGGGGGTGTCCCTGAATTTTAGTTTGGAAATGTGGTCACCCTACCACCAACTCAACATGTCTGCCCATAGCCCACCCACACGGCTATCACGTATAAATACTTCCGGGTAGGGGGTGCGAATTACACACAGCGGAAGCTGACCAGCGGGTAATGGCTCCTTAATGCGCGACGGCACCTACCTATGGTCGGGCAGAGACACAGAACTGTGATCTACCATTTTGACAAGTGGGAAGCAGTGATGGCTAGTGTATTCGGCAGCTCCCCTCCCCATGCACTTACCCCATCGGTTGCAGGGTCCTATGGGTGAGTTGCGGGCGCCTACGGGCGGTGGGCAGCGGGTGGGTTGCAAGGTCCTACGGGCGGCGGGCAGCGGGTGGGTTGCAGGGTTCTATGGGCGGCGGGCAGCGGCTCCTGCGTCCTCTCTGCATCACAGCAGCTTCTGCTTTGCGGCTTCTCCTCCTAGAGGTCCAATAGGATCACCTGTCCTTTCAGCCAATTGAGTGACGGGTCTCAAGACCCGCTTCCTGATTGACCGCGAGGAGGATCAGTGTGGCTATAGCGAATATTTATTCTCTATTGTCACAGATGTAGCGCCCTGCTCCTGATGACCAGGCGCTATGTTAAATTTTGTGGGTGTCTGAGCTGGTAGTTAGGCTCAGACTCTGTAAATAATTAATGCTAAATTAGCCTCTGTTCCGGCTATGGCTGTGTTGGAAGACTTCCCACTGTTTGCCTGTAGGTGACGTTACCACCCCAGGCCAATGTGGTAGACTGACAGGCCAAAGTGCATTGCGTACCTTTCCCCGGGAACAGTTCAGTGAGCGTGGTCTACCCGCTGAGCATGCTGGAGAAGGGTACTTAAGGGGCAGACGCCATATTTTGGGGTCCTTCTTCCCCCCGCGGCCCTCCTGGCACGAGGAGTGTGTTATGTGATTTTGGCCTCGGGATCATGTTGGTGGGCCTAATGTATGGTTCGCTGCTGGTGGGCCTAATGTATGGTCCGCTGCTGGTGGGCCTAACGTATGGTCCGCTGCTGGTGGGCCTAACGTATGGTCCGCTGCTGGTGGGCCTAACGTATGGTCCGCTGCTGGTGGGCCTAACGTATGGTCCGCTGCTGGTGGGCCTAATGTATGGTCCGCTGCTGGTGGGCCTAATGTATGGTCCGCTGCTGGTGGGCCTAATGTATGGTCCGCTGCTGGTGGGCCTAATGTATGGTCCGCTGCTGGTGGGCCTAATGTATGGTCCGCTGCTGGTGGGCCTAATGTATGGTCCGCTGCTGGTGGGCCTAATGTATGGTCCGCTGCTGGTGGGCCTAATGTATGGTCCGCTGCTGGTGGGCCTAACGTATGGTCCGCTGCTGGTGGGCCTAACGTATGGTCCGCTGCTGGTGGGCCTAACGTATGGTCCGCTGCTGGTGGGCCTAATGTATGGTCCGCTGCTGGTGGGCCTAAAGTATGGTCCGCTGCTGGTGGGCCTAACGTATGGTCCGCTGCTGGTGGGCCTAACGTATGGTCCGCTGCTGGTGGGCCTAACGTATGGTCCGCTGCTGGTGGGCCTAACGTATGGTCTGCTGCTGGTGGGCCTAATGTATGGTCCGCTGCTGGTGGGCCTAATGTATGGTCCGCTGCTGGTGGGCCTAACGTATGGTCCGCTGCTGGTGGGCCTAACGTATGGTCTGCTGCTGGTGGGCCTAATGTATGGTCCGCTGCTGGTGGGCCTAACGTATGGTCCGCTGCTGGTGGGCCTAACGTATGGTCCGCTGCTGGTGGGCCTAATGTATGGTCCGCTGCTGGTGGGAAGGGATGGAATTTGTGTTCCTGCAAAGCAGGGAATAAAATCCCTCTCTTCCCCTAGAAAAAGCAGCACACTGTACACACAAACACCAGCTAGGCACACATTTTACCCGTTGAGCGCCCTAGATGTTTAACCCATTCCCTGCCAGTGTCATTAGTACAGTGACAGTGCATATTTTTTTAGCACCGATCACTGTACTAGTTTCACTCTTCCCCAAAAAAGTGTCAAAAGTGTCGGTTAGTGTCAGAATGTCCGCCGCAATATCGCAGTCCCACTATAAGTCGCTGATCGCCCCCCATTAGGAAATAAATACAAATATCCCATAGTTTGTAGACACTATAATGTTTGCGTAAACCAATCAACATACGCTTATTGTTTATTTTATTTTTTTTACCAAAAACATGTAGAAGAATACAATAAAAGAAGAAGGGTGAGAGACAGGGCTCTCTCAAAATAATGGGATTTTGATAGGAGACACCGGTTCTGTTTATAAGCTGAGCACACTAGACAAGATACGTTTAGAAAAGTATAAATTTATTAATAACATTATTAAAACATGTTCATGGTTTACATAGACCGCTGAAGGTAGCCAACATGTTTCGCACAGCTGTGCTTCATCATGTAGTAGAATACATATTGACCTAAATTAATGAAGAAATTTGTTTTTGTTTTTTTTCAATTTTTTTTTATTGGATATTTTTATATCGTTTTTTTTTTTTTTTTTAAATTGCCGCTCTTTTTTTGTTTATAGCGCAAAAAAAATTAATAATGCAGAGGTGATCAAATACCACCAAAAGAAATCTCTATTTGTGGGGAAAAAAAAGGACGTTAATTTTTTTTTGAGTCAAGCGTCGCACGACCGCGCAATTATCAGTTAAAGTAGCGCAAAAAATGTTATTTTGTCATTTTATTCCTTTTACATTTTTCCTGCCTGTGTATTTATTCAAACTCCGCCCAATAATTTTTGTCCTCTTCAGTTTGGTTATGTGTGTTTAGAACAAGGTGCGTTGTTTTCTTTTCTTTTTTTTTTTTTTCTTTTGTTTATACAAAATCCTTTTCGAATCACCTGGACACGCCCGGACATTCCGTAAAGTGATCCGGAGTCATTCGATATTTTGTTGTACCTTTTGGAACCCGAGGACATTCCTATTATCCCAGCCCCCACCGGCCTCACCTGAGCTCCTGTCCTGTTTGTATTGGTGTGTGCGCCGATCCTCTGCCGACGTAAAGCGCATACAAAGGTTGATTCTGCCGACAACGACCGGATACTAAAGCTGAACTCCGGGGGGGTAGGGGCGACCCAAAAAATGCATAGGTGGAGGGCTGTGTTATCTGCTGTCCATCCTGTCCTGAAATTTACACAGCTTCAGGTAAGTATTTCAAATTCATTTCGAACATGCGCGGGCTTCCCAGAGGACAGGTAAGTGTACACACACTCACTTTTCTCGTTGGGAAACAGGCCGACGAGAATCTCGACGAGAAAATAGAGAGCAGGTTCTTTATTTTCTCGTCGAGATTACTTGTCGGTTTTCTTGACGAGAAACCATACACACAAACGAATTTCTCGGCAAGACATCTCTGCCAGCAAGTTTCTTGCTGGTTCTTGCCGAGAAACTCGGTCGTGTGTACGAGGCCTTAGCTATGATTAAGCACTGAATCGCAGTGTGAAACGCGCCAGCTCATACTTGCTGTTTTTCTTTGCTGTGGAATGTATTTGATGTTTTTATTTTAATAAAAGAAGCAATTTTTTGGAGTGCGGCAGTCCAAGCTTCTTCCCCATTTTCACGGAGCTGGTGGATGTTGGAGACCTTGCACTCCTCCACCTTCCGTTTGAGGATCCCCCACAGATGCTCAATAGGGTTTAGGTCTGGAGACACGCTTGGCCAGTCCATCACCTTTACCCTCAGCTTCTTTATCAAGGCAGTGGTGGTCTTGGAGGTGTGTTTGGGGTTGTTATTAGACACGTGTGATGCGTTTCGTACGAATCAAAAATTCCTACAAATTTCTGAAAATTCGTACAGTCGGAAGCATCCGAAATACGAATTTCTCTTCTTACGAATTTTATACAAAATACCAAATTTCGTTGACGAATTTAGTTTCGGGAGTGGGAGAGACGGCTCAGACTGGTACTGGTAGTCGATGGGAGACTCAGAATCGGACAAAATAAGAATGTTAGTTAATATCGTTTTATGATTGTCATAATAATTACGATTATTCATTATGATGAAGTTAAAAACCCAGGAAGTCAGCACAGCACAGTGATGGGGGGAGCCCCTCATAATGAGCAGAGCACAGGGATGGTGGGAGCCCCTCATAATGAGCACAGCACAGGGATGGGGGGAGCCCCTCATAATGAGCACAGCACAGGGGTGGTGGGAGCCCCTCATAATGAGCACAGGGATGATGGGAGACCCTCATAATGAGCACAGGGATGGTGGGAGCCCCTCATAATGAGCACAGCACAGGGATGGTGGGAGCCCCTCATAATGAGCACAGCACAGGGATGGTGGGAGCCCCTCATAATGAGCACAGCACAGGGATGGTGAGAGCCCCTCATAATGAGCACAGCACAGGGATGACGGGAGCCCCTCATAATGAGCACAGCACAGGGATGGTGGGAGCCCCTCATAATGGGCACAGCACAGGGATGATGGGAGCCCCTCATAATGGGCACAGCACAGGAATGGTGGGAGCCCCTCATAATGGGCACAGCACAGGGATGATGGGAGCCCCTCATAATGAGCACAGCACAGGGATGGTGGGAGCCCCTCATAATGAGCACAGCACAGGAATGGTGGGAGCCCCTCATAATGGGCACAGCACAGGGATGATGGGAGCCCCTCATAATGAGCACAGCACAGGGATGGTGGGAGCCCCTCATAATGAGCACAGCACAGGGATGGTGGGAGCCCCTCATAATGAGCACAGCACAGGGATGGTGGGAGCCCCTCATAATGAGCACAGCACAGGGATGATGGGAGCCCCTCATAATGAGCACAGGGATGGTGGGAGCCCCTCATAATGAGCACAGCACAGGGATGGTGGGAGCCCCTCATAATGAGCACAGCACAGGGATGGGGGGAGCCCCTCATAATGAGCACAGCACAGGGATGGTGGGAGCCCCTCATAATGAGCACAGGGATGGTGGGAGCCCCTCATAATGAGCACAGCACAGGGATGGGGGGAGCCCCTCATAATGAGCACAGCACAGGGATGGTGGGAGCCCCTCATAATGAGCACAGGGATGGGGGGAGCCCCTCATAATGAGCACAGCACAGGGATGGTGGGAGCCCCTCATAATGAGCATAATGAGTCAGACGACTGCCATATTGAGAAACGTATTTTTTGCTTTTTAAATTCATCATAATGAATGTTCGTAATTGTTACGGATTTTCGTCTAATACGGAACGGAACAAAACAAAACAAATTTATTGACGGCGCACATGTCTAGTCGTTATCATGTTGGAATACTACCCTGCGGCCCAGTCTCTGAAGGGAGGGGATCATGCTCTGCTTCAGTATGTCACAGTACATGTTGGCATTCATGGTTCCCTCAATGATCTGTAGCCCCCCAGTGCCGGCAGCACTCATGCAGCCCCAGACCATGACACTCCCACCACCATGCCTGACTGTAGGGAAGACACCCTTGTCTTTGTACTCCTCACCTGGTTGCCGCCGCACACGCCTGACACCATCTGACACCAAATACGTTTATCTTGGTCTCATCAGACCACAGGACATGGTTCCAGTAATCCATGTCCTTAGTCTGCTTGTCTTCAGCAAACTGTTTGTGGACTTTCTTGTGCCTCATCTTTAGAAGAGGCTTCCTTCTGGGACGACAGCCATGCAGACCAATTTGATGCAGTGTGCGGCGTATGGTCTGAGCACTGACAGGCTGACCCCCCACCCCTTCAACCTCTGGCAGCACTCATATTTCAAATGTGGCACAGGAGGTGGGGAAGGAGACAGATAAGCGGAAGTTTCACTTTTGGGTGGAACTCCGCTTTAATATTTTTGTAATATATATATATATATATATATATATTGTGCAGTACAATCTTGGACCCCACTACCCCACTCTCAGTCCAACTTACAATATTATAACTATTAAATAATAAACAGAAAAGCCCTGAACTTTAGGAATATATATTATAGTCACACAATGAGTTTCTATTATTTATTTATTGATTTATTTTATTCCCTTCTCTTTACCTAATTAACCACTTCATCCCCGGACCATTTGTCAGCTTAACCACTTTAGCCCCGGACCATTTGTCAGCTTAACCCCTTTAGCCCTGGACCATTTGTCAGCTTAACCTCTTTAGCCCTGGACCATTTGTCAGCTTAACCTCTTTAGCCCCGGACCATTTGGCTGGCCAAAGACCAGGCCACTTTTTTTGCGATTCGGCACTGCGTCGCTTTAACTGACAATTGCGACGTGGCTCCCAAACAAAATTGACGTCCTTTTTTCCCCACAAATAGAGATTTTCTTTTGGTGGTATTTGATCACCTCTGCGTTTTTTTTTTTTTTTTTGCGCTATAAACAAAAATAGAGTGACAATTTTGAAAAAAATGACATATTTTTAACTTTTTGCTATAATAAATATCCCCAAAAAATATATTAAAAAAACCATTTTTTTCCTCAGTTTAGGCCGATACGTATTATTCGACATATTTTTGGTAAAAAAAATAAACGCAATAAGCGTTTATTGATTGGTTTGCGCAAAAGTTATAACGTCTACAAAATAGGGGATAGTTTTATGGCATTTTTATTAATATTTTTTTTACTAGTAATGGCGGCGATCTGCGATTTTTATCGTGACTGCGACATTATGGCGGACACATCGGACACTTTTGACACTATTTTAGAATCATTGTCATTTTTACAGCGATCAGTGCTATAAAAATGCACCGATTACTGTGAAAATGACACTGGCAGTGAAGGGGTTAACCTGTAGGGGCGCTGAAGGGGTTAAGTGTGACCTAATGAGTGATTCTTACTGTGTGGGGGCGTGGCTTATTGTGTGACATCACTGATCGTCGTTCCCTATGACAGGGAACAGACGATCAGTGACAGGCTCACTAGGAAGCACGGGGGAGAGGTTTGTTTACACTTACCACTCCCCGTTCTTCAGCTCTGTGACCCGATCGCGGGACACCGGCGGCGATCGGGTCCGTGGGTCCCACGGGCGTGGTCATGCAGTACCCGACATTGTCGTGAGCGTGCCACCGGCGGCGCGCGTGCGCGCGACCCACGGCTGTGCATATTAAAGTGGACGTACCTGTATGCCAATATGCCCAGCCGTGCCATTCTGCCGACGTATATCGTCGTGCGGCGGTCAGCAAGCGGTTAAATAAATTAATTAGAATAAATTAGAAGTTAATAAGGGGTTAAACAGAGAAACATTTAATAAAAAAATAAAAAAAATTTTTTTTTTACTTGACAGGTTGCTTTAAACTGACTTCATCTGTAGATTGAAGTTCATCCCTTTGATCTGTAGATGAATAAACAGAAAAATACAAAATGAAACATTGGGGGTTATTTACAAAAAGACAAATCCAATTGCACTACAAGTACAAACTACAAGTGCAAAGTGCACTTGAAATTGTACTGAAAGTGCACTTGGAAGTGCAGTCACTATAAATCTGAGGGGTAGATCTGAAATGAGGGGAAGCTCTGCTGATTTTATTATCCAATCGTGTGCAAGCTAAAATGCTGTTTTTTATTCTGCTTGCATGTCCCCCTCGGATCTACAGTCACTGCACTTCAAAGTGCACTTTCAGTGCAATTTCAAGTGCACTTTGCACTTGTAGTTTACACTTGTAGTGCAAAGTGGATTTGCCTTTCGTAAATAACCCCCACTGTTTCTTTTTATCTTTCTGTTTCAGTGGCTGAGCAATGTTGTTGATAAGCATTGCCCGGTTGCATTTTAAAAAATAAAAAATTAACAGCTCCAATTGCCGGGACTTTGTTTACACTTCAGCTGTCATTTGGGTCTTTTTTTTTTTACCACTACTATTCCTTTATATTGTTTTTTGAAATTTACAAATGCAACAATTTAGAAATTGGATGAAAGGTTTAGCACCGGGAAACACTTTCTGAAAGATAAAAAGTGCATTTTATGTACATCTATATAGATCAGACCAAAATGAGGGACATCTGAGGGGGGAACAGGGACAGAGGGACAGATCAGGGACAGCCCCTCGAAATCAGGGACAGTTGGGAGCTATGGTGGTCGTCCCGGCTCAGCACTGAAGAAGCTCAGCTTACAGTGCCGGAGGAGACGGGGAGCAGGCAGGAGGGAGGTTTTTTATTGCAGAAGAGGCAAAATTAACCAAAGTTTTAACCTCTTGAATGGCAGGACATTTATAAACATACTTTAGAAGACAAATGCTTATTTGAAAACCGTGGGGGTTTTATTTCCGACGGAATGTTGGCTCAGACTTGTGTTGCATATGTAGCGCCCTGCTCCCAATGAGTGGGCGCTATGTGTTGACATTATAGTTGTCTGAGCAATAGTTTGGCTCAGAAGGATTGTGTTATAAATTATACTCTGTTTCAGTTCAGCTGGTTGCATGATTTTCCTCCTGACAGTGGGTGTCGCTGTCACCACTGGTCAGGATTGGAAAGGCAACAGGCTGAATGCATTGGGTATCTCTTTCTCAGAAGCGGCTCAGGGGCGTGGTCAACCCGCTGTGCATTCTGGGAGAGGGTACTTAAGAGACAGACACCATTTTGTGGGGTTCGTCGTTCGTTGGTGGTGGGCACCACCCGCCCGATCCTGACCTGAGGGCCCTCATGGCCTTAGGGAAGTGCTGGCAGTTTCCGCCTCTGGGCCACATTGGCCCAAGGCTCTGTTACTGAGATGTAGGCCCAGGAGTTACTAGGGGCCTACTGATCCAGGGATGATCCTGTGTCGCCTTGCCTGCGGGAAGGGACCAAGCAATTGGGGACTCAATTGGAGGATGCATCCGGATCACAATCTACCTCACAGTGCTGCCGGAACGGCTGGAAGATCCTGGCACTGAGAGCTGTGTTCTTTACTCAGAAGGTAACCCAGGGAAGGGTTACACCAAGTCTGTGGCAGAGACTGTTCTATTTACACCAAGTCTGTGGCAGAGACTGTTCTATTTACACCAAATCTGTGGCAGAGACTGTTCTATTTACACCAAATCTGTGGCAGAGACTGTTCTATTTTCACCAAGTCTGTGGCAGAGACCATATGTGATCGAGCTGTACATCGGTTGCTAGGTCGGTGAGATTGGGCCTATCCGGTGGTTGCTGAGTCCAGCGTGGAGACAGTTGTTCTTCTGGACCCAAGAAAAAACCTGTGATCCACAATTAAGGTACCTGAGTCCTCCCCATCCCTTCAACCCCTCTCTGTTGGAAACTTTATTCAATAAAACCCTTGAAAGAGACTTTGTGTGGTGCAAAATTCTTCTGGACAACTCTTCAAGGAGAACCCCTGAGATGAGCATACGGAACAGTAAGGTAACGGCAGGCCCAAATCTAAACCAGCAGCTCCTACGGGGGTAGTGCTACACATAAACACGGTCACACAAATCTTGTTGGAAATTCTGACCGTCAAGAACGTGCTGACGTACAAGACGTACGATGAGCCGAGATCAATGAAGTTCAGTAGGCAGTTCGGCTCTTCTGCTTGATTCTGAGCATGCGTGTTTTTTTGCGCGTCAGAATTGCATACAGACGAATGGAATTTCCGATAAGAACTTTTTCCGTCGGAAAAATAAAGAACCTGCTCTCAATCTTTAGTTGGCGGAAATTCCGACAGCAAAAGTCCGATGGAGCATACATACGCGGTCGGAATTTCCAACCAAAAGCTCACATCTGACTTTTCTTGTCGGAATTTCCGATCGTGTGTACGGGGCATAAGGCTGGGTTCACACTAGAGTACACAGGGGCTCACAACAGTAGTCTGGTGCGTCCCCATTCACCGTTTCAGGTCCAAATTCAGCCCCAATTTTGGGCTGAATTTGGACCTGAAACGGACCAAAAGACGCACAGGACTCCTGTGCAATTTGCACCGGAGCCGCTGTGGAGATATGTGAACCGACTCCATAGAGAGCCAGTCACAATCTCCTGTTATGCGAATTGGAAACCCACAATTCAGTTTGAAATAGTGTGAACCCAGCCTTAAGGAGAAACAATAACCGAGATAGTTGTATTTACACGTGGGCAGCATGGCGGTGGTCTTTATTCTTTGCTACCATGCTTGGAACGGGACTTTGCGAAACCCCAGGACTGTGACCTCGATGTCACCAACAGCTCCCACTCACACAGTGATGATCATAATCCTATAGAACAAGCTTCCGATCACATGATTACTGTGACAACCAAGCACAAGGATCACATGATCACTGTGACAACCAAGCACAAGGATCACATGATCACTGTGACAACCAAGCACAAAGATCAGGAAGCCCATGTAACGGTATTATGAACCCTTACAGGGCTGATGGTTTCTGGAGGCATGGGGGGACTTTATATATAATTTTTTAAGATCAAGTCTTATAATCTTCATTATATTTCCTTACAATGTCCATTTCTTTTTTCCCAAAGTTACGGCGTCACAAGGCTGGGGGCGGAGCTTTGAAGTTCTGGATCAGATGGGCCAGCGGATGTATGAGGCCACTCAGACAGTGAAGTGCTGCGGGCCCATCTACAATCTGAAGGTCCAAGACAATACCGGCCAGGATGTCATGGAGGTGTTGGAGAACTGTGCGTGTCGCTGTTCTCATTTGGTTGGTGGATTTTATATTATTTATTGTACTCCAAATGCTACATTGCCTGTGTTCTAAGTCAATGAAATTGGTCCCAGGAACATTCTTCTGAAGGAGCGATTATTGTCCTTGGAATGATGGGCGCTGGTCACCTCAGTTGGGATTACACATTCTCCTTCTCCTTCTTCTCCTTCAACTTCTCCTTCAACTTCTCCTTCAACTTCTCCTTAAACTTCTCTTTCTCCTTCAACTTCTCTTTCTCCTTCAAATTCTCTTTCTCCTTCAACTTCTCTTTCTCCTTCAACTTCTCTTTCTCCTTCAACTTATCCTTCAACTTCTCCTTATCCTTCAACTTATCCTTCAACTTCTCCTTATCCTTCAACTTCTCCTTCAACTTCTCCTTATCCTTCAACTTCTCCTTATCCTTCAACTTCTCCTTATCCTTCAACTTCTCTTTCTCCTTCAACTTCTCTTTCTCCTTCAACTTCTCTTTCTCCTTCAACTTCTCCTTCAACTTCTCCTTATCCTTCAACTTCTCCTTCAACTTCTCTATCAACTACTCCTTCACCTTCTCCTTTAACTTCTCATTCAACTTCTCCTTCAATTTTTCCTTCACCTCCTCTTTTAACTTCTCCTTCAAATTCTGCTTCTCCTTCAACTTCTCCTTATCCTTCAACTTCTCCTTCAACTTCTCCTTCAACTTCTCTTTCTCCTTCAACTTCTCCTTCAACTTCTCTTTCAACTTCAACTTCTCTATCAACTTCTCGTTCAACTTCTGCTTCTCCTTCAACTTCTCCTTCAATTTCTCCTTCACCTTCTCTTTTAACTTCTCCTTCAAATTCTGCTTCTCCTTCAACTTCTCCTTATCCTTCAGCTTCTCCTTATCCTTTAACTTCTCTTTATCCTTCAGCTTCTCCTTATCCTTCAGCTTCTCCTTATCCTTCAGCTTCTCCTTATCCTTCAGCTTCTCCTTCACCTTCAACTTCTCCTTTAACTTCTCCTTCAACTTCTGCTTATCCTTCAACGTCTCCTTCTCAGCACTTTACAACATGAGGGCAGACAGTACAGTTACAATACAATTCAATACAAGAGCAATCAGAGGGCCCTTCTCCTTAGATCTTACAATTAGGGTTTTTCTGATACCAATACTGAGCATTTGTGCGAGTACTCGTACTCGCGCAAATGCTCCCGATGCCTAATCCGATACCAGGGAGAGGCAGACGGATTCAGAGGCTGCACACAACCAGAAGTCAGCGGTGCGGAGTCAGAGGCTGCGCACAGAGAGGGCGCAAAGGGCGGAGCAGAGAGCGAGTCCTCAGCAGTGGAACTAGGTAAGCTGGCAGGGGTGCAGGGCGCAGCCGCATTTTCCATCAGGATCGGTGACCAGAGCCATCACATTCAGTAGCCGTCTGGGGTTGAACACATCAACACCCATCTTGGTACACCCTGCACTCAGCCACAGTAAGCCAGCAGTGGACATCTTGTTACACCCAACCCAAATAGTTCAGGCTGGGTGTAACAAGATGTCTGCTGCTGCTTACTGCGGCCAAGTGCAGGGTGTACAAAGATGGGGGTCGCAGCATAGCATTGCAAAATGAATCCTTTCCTCTCATGTCATTTATTGCTGCATTTCAGTGCCTGCCCATCAGTGCCCATAAGCGCCACCTATCAGTGCCAGCCATCAGTGCCAGCCACCTGCCAGTGCCACGTATTAGTGCCCATAAGTGCCATCTATCAGTCACAGCCATCAGTACCAGCCACCTGTCAGTGCCACTTAAGTGCCATCTATCAGTGTGAGCCATCAGTGTCAGCCACCTGTCAGTGCCACCTATCAGTGCCCATAAGTGCCATCTATCAGTGCGAGCATCAGTGCCAGCCACCTGTCATTGCCACCTATCAGTGCCCATAAGTGCTGCCTATCAGTGACAGCCACCTGTCAGTGCCACCTATCAGTGCCAGCCATCAGTCAGTGCCAACTATCAGTGCCCATCAGTCAAACTGTCACATGACATTAAAAAAAAAGTATCGGTATGGGCAAGTACTTGAAAAAAAGTATCGTACTTGCACTTGGTTTTAAAAAAGTGGTATCGGGGCAACCCTACCTACAACCTAAGAGGGATGGTCAAGTGATACAAAAAGTCATAAATAAAATAAATAAAATAAAAGTACAGTTGTTAGGTGGAGGCAGGAAGGATTTTCAGGGATCGCCCAAAAGTGGACATTGTCGGACTAACATATATACATAGTAACAGGACAGATGATGTATATCTGCACTTCTGCAGTAACGGTGATGATGGAGGAAGGTCTCCATATACAGTCAGGAAGAAACATCATCATACTATCTCTCTCAGTCTCTCTGTTCCTCCAGCCACGTGTATACCTTATCTGTAATGCTGAGCTGTATACCCTATCTGTGATGCTGAGCTGTATACCCTCTCTGTGATGCTTGGTTGTATACCCTATCTGTGATGCTGAGCTGTATACCCTATCTGTGATGCTGGGTTGTATACCCTCTCTGTGATGCTGGGCTGTATACCCTCTCTGTGATGCTGGGCTGTATACCCTATCTGCGATGCTGGGCTGTATACCCTATCTGTAATGCTGGGCTGTATACCTTATCTGTAATGCTGAGCTGTATACCCTATCTGTGATGCTGGGCTGTATACCCTATCTGCGATGCTGGGCTGTATACCCTATCTGCGATGCTGGGCTGTATACCCTATCTGTGATGCTGGGCTGTATACCCTATCTGTGATGCTGAGCTGTATACCCTATCTGCGATGCTGGGCTGTATACCCTATCTGTGATGCTGGGCTGTATACCCTATCTGTAATTCTGAGCTGTATACCCTATCTGTAATGCTGGGCTGTAAACCCTCTCTGTGATGCTGAGCTGTATACCCTCTCTGTGATGCTTGGTTGTATACCCTATCTGTGATGCTGGGCTGTATACCCTCTCTGTGATGCTGGGCTATATACCCTCTCTGTGATGCTGGGCTGTATACCCTCTCTGTGATGCTGGGCTGTATACCCTATCTGTAATGCTGGGCTGTATACCCTATCTGTAATGCTGGGCTGTATACCCTTTCTGTGATGCTGAGCTGTATACCCTATCTGTAATTCTGAGCTGTATACCCTATCTGTGATGCTGGGCTGTATACCCTCTCTGTGATGCTGGGCTGTATACCCTCTCTGTGATGCTGGGCTGTATACCCTATCTGTGATGCTGGGCTGTATACCCTATCTGCGATGCTGGGCTGTATACCCTATCTGTGATGCTGGGCTGTATACCCTATCTGTGATGCTGAGCTGTATACCCTATCTGCGATGCTGGGCTGTATACCCTATCTGTGATGCTGGGCTGTATACCCTATCTGTAATTCTGAGCTGTATACCCTATCTGTAATGCTGGGCTGTAAACCCTCTCTGTGATGCTGAGCTGTATACCCTCTCTGTGATGCTTGGTTGTATACCCTATCTGCGATGCTGGGCTGTATACCCTCTCTGTGATGCTGGGCTGTATACCCTCTCTGTGATGCTGGGCTGTATACCCTATCTGTAATTCTGAGCTGTATACCCTATCTGTAATGCTGGGCTGTAAACCCTCTCTGTGATGCTGAGCTGTATACCCTCTCTGTGATGCTTGGTTGTATACCCTATCTGTGATGCTGGGCTGTATACCCTCTCTGTGATGCTGGGCTGTATACCCTCTCTGTGATGCTGGGCTGTATACCCTATCTGTGATGCTGAGCTGTATACCCTATCTGTGATGCTGGGCTGTATACCCTATCTGTGATGCTGGGCTGTATACCCTATCTGTAAGGCTGAGCTATATACCTTATCTGTGATGCTGGGCTGTATACCCTCTCTGTGATGCTGAGCTGTATACCCTATCTGTGATGCTGAGCTGTATACCCTCTCTGTGATGCTGGGCTGTATACCCTCTCTGTAAGGCTGAGCTATATACCTTATCTGTGATGCTGGGCTGTATACCCTATCTATTCTATTCTATTATTTTCTGTTCTAGTCTAATCTTTTCTATTCGAATTTGAATTCATTCTATTCAAAATTCGAATTTTGGATGATAGTTATATATTTTTTCGATTTTATTCTATTTAGTTCTAGTTTTTGAATTGTCAGACAGTCAGTATCAATAGCCTAATGAAACAGCTGCATTTAAGTGAGATTTTTTTTTTATTTGAATGAGTTTTTGAATTTCAATACCGATAAGATTATTTTTTTCGATTTTTTTTTTTTCGAGTGCAGTCAGATTTTTTTGAATTCGGTTAAATTTTTTTAAATTCCAATTTGAATATGAAACTAACTAAATGAATTTCGAAAACAAATGAAACTAATTCATCAAATTTATTTAAATAACGAATCAAAACAAAACAAAACAAATTTTTCCGTTCTGCACATGTCTAAAAGGGATGAAAAAAAGGGATGAAACCCCCCCCAAAAAACAGGAAACAGCATGCCCCCCCCCCCAGTTCTATACCAGTCTGTTATATCACGGGGAATTTCACTCAAAAATTTAAGAAAAAACAATCTTGAGGTCCCTCCTAAAAATCCATACCAGACCCTTATCTATGCATGCAGCTTGACAGCTGTGAAAAAAGGGGGATCAACGTTCTACTCTCCTCCTGAACCATAACAGACAACATTCCCTCAACATGGGAGGGGGTTCCATGGTACCCAGGTTGATGAGAACAAGGGTAACTTCCCCACAACCCCGGCCTGGTGGTTGAGAGGATCTGCAGGCGAAGGGCTTATCCGAATCTAGAAGCCCCCAATACAGGGGCACCCAGACACTGCCACCCATGATACACACATTATAAACAAAGCATCACAGAAAAGGATTTAAACATGTCACTAACTTCTAGCTTATAAAAGGTATAATCGGGACAAAGACCATTCTTTTTCAGAGCAAGCAGTCGGTTGCAGTTGCTCATGTTCTAATACTTGTGTCTGTTCTAGATGGAGGTGATTGTCCCATCATATGGGCTTGTTGGATCGGTCACTTTGCACTTGAAAGCCTTTGTCACCCACGTGTCTATCATGAACCCATCAAATGAGGTTGTGTTGATGATCCTAGGACCCAGCTTCCAGACCAGCATCTTCGGGAACGTAACCTTTGAGGTATTTAATAAAGGAAACTCTAACGAGCAAAGAGTCCAGTCCATGGTGCCGTTCTGGGAGAGGCAGGCTGGATCTCATGGATTGGATTTAGACCAATATAGGGTATTGCTGATTTTTATAAGCTATTGTATCCCACCCAACAAAGGATCATCCCCGTTACCCACAGAATGGCATGCAATAATATGAGATCAATGATAATGAGGGTAAGCTTGGTGCTTCCAGCCTTTCATCTACATTTTTACAATTTTTACCATTTTTAATTGTTGGTCTTTTGTTTTCATGGCTGGAAGAAACTGTTACCTCAACTATAACCAAGGCAAAAATAAGAGACCACCATTTTCAAGCCACTCCCTAAAATCTCTTTAACTGTTAATTGTAAAATCATTCTATCTACCTCTCGCTAGGTGTTATCCTTGACTAGGCTAATCATTTCCAACATTTAGAACTTTTCAAAGTCCCATTTCCACGTATACAACCTTCACATCTTCCTTCCCTATGATATCTAGTGTACCCAACTGTTATTACCTCCATCCACTGTCATATCCTTTCTAGAGTATCTAGTGAACCCAACTGTCATTTCCTTCCCTATTGTATCTAGTGCACCCAACTGTTATCACTTCCATCCACTGCCATCTCCTTATTGTATCTAGTGTACCCAACTGTCATCAATTCCATCCACTGCCATCTCCTTCCCTATTGTATCTAGTGTACCCAACTGCCATCACTTCAATCCACTGCCATCGTCTTCCTTATTGCATCTAGTGTACCCAACTTTCATCATCATCAACCACTGCCATCTCCTTCCCTATTTTATCTAGTGTACCCAACTGTCATCACCTCCATCCACTGCCATCTCCTTCCCTATTGTATCTAGTGTACCCAACTGTCATCACCTCCATCCACAGCCATCTCCTTCCCCTATTGTATCTAGTGTACCTGACTGTCATCACCTCCATACATGACTCACTTTTTAGTAGTCCAGAAGGGAAAGGGCCTTGTATATCGTACCAGTATTTCTACCAGCTTCCTTCCTGTCAATGGTTAAGAAAGCATTGGGTGCTGGCCCCTGCCAAGCTCTTAGCAACCAATGAAGTCACAGGGCCTGATTCTTTCATTAACTACCAAATATAGACACACTGCCCATTTCCTTTCCTATTGTATCTAATGTACCCAACTGTCATCACCTCCATCCACTGCCATCTCCTTCCCTATTGTATCTAGTGTACCCAACTGTCATTACCTCCATCCACTGCCATCTCCTTCCCTATTGTATCTAGTGTACCCAACTGTCATCACCTCCATCCACTGCCATCTCCTTCGCTATTGTATCTAGTGTACCCAACTGTCATCACCTCCATCTACTGCCATCTCCTTCCCTATTGTATCTAGTGTACCCAACTGTCATCACCTCCATCCACAGCCATCTCCTTCCCCTATTGTATCTAGTGTACCTGACTGTCATCACCTCCATACATGACTCACTTTTTAGTAGTCCAGCGGGGAAAGGGCCTTGTATATCGTACCAGTATTTCTACCAGATTCCTTCCTGTCAATGGTTAAGAAAGCATTGGGTGCTGGCCCCTGCCGAGCTCTTAGCAACCAATGAAGTCACAGGGCCTGATTCTTTCATTAACTACCAAATAGAGCCACAATCGCCATTTCCTTTCCTATTGTATCTAATGTACCCAACTGTCATCACCTCCATCCACTGCCATCTCCTTCCCTATTGTATCTAGTGTACCCAACTGTCATTACCTCCATCCACTGCCATCTCCTTCCCTATTGTATCTAGTGTACCCAACTGTCATCACCTCCATCTACTGCCATCTCCTTCCCTATTGTATCTAGTGTACCCAACTGTCATTACCTCCATCCACTGCCATCTCCTTCGCTATTGTATCTAGTGTACCCAACTGTCATCACCTCCATCTACTGCCATCTCCTTCCCTATTGTATCTAGTGTACCCAACTGTCATCACCTCCATCCACAGCCATCTCCTTCCCCTATTGTATCTAGTGTACCTGACTGTCATCACCTCCATACATGACTCACTTTTTAGTAGTCCAGCGGGGAAAGGGCCTTGTATATCGTACCAGTATTTCTACCAGATTCCTTCCTGTCAATGGTTAAGAAAGCATTGGGTGCTGGCCCCTGCCGAGCTCTTAGCAACCAATGAAGTCACAGGTAGTGATGAGCCGAACACCCCCGGGTTCGGTTCGCACCAGAACCCGCGAACGGACCGAAAGTTCGAACGAACATTAGAACCCTATTAAATACAATGGATGCGAACGTTCGAATTCTAAAGTGCTAATTATAAAAACTATTATGCATGTTATTGTCCTAAAAAGGGTTTGGGAACCCGGGTTCTGCACCAGGGGACATGTATCAATGCAAAAATAAGTTTTAAAAACGGTCGTTTTCCGGGAGCAGTCATTTTAATGATGCATAAAGTGAAAAAAAAAAAGTCAAATATTCCTTTAAATATCGTACCTGGGGGGTGTCTAAAGTATGCCTGTGAAGTGCCACGTGTTTCCCGTGTTTAGAACTGTCCCTGCACAAAATGACACTTCTAAAGGAAAAAAAAGCCATTTAAAACTGCTTGCGGCTTTAATGTAATGTCTGGTCCCGGTAATATGGATGAAAATCTTTAAGAAAAATGGCATAGCTACCCCATGACCCCCCCCCTACCCCAGCCCATTACCAGCCCCTTTGGGTCTTGTATGGATATTAAGGGGAACCCCGCACATAAAATAAAAAAGGCCCTATATACTCAGAACAGCCGTATACAGGCGGTGCATACAAGACAGGGACTGTAGGTTTGTTCTTATGTAGAATCTGTTTGTAATTTTGAACAGGTACATTGTTGAAGTGTAGCTCCAGACCAAAAATCTATTTTTAAACTTTTTGGAAAACATAGGTAAGGGTTATCACCCCTGTAACATTTGTTTTGCTGTCTGTGCCCCTGTTCAGAACATTTCACCTCACTTTCCGTCCTAATGACAACTGTTTTTGAAATGTGGTGTTTTTCTTGAAACAAGGATTGCTGATAAAGCATCAGTACAGAGGAGACACCTTTCTCCCATATTTATTCTTACAGGAGAGAATTTTCCTTCCTAGTGGTAGATTTCCTCTCACTTCCTGTTGTCTTCTTGCGTTTGCAAGTAGGAGTCGTTTGTAAGTTGGATGTTTGAAAGTAGGGACCTGCCGTATATACTCTGCAGAAATAGGCCCCTTAGTTGTTGGTGTTGGCACAACACTGTAAGCACTCACAGTTACTCTTGGTTGGTGCTGGAACGCCCTGCTGTCAACTATTATATCAGGAATTTTAATTACATATAATTGTTGAACAGTGGTAGTAAAAATTGGGCCTTTGATGGTGGTGCTGGTGCCACAACACTGTAAGCCCTGACAGTTACTCTTGGTGGGTGCAGCAATGGGCCCTGCTGTGAATTATTAGATCAAGAATTGTAATTACATGCCCCTGTTGAACAGGGGCTGAAAAATTGGGCCTTAGGCACTGGTGGCACAACACTGCAACCCTTCACAGATACTGTACTTGGAGCACAGCAATGAGCCCTGTTGCAAAGTATTGCTTCAAAAATTGTAATGACACGCCCCTGTTAAACAGGGGCTGAAAAATTGGGCCTTAGGCACTGGTGGCACAACACTGCAACTCCTCACAGATACTGTACTTGGAGCACAGCAATGAGCCCTGTTGCAAAGTATTGCTTCAAAAATTGTAATTACACGCCCCTGTTAAACAGGGGCTGAAAAATTGGGCGTTAGGCACTGGTGGCGGCACCCATAAACAAAAATGATCTTCCAAGCTATCATCATCAATCGTATCATTGAGGACTCGGAGGAGGAGGATAGCCAGTCAACATAACAGCACAGGCACTCAGCATCAGCATCAGTCTTGAAGGGATGTGACATTTTAAAATCAATTAGTCTGTTATATCAGCATCAGGTGTGTGGTAGCTGGTGGTGATCCAAGACTGGTTCATCTTGATGAAAGTCAGTCGATCAACCGAGTCGGTGGACAGGCGCACCCTGTGATCCGTGACAAATCCTCCAGCAGCACTGAATGTGCGTTCCGAAAGAACGCTGGATGCAGGACAGGCCAGTAGCTCAATTGCATACTGTGCAAGCTCTGGCCAGTGATCCATCCTCAAGACCCAGTAAGCCAGAGGATTTTCGGTGGGGAAGGTGTCCAAGTCTGACCTTGCCCCTAGATATTCCTGCACCATGTTTATCAGACGCTGGCGATGGTTGCTGGAACCGATCATACTTTGGGGCTGCGGACTAAAGAATTGTCTGAACGCATCGGTCAGACGGCCACCTTCCCCACCGCTCCTTCTTTGACTGGCCGAAGCCTCAGCAACTCGTTGTCCAGGACCAGGAGTTTGCAACCTCCCAGTCTCTGTGAACGCGTTGCACAGACCTTTCTGCAAGGCCTCCCGGAGTTGTCTCATCCTCTGCTCCCTCTGCGACGGTAACATAAGGTCCGCAACCTTACCCTTGTACCGTGGATCAAGGAGAGTGGCCAGCCAGTAATGGTCCCTCTCCTTGATCCGAAGAATACGAGGATCCTTCCGCAGACTTTGCAGGATCAGGGAGGCCATGCAGCGTAGGTTTGCTGAGGCATTCGCTCCGGAGTCCTCTGGGTCACTAAGGACGACATGATCCGCAGCCACCTCCTCCCAGCCACGTACAAGTCCACTGGTTTCTTGGGACTGTAAATCATCCCTAAAAGACTGCTGCTGATGATGCTGAGTGCCAGCCTCCACCTCCATGCTGACACAATCCTCCTCCTCCTCCTCCTCCTCCTCCTCCTCCTCTTCCTGTGCGATGGGTGGGACAGAAGGAACACTGTCTGGGTAAAGGGGGCCTTGAGAGGCAAGGAAGTCCTCCTCTTCCTGCCTCTGTTCTGCCTCAAGTGCCCTGTCCATTATTCCACGCAGCGTGTGCTCCAACAGGTGGACAAGAGGTACAGTGTCACTGATGCATGCACTGTCACTGCTCACCATCCTCGTGGCCTCCTCAAATGGTGCCAGGACAGTGCATGCATCCCTGATCATGCCCCACTGGCGTGGAGAAAAAAAACCAAGCTCCCCTGACCCTGTCCTGGTGCCGTAGTCGCACAGGTACTCATTGATGGCCCTCTGCTGCGTGTGCAGCCGCTGCAGCATGGCCAACGTTGAGTTCCACCTGGTGGGCATGTCACATATAAGGCGGTTCTTGGGCAGGTTCAACTCCTTTTGCAGCTCAGCCAGGCGAGCACTGGCATTATAAGATCTGCGGAAATGCACACAGACTTTCCTGGCCTGCCTCAGGACATCCTGTAAGCCCGGGTACCTGCCCAAGAAGCGCTGCACCACCAGGTTAAGGACGTGAGCCACACAGGGCACATGGGTCAGTTGTCCCTGTCGGAGGGCGGAGAGGAGGTTGGTGCCATTGTCGCAAACCACCATTCCTGGCTTAAGCTGGCGTGGCGTCAACCACCTCTCGGCCTGGCCCTGCAGAGCAGACAGGACCTCTGCCCCAGTGTGGCTTCTGTCCCCCAAACACACCAGCGCAAGCACGGCATGGCATCTTTTTGCCTGCGTACTTGCGTAGCCCCGTGAACGGCTACGGAGCACCGCTGGTTCATAGGACAAACCACAGGAAGAGGCCATGGAGGAAGAAGAAGAGGAGGGGGTGGAGGAGAGAGGTGTGTCACAACCAGTAGTAGCATTTTGGAGGCGTGGCGGTGGGACAACCTCCAACACTACTGCACCTTGTCCTGAATCCTTCCCAGCTGCCAAAAGAGTGACCCAATGGGCCGTGAAAGAAAGGTAACGTCCCTGTCCATGCCTGCTGGACCATGAGTCAGCGGTAATATGCACCTTACCGCTGACCGCCCTGTCCAGCGAGGCCAAGACATTGCCTTCCACATGCCGGTAGAGAGCCGGAATAGCCTTCCGTGAGAAAAAGTGGCGTTTGGGAACCTGCCACTGAGGAACCGCACATTGCACAAACTCACGGAAGGGGGCCGAGTCTACCAACTGAAAAGGCAGCAGTTGAAGCGCTAGCAATTTAGCCAAGCTAGCATTCAACCGCTGGGCATGTGGATGGCTGGGAGTGAACTTCTTTCGACGGTCCAGCAGCTGGGGCAGGGAAATTTGCCTGCTAGAATCGGACGTCGGTGTACTGCTAGCAGAGTGGGCGCAAGTACTTGGCTGTGACACACCTAATTCTACACCTTCATTCCTCTCAGTGCATGTTTCAGAGAGGACTGAAGTTATAGTGGGGTTGGAGATCCCAGCTGATGCGGTGCAAGGAGAGGTCCGCTTGGTTCTTTGGTGTGGGTCTTTGAGGTAGGCTTGCCAACGAGCTGCATGGCAGGTCAACATATGTCTGGTCAGGCATGTGGTACCCAAGCGGCTGATGTTTTGGCCACGCGATATACGCTTGAGACATATGTTGCAAACAGCAGCTGTGCGATCTGATGCACTAGCCTCAAAAAAGGCCCACACCAAAGAACTTTTTGAATGACGGGCAGAGGCAGCGCCCTGCACAGGCGGAGCTCTGCGGTGTGATTCCGTCGGTGTACTGCCCTTACGCTGGCCACCAAAGGGCATCCTGCCTCGTTGGAGATGTGCCTCCTCCTCATCCTCCTCCTCCTCCTCTCTCCTATTAGGCACCCACGTGGAGTCATTGACCTCATCATCCCCTCCCTCCTCATCACTGGAGCCAATCTGGCAGTATGCTGCAGCTGCTGGAACATGACTGCCAGATTGGTGTCCTTCTTGAGCATCCCCTCTGTCTGCTCTCACGCTACTGCCTTCCTCTAGCTGGGTTTCATCATCAGACCCTTCGAAACGCTGGGCATCCTCCTGGAGCATGTACCCAACACTGTGCTGAAACAGTTCGGGGGACTCCTCAGGAGGAGGACATGGTGGGTCTAGGGAAGGAGTGACTGATGATTTGTCTGACATTGATACCAGGGAAGACGACGCTTTGGCAGCTGCTTTTCCAGTACCCTGAGCCTGGGTGAGAGAGGATGAGGAGGAGGAGGAGGGCTTGGTCATCCACTCTACCAAGTCTTCGGCATGATGTGGCTCAACATGTCCAGCTGCCGAAAAGAAGGACAAGCGTGTCCCATGGCCATGTGCTGATGACAATGCACCGCGTCCACGACCAGCACTGTTGCCCCCAGACACAGAGCCTGCTTGCCCTCTTTTATTGCCTCCTGACTGTCTGCCTCTCCTTGTTTGCCTTCCAGACATTCTAATAGATGGCCTGCAGGGAGATGGGAAAAAAGCAATAAGGGCTACCTTCAGGTGTCCTTCTCTGTCCCTTGAAACAAGGACTTTCACAGTGAAAGAAACTGACACTGTCCCTACCTAGAGTTTTCTGTCCCTAGAATAAATGTTTTTTTTAATCACAATATAGCACAAGGACAATTCACTCAATGTCTCTCCAGGTCCCTGGAAACAAGGACTTGCAGAGTGAAAGAAACTGACACTGTCCCTACCTAGAGTTTTCTGTCCCTAGAATAAATGTTTTTTTTAAGCACAATATAGCACAAGGACAATTAACTCACTGTCCTTACAGGTCCCTGGAAACAAGGACTTGCAGAGTGAAAAAAAAAAAACACTCTCCCTACCTACAGTTTTCTGTCCCTAGAAAAAATGTTTTTTTTAAGCACAATATAGCACAAGGACAATTAACTCACTGTCCTTACAGGTCCCTGGAAACAAGGACTTGCAGAGTGAAAGAAAAAAAACACTCTCCCTACCTACAGTTTTCTGTCCCTAGAAAAAATGTTTTTTTTAATCACAATATAGCACAAGGAAAATTAACTCACTGTCCTTACAGGTCCCTGGAAACAAGGACTTGCAGAGTGAAAGAAAAAAAACACTCTCCCTACCTACAGTTTTCTGTCCCTAGAAAAAATGTTTTTTTTAATCACAATATAGCACAAGGAAAATTAACTCACTGTCCTTACAGGTCCCTGGAAACAAGGACTTGCAGAGTGAAAGAAACTGACACTGTCCCTACCTAGAGTTTTCTGTCCCTAGAATAAATGTTTTTTTTAAGCACAATATAGCACAAGGACAATTAACTCACTGTCCTTACAGGTCCCTGGAAACAAGGACTTGCAGAGTGAAAGAAAAAAAACACTCTCCCTACCTACAGTTTTCTGTCCCTAGAAAAAATGTTTTTTTTAATCACAATATAGCACAAGGAAAATTAACTCACTGTCCTTACAGGTCCCTGGAAACAAGGACTTGCAGAGTGAAAGAAACTGACACTGTCCCTACCTAGAGTTTTCTGTCCCTAGAATAAATGTTTTTTTTAAGCACAATATAGCACAAGGACAATTAACTCACTGTCCTTACAGGTCCCTGGAAACAAGGACTTGCAGAGTGAAAAAAAAAAAAACACTCTCCCTACCTAGAGTTTTCTGTCCCTAGAAAAAATGTTTTTTTTAAGCACAATATAGCACAAGGACAATTAACTCACTGTCCTTACAGGTCCCTGGAAACAAGGACTTGCAGAGTGAAAGAAACTGACACTGTCCCTAACTAGAGTTTTCTGTCCCTAGAATAAATGTTTTTTTTAATCACAATATAGCACAAGGAAAATTAACTCACTGTCCTTACAGGTCCCTGGAAACAAGGACTTGCAGAGTGAAAGAAACTGACACTGTCCCTACCTAGAGTTTTCTGTCCCTAGAATAAATGTTTTTTTTAAGCACAATATAGCACAAGGACAATTAACTCACTGTCCTTACAGGTCCCTGGAAACAAGGACTTGCAGAGTGAAAGAAAAAAAACACTCTCCCTACCTACAGTTTTCTGTCCCTAGAAAAAATGTTTTTTTTAATCACAATATAGCACAAGGAAAATTAACTCACTGTCCTTACAGGTCCCTGGAAACAAGGACTTGCAGAGTGAAAGAAACTGACACTGTCCCTACCTAGAGTTTTCTGTCCCTAGAATAAATGTTTTTTTTAATCACAATATAGCACAAGGACAATTAACTCACTGTCCTTACAGGTCCCTGGAAACAAGGACTTGCAGAGTGAAAGAAACTGACACTGTCCCTACCTAGAGTTTTCTGTCCCTAGAATAAATGTTTTTTTTAAGCACAATATAGCACAAGGACAATTAACTCACTGTCCTTACAGGTCCCTGGAAACAAGGACTTGCAGAGTGAAAGAAAAAAAACACTCTCCCTACCTACAGTTTTCTGTCCCTAGAAAAAATGTTTTTTTTAATCACAATATAGCACAAGGAAAATTAACTCACTGTCCTTACAGGTCCCTGGAAACAAGGACTTGCAGAGTGAAAGAAACTGACACTGTCCCTACCTAGAGTTTTCTGTCCCTAGAATAAATGTTTTTTTTAATCACAATATAGCACAAGGACAATTAACTCACTGTCCTTACAGGTCCCTGGAAACAAGGACTTGCAGAGTGAAAGAAACTGACACTGTCCCTACCTAGAGTTTTCTGTCCCTAGAATAAATGTTTTTTTTAAGCACAATATAGCACAAGGACAATTAACTCACTGTCCTTACAGGTCCCTGGAAACAAGGACTTGCAGAGTGAAAGAAAAAAAACACTCTCCCTACCTACAGTTTTCTGTCCCTAGAAAAAATGTTTTTTTTAATCACAATATAGCACAAGGAAAATTAACTCACTGTCCTTACAGGTCCCTGGAAACAAGGACTTGCAGAGTGAAAGAAACTGACACTGTCCCTACCTAGAGTTTTCTGTCCCTAGAATAAATGTTTTTTTTAATCACAATATAGCACAAGGACAATTAACTCACTGTCCTTACAGGTCCCTGGAAACAAGGACTTGCAGAGTGAAAGAAACTGACACTGTCCCTACCTAGAGTTTTCTGTCCCTAGAATAAATGTTTTTTTTAAGCACAATATAGCACAAGGACAATTAACTCACTGTCCTTACAGGTCCCTGGAAACAAGGACTTGCAGAGTGAAAGAAACTGACACTGTCCCTACCTAGAGTTTTCTGTCCCTAGAATAAATGTTTTTTTTAAGCACAATATAGCACAAGGACAATTAACTCACTGTCCTTACAGGTCCCTGGAAACAAGGACTTGCAGAGTGAAAGAAAAAAAACACTCTCCCTACCTACAGTTTTCTGTCCCTAGAAAAAATGTTTTTTTTAATCACAATATAGCACAAGGAAAATTAACTCACTGTCCTTACAGGTCCCTGGAAACAAGGACTTGCAGAGTGAAAGAAACTGACACTGTCCCTACCTAGAGTTTTCTGTCCCTAGAATAAATGTTTTTTTTAATCACAATATAGCACAAGGACAATTAACTCACTGTCCTTACAGGTCCCTGGAAACAAGGACTTGCAGAGTGAAAGAAACTGACACTGTCCCTACCTAGAGTTTTCTGTCCCTAGAATAAATGTTTTTTTTAAGCACAATATAGCACAAGGACAATTAACTCACTGTCCTTACAGGTCCCTGGAAACAAGGACTTGCAGAGTGAAAGAAAAAAAACACTCTCCCTACCTACAGTTTTCTGTCCCTAGAAAAAATGTTTTTTTTAATCACAATATAGCACAAGGAAAATTAACTCACTGTCCTTACAGGTCCCTGGAAACAAGGACTTGCAGAGTGAAAGAAACTGACACTGTCCCTACCTAGAGTTTTCTGTCCCTAGAATAAATGTTTTTTTTAATCACAATATAGCACAAGGACAATTAACTCACTGTCCTTACAGGTCCCTGGAAACAAGGACTTGCAGAGTGAAAGAAACTGACACTGTCCCTACCTAGAGTTTTCTGTCCCTAGAATAAATGTTTTTTTTAAGCACAATATAGCACAAGGACAATTAACTCACTGTCCTTACAGGTCCCTGGAAACAAGGACTTGCAGAGTGAAAGAAACTGACACTGTCCCTACCTAGAGTTTTCTGTCCCTAGAATAAATGTTTTTTTTAATCACAATATAGCACAAGGAAAATTAACTCACTGTCCTTACAGGTCCCTGGAAACAAGGACTTGCAGAGTGAAAGAAACTGACACTGTCCCTACCTAGAGTTTTCTGTCCCTAGAATAAATGTTTTTTTTAATCACAATATAGCACAAGGACAATTAACTCACTGTCCTTACAGGTCCCTGGAAACAAGGACTTGCAGAGTGAAAGAAACTGACACTGTCCCTACCTAGAGTTTTCTGTCCCTAGAATAAATGTTTTTTTTAAGCACAATATAGCACAAGGACAATTAACTCACTGTCCTTACAGGTCCCTGGAAACAAGGACTTGCAGAGTGAAAGAAACTGACACTGTCCCTACCTAGAGTTTTCTGTCCCTAGAATAAATGTTTTTTTTAAGCACACTATAGCAGAAGCACAAAACACACTGACACTCTCCCTACCTATCCTTCTCTTTCCCTAAACTAAAGGAATCCAGGTTAAGCAAGAAAGAAATAACAGTCACTGTCCCTGCCTATGCTACTCTATCCCTGCTCCGGAACACACTACACTAGGCCGCCGTGCTGGCGGCCTTTTATAGTGTGGGGCGTGTACTAAACACCCTCAGCAATAATTGGCCACAGGCATCCTGCCTGTGGCCAATCATTGCTCTCCTCGCTGCCGGCGCTGTGATTGGCCAAGCATGCGGGGTCACAGTGCATGCTTGGCCAATCACAGCGCCTGGATGACACTGCGATGGCGTAGTGCATTGTGGGCCGTTCGCGTCACTCGAATTTGGCGCGAACGGCCCAAATCGTTCGATCTTCGTCGAACGATCGAACAGCCAATGTTCGAGTCGAACGTATGTTCGACTCGAACACGAAGCTCATCCCTAGTCACAGGGCCTGATTCTTTCATTAACTACCAAATATAGCCACAATCGCCATTTCCTTTCCTATTGTATCTAATGTACCCAACTGTCATCACCTCCATCCACTGCCATCTCCTTCCCTATTGTATCTAATGTACCCAACTGTCATTACCTCCATCCACTGCCATCTCCTTCCCTATTGTATCTAGTGTACCCAACTGTCATCACCTCCATCTACTGCCATCTCCTTCCCTATTGTATCTAGTGTACCCAACTGTCATCACCTCCATCCACTGCCATCTCCTTCGTTATTGTATCTAGTGTACCCAACTGTCATCACCTCCATCCACTGTCATCTCCTTCCCTATTGTATCTAGTGTACCCAACTGTCATCACCTCCATCCACTGCCATCTCCTTCCCTATTGTATCTAGTGTACCCAACTGTCATCACCTCCATCCACTGCCATCTCCTTCCCTATTGTATCTGATGTACCCAACTGTCATCACTTCCATCCACTGCCATCTCCTTCCCTATTGTATCTAGTGTACCCAACTGTCATCACCTCCATCCACTGCCATCTCCTTCCCTATTGTATCTAGTGTACCCAACTGTCATCACCTCCATCCACTGCCATCTCCTTCCCTATTGTATCTAGTGTACCCAACTGTCATCATCTCCATCTACTGTCATCTCCTTCCCTATTGTATCTAGTGTACCCAACTGTCATCACCTCCATCCACTGCCATCTCCTTAACTATTGTATCTAGTGTACCCAATGGTCATCACCCCCACCCACTGTCATCTCCCTTACCTATTGTATCTAGTGTACCCAACTGTCATCACCTCTATCCACTGCCATCTCCTTCCATATTGTATCTAGTGTACCCAACTGTCATCACCTCCATCCACTGCCATCTCCTTCCCTATTGTATCTAGTGTACCCAACTGTCATCACCTCCATCCACTGCCATCTCCTTCCCTATTGTATCTAGTGTACCCAACTGTCATCACCTCCATCCACTGCCATCTCCTTCCTTATTGTATCTAGTGTACCCAACTGTCATCACCTCCATCCACTGCCATCTCCTTCACTATTGTATCTAGTGTACCCGACTGTCATCACCTCCATCCACTGCCATCTCCTTCCCTATTGTATCTAGTGTACCCAACTGTCATCACCTCCATCCACTGCCATCTCCTTCCCTATTGTATCTGATGTACCCAACTGTCATCACCTCCATACACTGCCATCTCCTTCCCTATTGTATCTAGTGTACCCAACTGTCATCACCTCCATCCACTGCCATCTCCTTCCCTATTGTATCTAGTGTACCCAACTGTCATCACCTCCATCCACTGCCATCTCCTTCCCTATTGTATCTAGTGTACCCAACTGTCATCATCTCCATCTACTGTCATCTCCTTCCCTATTGTATCTAGTGTACCCAACTGTCATCACCTCCATCCACTGCCATCTCCTTAACTATTGTATCTAGTGTACCCAATGGTCATCACCCCCACCCACTGTCATCTCCCTTACCTATTGTATCTAGTGTACCCAACTGTCATCACCTCTATCCACTGCCATCTCCTTCCATATTGTATCTAGTGTACCCAACTGTCATCACCTCCATCCACTGCCATCTCCTTCCCTATTGTATCTAGTGTACCCAACTGTCATCACCTCCATCCACTGCCATCTCCTTCCCTATTGTATCTAGTGTACCCAACTGTCATCACCTCCATCCACTGCCATCTCCTTCCTTATTGTATCTAGTGTACCCAACTGTCATCACCTCCATCCACTGCCATCTCCTTCACTATTGTATCTAGTGTACCCGACTGTCATCACCTCCATCCACTGCCATCTCCTTCCCTATTGTATCTAGTGTACCCAACTGTCATCACCTCCATCCACTGCCATCTCCTTCCCTATTGTATCTAGTGTACCCTACTGTCATCACCTCCATCCACTGCCATCTCCTTCCCTATTGTATCTAATGTACCCAACTGTCATCACCTCCATCCACTGCCATCTCCTTCCCTATTGTATCTAGTGTACCCAACTGTCATCACCTCCATCCACTGCCATCTCCTTCCCTATTGTATCTAGTGTACCCAACTGTCATCACCTCCATCCACTGCCATCTTCTTCCCTATTGTATCTAGTGTACCCAACTGTCATCACCTCCATCCACTGCCATCTCCTTCCCTATTGTATCTAGTGTACCCAACTGTCATCACCTCCATCCACTGTCATCTCCTTCCCTATTGTATCAAGTGTACCCAACTGTCATCACCTCCATCCACTGCCATCTCCTTCCCTATTGTATCTAGTGTACCCAACTGTCATCACCTCCATCCACTGCCATCTTCTTCCCTATTGTATCTAGTGTACCCAACTGTCATCACCTCCATCCACTGCCATCTCCTTCCCTATTGTATCTAGTGTACCCAACTGTCATCACCTCCATCCACTGCCATCTTCTTCCCTATTGTATCTAGTGTACCCAACTGTCATCACATCCATCCACTGCCATATCCTTCCCTATTGTATCTAGTGTACCCAACTGTCATCACCTCCATCTCCCTTACCTATTATATCTAGTCAACTCCAGGCATTGCATAAAACATTGGAATTTAAGGATACAGAGTAACAGTTATTGTTGTCTACTATTTGTCTAATATTTAGATGGTTGCTGTTCTCATGGTTCTTATTTTCTGTATTTTTTCTTTATCTCCCGGGGCTTCTGTCTCTGACACCTCTGTGACACTTTTGCTTTATAGGTGAAATCTCGGGATGAGCAGTATGTGGTGGGGATGATAAAAGGAGAGGGGAACCAGTATACCGTCACATTTCCGATGGACATGGAGGTGACGATGAAAGCTGTGATACTGGCCTCCTGTTTCTATCTGGTAAGGACACCTCCATTTATTCCTCTGTCCTTCTTTATATTGCATGCAATGTATGTTGAAATGGTCATGGATACAGTGAGGCTCCATAGGAACGTACTGAATCATCATTGTACAGTAGGTCAGGTAAATGTAGCTGAGATGACATATCTGTTTAATAAATATGGCAAATGGTGTTGAAAAAGGCGACGATAGGCTGCTGGATTGATTATTTGCCACTGGATATGCCTTAAGGATATATGCAAAACTTTGGTTAACTATTTTTGCAATGGACAATGGCTGTTTTTTTCTCTATTCATGCTGGATATTTGAAGGTAAATTTACTTTACCATACCTCACACATATAGCCAAAAGGTTCAGATGGGTCGTTGTGGATACTAAGGCAGTGTTGTACTTTTATTGTCACAAAATGAACAATACTGACATATATAGCCAATGACCTGTATATGAAGAGTGTTTATCCATACTACCTTCCTTAACACAGGTCCCTTTTTGAGTATTGTTCCCCTGCTCTTCCACTGACCCTTCCTGAACACTGTTTTCTTCTCTCCAAACATCCCTTCCCGAACACGAGTCTCTGGCCCTCTCTCTGTCCCTTCTTATGCATGGGCCACTTGTCCTCCAACTGTTCCTTCCAGATCTGGATCTCCATTCCATTTTCCCAACCTTCCTGAACAAGCATCTACTTTGCTCCTATTGTCCTTCCAGGATATGGGTCTCCTGCCCATCTACCCTACTTTCAATGACACGGCTCTCTAGCCTATTCACTTAACTGGTCCCCTGTCCTCCCGCTGTATCCATTGAGAAAATGGATCTTCTATCCTGTCACTCTCCCTTCCAAATGATGGTTCCCTTGCCCTCCCAATGTTTCTTTCATAAGACAGATCTCCTGCCCATCCAACTATGTTCCAGGCCAGGGCATAGTTCTTCTGCCCATTCAACCTAAACCCATAAAAGGGTCTTCTGACCTCCCATACCTCCATCCACAACATGGTTCTGCTGTCCTCCCACTGTCTCTTCCAGAACATTGGTTCCCTGTCAATCTGAGCTCTTACAGAACACAGTTCTCTTGCCCATCTGAACTCCCTTCCAGAACATGGGTCTCTAGCTATGCAACAAAGAGAAAAAGCGGCACATCCAGGGATGAAGAAAATTTAGTTGGTTTATTGTAGAGTCAAAGGTTTAAAAAACATGACACACGAGGGATCCACACTATTCAGCAGACACGTTTCACACAAAGTGCTTAATCATTGCAATGATTAAGCACTTTGTGTGAAACGCGTTTGCTGAACAGTGTGGATCCCTCGTGTGTCATGTTTTTTAAACCTTTGACTCTACAATAAACCAACACATTTTTCTTCATCTCTGGATGTGCCGCTTTTTCTCTTTGCTGCATTTGCTTATGGGAGTTGTAGTCCACAACGGCGGCTACGTGCTGATGCTTCCTGCTCCTGGGGGGAGGAGTCAGTGTCAGTCACAGTCACTCAGGAGGGCAGCGCAGGTGTGCTACAACTCCCATTGCGGTCGGATCAACTTTTGCCCGCCAGACAGTGCCTCTGGAAAAGGTAAGTCAGTGAATGACTTTTTAATGGAGTGATAAAGTCTCTAATAGTTCCACAAATAAAAAAGTAAATACGTTTTCTTGAAAAGTAGTAAAGAATCTGTCTTTCTTTGGCTCCACAAGCATGTACTTGTACTGTTGTACATGATTATTCTGTTCTTCTGTCCAGTAATTCAGCCAGGCCAGGATCAGGATCCCTGAATATTAGTGCGCGGCTGCAAACAACTTCCTGGTCACAGCAGCCTGCTTCTCCATCCCAATCCCCACTATTGGAGAAATGTCCAGTATCAGGGTTTTTTTAATTTTTTTATTTAAATAAAAAAATAAAAAAAACCCTGATACTGGCCTTTTCTCCAATAGTGGGGATTGGGATGGAGAAGCAGGCTGCTGTGACCAGGAAGTTGTTTACAGGAGAAAAGCGCACGAATATTCAGGGATCCTAATCCTGGCCTGGATTACTGGACAGAACAGAAATCATGTACAAGTACATGCTTGTGGAGCCATAGAAAGACTGACAGATTCTTTACTACTTTTCAAGAAAACGTATTTACTATTTTATTTGTGGAACTATTAGAGACTTTATCGCTCCATAATTATTTTTGAATACTTTTATTATTTTAACAGTGGACATTACAGGGGGAGATGTGGACAGTACAGGGGGGAGATCTGGATATTACAGTGGGGGAGATGTGGACATTACAGGGGGAGATGATGTGGACATTACAGTGGGGGAGATGATGTGGATATTACAGTGCGGAGTCCCCCTGTCCATCCCACGGTCCCCCTGTCCATCCCACTGTCCATAAACAGTCCTAAGCAGCATCTTAATGTTAATGTGAGTGTGTATGTGTTTTAAGTATGTTGGATTATTTGCAACAGCAGTATTTGCACTGTAAACCTTTTTTATTTATATAAAGTGTGGGTGAGCTTAAACTGTATTGCTATGCTGTGGTTCCTGTAGGCTTTGCGTGAGTGCGCGGGGGGGGGGGGGGGTTGGGGGGGCCTCCATGTCCATTTTGCTTGGGGCCCCCAAATTCCTTCAAACGGCCCTGGTCATCACCTCACTTCATAGAGCGCAACTTGGCTCAGCCTCACGTTAGCCCTCCCACTTCATGCAGTGATGTGAGAAGGAGGAGAAAAATACAGAGGAGAATAGGTGAAATAATAAAAGATACAATTATACAATATAATGACTAGAATTGTGCTTTTCTCTGCTGCAGGATTCCATGATTTATGCCAAAAGGAGAAACGTGGCAACCCGTCCGAGCAGCGACTAAGCAGATGTTGAAGTCTCATGATGTGAACTGGTCTTCTCCTGTCATGACTACAGATGCAAATACTGAATATCTAGAAAATAAGAAACCCTATTCAGTGTCATGTTGGAAAATCCTAATCTCCGATAACAGCTGTCATCTGTTGCATCCCGGAGGTAATCAAGACCAGAGGGCATCTACGGGACTCTGATTTGGCTGCGACTAAATCCATTGGGAATTTTGAACACAGCCTTTAGTCTTTATCCTTTTGAATTCTTGTGATCACCAATCTGCCCCACACTAATGGGATGACATTGTCATCGGGCCCCTGCCTCTGACCCCCGGGCTTTTACACACTATCTTGATTGGTTAGAATTTACGGCCTTCAAGTGTCTCCCGTGTACGCCGTGGGGGGATTACCTTCGGGTGCCTCAACAGGTGCTGCATTGTGCTCCATTGGCCTCTACTGATGAGAATGTTTGACTCCTCATGAGGAAGCTGCTGTAGCCGCGAAACATGTAGAGGATCACGTCAAGATATACTTCTCAGATCCCCATATTACCTATGGGGTTCATTTGTTCCTTTGGAACCACCTGTACTAATTATGCACGGTTGTAATTAACTGTCTATCATTTAATGTACAAATCGTTTTTAACTGTTTTTCTTTTAATAAATTTTAAGTTTTATTATAACTTTGGCCTAATCCTTGGGCATCGAGAGAGTCCTAATTCTCTTGTATGCCGGGGGCATGTTTGGATCAGCCCCAGGCATTTTTTTCCAATACTCTTAAGCAGGGCTTTTTTTCTCAAACAATAGGTGCTGGAAATTAAACACCACCCCACAAAACCCCTCCCCTACACACACCCTCCAAATCACACAAAATAGTGGGTGTGGTCAGTCAAATTTCACGAACAGTAGGAGGGTCTTAAAGGGGCATTAAATACCAGGATTGCACTGTGATGGAGTTGATAAAATGACTATGTTATGTCTATGTTATCTCTCTCTTCTAACCACTCAAATATTGTTATTTTCTTTTCTTCTTTATTATTTTTATTGTTTCTTTTCTTTCTTGTTGCGATATGTATGTATATATATATATATATATATATATATATATATGAATGTATGTGTATATCTATATATATATATATAAATATATATATATATGTATATGTGTGTGTGTGTGTGTTTTAGTATTCATGTAACAAGATAGAAGTATTTTCCTTGACTAAAAATATGACAGAGGTATTCACTCCTTATTCAAAACGAGAAACAGATGTTCCTTTCACTCACTCTTTTCCTGCCCCTCCCATCGTCTATCTTAAAATGGCGCTGAGCTCCTTTGGAATGTAGCATCATAGCCAAGAACAGATGTCACAGGAAAAGGACCATATACAGAAGAACCAATGATATGCACACATATGTGATGACGTTTGCTTATGTCACTTTGTTTATATAAGGGGCTGTGACCTGAATAAACCCCTGTTGATGAGAAGAGCTCATACTTAACAGTGTGTGCCAGTGTGATCCTTTTTGCATGCATGCATTCACTAGGGTGACCACATTTCCAAACTGCCATTCAGGGACACCCTCCCTTCCCAAAAATCAGCTTGTGCTGTAACGAATCACAGCACAGTGATTGAACACAAGAGGCGGGATTTAAGATTTCTCCAATCACAAGCAGGGGGCCTGGATTGTGCTCCTCCAGGCATTATTTTTATTGTTTCTTTTCTTTCTTGTTGCGATATGTATATATATATATGTATATATATATATGTATGTATATATATATAAATATATATATATATATATATGTGTGTGTTTTAGTATTCATGTAACAAGATAGAAGTATTTTCCTTGACTAAAAATATGACAGAGGTATTCACTCCTTATTCAAAACGAGAAACAGATGTTCCTTTCACTCACTCTTTTCCTGCCTCTCCCATCGTCTATCTTAAAATGGCGCTGGGCTCCTCTGGAATGCAGCATCGTGGCCAAGAACAGATGTCACAGGAAAAGGACCATGCATTCACTAGGGTGACCACATTTCCAAACTACCATTCAGGGACACCCACCCTTCCCAAAAATCAGCTTGTGCTGTAACGAATCACAGCACAGTGATTGAACACAAGAGGCGGGATTTATGATTTCTCCAATCACAAGCAGGGGGCGGGGATTGTGCTCCTCCAGGCATTCCCGGCCAGGACAAGTACTGTCAGTGAGTAAAGCGGTGATGTGGCGGCCTTTTTTGGGGGCATCAGATTGGCCCGGGGGTGGCTGTGTTAGTTTCATTCCGGGACACTGTATTGTCCTGGCATTAAGGTGCCCGGGACAGACCTGCAAAATGCGGGACTGTCCCGGGCAATCCGGGACACGTGGTCACCCTAGCATTTACATCACCTTGAATTTGGGTCAGAGGCAGAATAGAAGATACATCCTGGAATTGGACCAGGGATAAATCTATTACAGCACTACATACAGAATGCAGAGCTGTCACTTGTAAACATAGAAACCAGACTTCTGTGTTTACAAGTGATTGTGGTGAGCAGGCACCAAAGTATCTAAGCCAGAGGTGGTGGAACTGAGTTCCCCCAAGTTCCCCGTGAAAAAAAACCCTGCTCTTAAGAGATAGATAGCAGCCCCTCATCACCAGTGGACAATCCATTCCTAATAAAGATACCAGCCCACCAGAGCCAGTTTTGAAAGACTCCTCATCACAAGCGTACATTTTATACCCTGGTAGAGATACTAGCTCATCAGAATCAGTTTGGAAGGCAGCTTCAACACAAGTGGAATTCCATTCATAATAGAGCTACCAGCCCATCAAAGCCAGTCTTGAGAGACTCCCCATTCATCTCCTTCCTATAGTTTATACCAGTCTACTGGAGGCCACCACATCACAAGCACACATCACCAAGAGATACCAGCCAACTAGTTTGGGGATTGTTCACTCTGGAAAACTTACCAAAGACCATGACTTTCTGGTGGAAAGGAACTTCTGTGTACAAAAGGAAAGAGAACAGAAATGGGAATCCTACCTATTTGTTTAAATGGGAGTGCTCACCGATAAAAATTGGGGGTGTGGTCAAAAAATTATCTATATCAAAAGGGACCAAAAAACAAAAAGACCTCCTTGAAACCTGGAGTATTATACCTATGTGTTTTATCCATGTGTTTTGCCCTTCATAGGTTATTAAAATTTGTAGTGTAACTCATTTTGGCGTGTGGAGGTCTTTTTGTTTTTTGGTTCCTTTGATATGGAAAGGAACTTCTACCTGTTGACATGGATGGACAGGACCGTGGCGTGGTATTTTTTCCCCCAGGATAAGGCTGCTGAAGTCATCCAGGCTTTGCATGGTGGAATCTTGATACTGTTTCATGTGCCAATATAATAGGTTCTGAATGCTACACTAATGCCTCGTACACGCGATCGGAAATTCCGACAAGAAAACCGTGGATTTTTTTTCCGACGGAATGTTGGCTCAAACTTGTGTTGCACACACACGGTCACGCAAATGTTGTCGGAAATTCCGACCGTCAAGAACGCGGTGACGTACAACACTACAACGAGCCGAGAAAAATGAAGTTCAATGATTCCGAGCATGCGTGAAATTGATTCCGAGCATGGAAGTAGGATTTTTGTGCGTCGGAATTGGCTACACACGAGCAGAACTTTTCTTGTCGGAAAAATTGAGAACCAGCTCTCAAATTTTTGTTGTCGGAAATATCCGACAGAAAATGTCCGATGGAGCCTACACACGGTCGGAATTTCTGACCAAAAGCTCACATCAAACTTTTCTTGTCGGATTTCCCGATCGTGTGTACGCGGCATAAGTCACAAAGTAGGCGTGCTTCAGCAGCTTAAGGTCAGGGTGCCAAGGTGAGCACGCTAAGTCATTTTCAGTTGCACCCAGAAGATCAATATTCCAAATACGGTCATTTGTTATTTCTTATTGCAACCTAATTGTAATAAAGCTTGTTAAATATTATCTAGTCTGTAGTGTAATTCTTATGTTTGAAAAAGGTTGTCTTTGCTTTAATCTCTGCACTTGGATCTACACATTTTTTCTAAACGGATTTTTCCAAACCTGAAGGCAGTGGTAAGTCCATCATGAAGCCGACTTATACAGAAAATGAGGAAAAAGTGTATGCTGCTGAAATGAACATCCTGCAGGCCAGGGGGCGTTGCTAGGATTGCAAAATACTTGGGGAACCTTTAAGGGTCATTCCAAGGACAGTAATACTCTGGCACTCACCACTGCAATTAGTATGACCAAATTGTGTTAATAGTGGGAGGGGCATGATTAAATAAAACCTGAGCTTACTTGTGCCCATAAAAATATGCTTTTGCCACCAGTGAAAATCTCACAGACACACAAAAACCTCAGTACAATGCCTGAGCCTTAAAGCCAAATTTCACCCAGAAAGGCAAGTTCTGCTTTCCTTACTCCTACTATCCACCCCCCCCATCATATTTTAAATGTCTTTTTTTGGGAAGGAGAGTGGGTACTAATTAGAGACACATCACAGGTCCCAGAAGGCTGTGGGACCATTCAGATAGCGCAGCACGGCTCACGCATGCTCAGTGGGGAGCCAACTGTGAAGCTGAAAGGAATCACAGCTGGTTGTCCCACAGTAAACATGCTGGCACTGGGGACCCCCGAAGACCGGCAATGAGCTGGCCCGGGTGAGGATAGCACTGGATCCCTGGACAGGTAAGTGTCCTTTAATTAAAAGTCAGCAGCTGCAGTGGTTGGTGCCAGGGGCAGGGGTCAGGAGTATGTAACACACAGTGCAGGAGTCAGGAGCATGTAACTGCGCAGGAGTAAGAAATACATAATGCAAATAGCATTAGGATTGGGAATGCATAAGGCACAGAGGACAGGAGTCAGAGCAGTGTAAAAGAGTAAAACCAAAATTAACAAAGTAAAATCTCCACCACAAACCCCCCCCCCCTCCACAAAACCCCCCAGTACAGATTTCTCTCACCAAACACCCTCCCCCCCACCACCGCCACCACCAGTACGGACACCTCTTTCTGCCCAACCCCCAGCAGGGCTGGTGCAGAGATTTTTGACACCCTAGGCGAAACCTTATTTTTGCCACCCCCCACGCTGGCTCCACCCCTGACTCCACTCACTTTGCCCTGCCCATGTATACAACCACCTTATTAATGAAGCGCCCATAAAAAGCAGCCTCTTCAGCTCCCATCAAATGCAGCCTCTCCAGCTCCCATCATATGCAGCCTCTCCAGTGCCCATCAAATGCAGCCTACCAGCGCCTATCAAATGCAGCCTCTCCAGCACCCATCAATGCAGCCTACCAGTGCCCATCAATGATTGTTTTTTTTGCTTCCATTCCTCTGCTGCCGCTGCGCCTCTGACACTATGTGCGAACTGAGCTGTGGCTGCCTGCTGATGCTCAGATCTAGTTGCTTGCATCAGAGAGAACCCCAGTGGCCGGGCGCCCTAGCCAGCAGTGTGCCCTAGGCAGCTGCCTAGTGGTCGCACCGGCCCTGACCCCCAGTACAGATTCCTCTCTCTACCCAAATCCACTCAGTTCAGGTCTCTCTCTCCTACCCCCAAATCTCCTCTCCAGTACAGATCTCTCTCTCTCTCCCCAAATTTCTTCCAGTACAAAGCTCCCTCCGCCTCAAATACCCCCCACCCCGGGACAGTGATCTACCCCCCAAAGTCCACTCACCAGACCTCCGACTATTGCAGTGCTCAGTGAGGGGAAGTCCTCCCTTTAGGTGTGTCATGTGACTTCAGAGCCAAGGAGAAGCCTTCCTGGGCTCTGGGGGAATGACCCGGGGCTGCAGGGAAAGCCTCACTGCAGCACTGAAACTAAAAAGAAAAAAGTTGTGTGGTTGCAGCAATGTACCCGGGGCACCCTACAAGAGGTATGGGGTAACTTGCCTTGGGTACCTGGCGCTAGAGACACCCATACTAGAGGCCAGACCTAGTACAACACAAGTAAGCCATGAAACACAGGGACGGGAATGACACTGAAACACAGTTTACTGGTCAAGGTAGATATGAATATCTTTTGTGTGTGCACCTGTTAGCACTACAAATTTGGATGAAAAAAAATGGAAAAAAGAACTATAAGGCTACGGCATGCTATTGCTCACTGCCACTCCGATTTTCTAATGCCTGTAAATTAACACAATAAGGTCAGTTTATAAAAAGTAGAGAACGTCAAAGGGAATAAATGTAAGCAATGGCCCCATTTATCTAGTGATTCCCTCCAACAGCCTCTAAAATTGTTACATTGTATCTGTTGTAAAAAAAGGAATGCGTATTTCCTATGCTTCACAGCTCCATCTAGTGGCCATAATATGGTATATTTTAGTACTGCCCATAAAAGTTGTTAAAAAAAGAATATAACCTAAAAGACACCATTTTTGCTCAGTTTGTACAGGGCGAATGCACATGCAGGAAACATTTGTCAAAGGGTCTAACTCTTTCGTACATCTTCAACACTAAAAACAAGGTTTTGGCTATAGATATTATACAGCCTTTGTTGTAACCAAAAAAATTTCGATCGGAATTTCCGTTTGTCTGGATGAAATTCCGACGGACTAAAAACCATGCATGCTCGGAAGCATAGACCTTCATTTTCTCGGCTCGTCGTAGTGTTTTACGTCACCGCGTTTTTGACGGTCAGATTTTAGTGTGACCGTGTGTATGCAAGACAGCTTGAGCGGAACTCCAGCGGAAATTCAGCTCGTGTGTACAAGGCATAAGGTTTTCTCTGTCATGGGCTCCTGGCACCATCAAGGGAACTATATTGAGAGTACAGTGGAACCTCGGATTGCGAGTAACGCGGTTAACGAGCATTTCGCAGTACAAGCACTGTATTTTTTAAAATCCTGACTCGGTTTGCGAGTTTTGTCTCGCAAAAACTAGCAGGATTCAAGCCACAGCTGTGTGCAGTACCGCGTTTGGCTTGAGGTGGGGGGGAGCCGGAAGCCGATCGGAGCCGATCGGAGCCGTTCGGAAATGCTTGGAAAACCTTGGAAATACTCAGTTCCCGAGCCTTTCCGAGGTTTTCTGAGTTCAGCCGAGCTGTCCTCGGGCCTTTCCGAGTGTTTACGAGGCTCTCTGGCGCCTCCCCACCTCTGGCCACATGCGATATTGCATTCCATTGAAGTCAATGCGGAACAAATTATTTTCGTTTCCATTGACTTCTTTGGGGAAACTCGCTTTGATATGCAAATACTTTGGATTACGAGCATTCTGCTGGAACGGATTATGCTTGTAATCCGAGGTTCCACTGTATATTGTTTTTACACAGAATTCTTGTGAGATCTTGGGAAGCAGGTTGACTATTCTTGCATCGTCAGGGGGTCTTGCAGTGGGGCAATTTTAGATAAAGATAGGACCCCATTGCCATGATGGCCATATAGGGCTCTGATGGTGCCCCACCACCCAAAACAGCAAGCAGGAGGACAGACCGGCCTGGGAATAGTGTAGAGGGTTGATACTAGGAACAGTGATCAGTGTGAGGAGAGGTTCCCTGTGGTGGGATTTGTTGGTGACTGAAGAGGACCTGTGAGTAATAAAAGGCTTGAAAGTAATTTCTATTGTTCTGTAAGAATTGAAGAACTCTGTACAGAACTTGTTGGACTTGTACTGTTCTGGCCACCTTACTGCCATCAGAGACTGTATAACTCAGAATTCATTTTCATAGAGACTGTCCATGTGTTCCTCATGGGACACCCCTTCCCTGCAGATAGTACTCATCACAATGGTGCCTGAGAAAGGCCATTGGTGAAATGCATAGCAGAGGCACCCAGTGTGGTGCGTCTAAGGATGGGTCAGAGTTATCAAGTTAGATGAACCGCCGATAACTTTATTTCACCAAAACACGGGAGAAAAGTTTTTGCTTATCATCTGTAAGTTACCGTATATTCTCGAGTAAAAGCTGACCCGAGTATAAGCCGAGGCCCTAATTTTACCACGAAAACTGGGAAAACTTATTGACTCGAGTATAAGCCTAGGGTGAGAATGGAAAAGAGGGTCAACAATGCCCATTTACAGCTTCACTGTGCCCATTGCAACCTCACTGTGCCCATTGCAACCTCACTATGCCCATTGCAAACTCACTGTGCCCATTGAAACCTCACTGTGCCCATTTGCAACCTCACTGTGCCCATTGCAACCTCACTGTGCCCATTGCAACCTCACTGTGCCCATTTGCAACCACACTGTGCCCATTTGCAACCACACTGTGCCCATTACAACCTCACTGTGCCCATCGCAGCCTGACCTCACTGTGCCCATTGCAACCTCACTGTGCCCATTGCAGCCTGACCTCACTTTGCCCATTGCAACCTCACTGTGTCCATTGCAACCTCACTGTGCCCATTGCAGCCTGATCTCACTGTGCCCATTGCAGAATCACTTTGCCGATCTGTGTACAGTACCTGAGTCCGTGACATATTCAGATGGCGGCCGTGCAGTGTTAAAAAGTCGGGCTCCTCCTTGTCCTGTTCCGTGATAGGCGGAACACTCGGTTTCCCAGCGAACACTGTGTTCAGTGTTCCACCTATCACGGACGCCCTCTCGTCCTCTCGTCTATCACGGAACTTGGCTTGCGGCGAAACCGAGTGTTCCGCCTATCACGGAACAGCACAAGGAGGAGCGTGACTTTTTAACACTGCACGTTCACCGTCTGACTCTGCATGTCACGGACTCAGTTACGCTGACTCGAGTATAAGCCGAGGGGGTCATTTTTAGCCCAAAAAAAGGGCTGAAAAACTCGGCTTATACTCGAGTATATACGTTATATTGGCACCACATCCCCTTCATTGGAAACAATTTGAAAAAGATAAGGGTTTGGGATTTTTGAGGTGCAAAATTACAACATTTTAATGAAAAAATATTTATTTATAAAAGTTAAAAATGACAGAATATTAGAATCCATCCAATTATACAATACAGTTTCAAGAATTTGCAAAATGCTGAAAATTTCTCTACATGTTTCGCCACGATTAGTAGCTTCCTCGGGAGAATTAATTTATCAGGCACTATCTACTGGAAATAGAAAGAAAACAATACAAGAAATTACAAGACAATACAAGTATACACAAATTATAAACAAAATACGAATGTAATATTTATCCCGAATTGGCTGAGACCACAATGACAGACTAGAGTATGAGCAAGGATTACCTGTATGTAATGATGGACTGGTCAAAATATAACCTATAGTTGAGGCCACGGGGTCAGGAGACGCTTTCTGTGGCTATAACTCACCACCTCCTCCGTTTACGGTGACAAACAGATGTTTGACATTGCTGGGTTTTCTCTTCCACCCAGGTGTGTCTCAGGTGAAGGAGTGGATGAGAAAGCCAAGAAATGCCAAACATTTGTATATCACCGTTAACTGAGGAATTGCTAAGTTATAGCCATGGAAAGCGTGTTTTGGTGAAATAAAGTTCTGAGGCTCATCCAACTTAATGACTCCATTCCATACTTAGACACAACACACCGGACACCTCTGCCATTTGTTTTACCAACAGATTTTTTTTTATTTTTATTTCTCTATTTTAGTTGTCATACATACAGAGAAATAAACAATGTGATTAATCCATCAATCATATAAGCTCCAACGAGTCCATTCAAAATCCAGTTAACAGCGTTACTCCTATCTTAAATACATCCACAAAAAAAACAAAAACAAAAAAACAGACAATAACTAGTTATTTGGGATCAGTGGCGGACTAAGGGGGTGGCAGGGGGGGGGGGGGCGTGCCGCACCAGGTGCCACACACTGGGGGGTGTCAGGCCGGCGCCGCCCCCCGTGCCCTCCGTGACTGAAAGGAGACAGCGCCGCCGTCGCCGCGGGTTTAACAGCAGATCGCGCGGTGACAGAACATGTCTGTTCTGTCACCGCGCAATGCTGCTGTTAAACCCGCGGCGCTGTCTCCTTTCAGTCACGGAGGGGGGGGGGGGAGAGCAGGTAGTGGCTTTGCAGGGGGGTGTGAGAGCACATCTGGGACCGGCGCAACGATCCCCTTCTCTCACGGCTCAGTCTCGGGCAACGGCTGTCAGCCAAGCAGTATGAAGCCGCCTCCCCCTCCTCCTTTATGTCTATACAGTGCTGTGCATGCAGGAGGAGGGGGAGGCGGCTTCATACTTTTCGGCTGACAGCCGCTGCCGAGACTGATCAGAGCCTTGAGAGAAGGGAATCATTGCACCGGTCCCAGATGTGCCGACTGGCTCGGTTGTGTGGCTCGCACCCCCCTCCCTGCAAAGCCACTACCTCGGGCTCTCTGTCAGTTCTGAGGTACATTATGGGACTGTAGGGGGGTCTGTATGGTTAGGGGGTCTGTGGTCTGTAGGGGGGTCTGTATTGTTAGGGGGTCTGTGCACTGTAGGGGGTCTGCACTGTAGAGGGGTCTGTAGGGGGGTCTTCACTGTAGCTGGGGTCTTAACTGTAGGGGATCTGCACTGTAGGGGGGTCTGCATTGTAGGGGGGGCCTGTACTGTAGCGGGGGTCTGCACTGTAGGGGGGTCTGCACTGTAGGGGGTCTGTGTAACATGCAGGGGGTCCAGAACTGTTGAGGGGGGTGTCTGTGTAACATACAGGCATCTAGAGGTGCAGGGTACTGTGTAATGTAAAAGGGTCCAGAGCTGTGGGGGGCTGTGTAATGTAAAGGGGTCTAGAGATGCAGGGTGCTGTGTAATGTAAAGGGGTCTAGAGGTGCAAGGGCTGTGTAATGTAAAGGGGTCCAGAGTTACAAGGGCTGTGTAATGTAAAGGGGTGCAGGGTGCTGTGTAATGTAAAGGGGTGCAGAGGTACAAGTGCTATGTAATTTGAAGGGGTCAGGGTGCAGTGTAATGTAAAGGGGTCCAGAGGTGCAGGGTGAAGTGTAATGTAAATGGGTCCAGAGGTGCAGGGTGATTGTAATGTAAAGGGGTACAGAGGTGCAGGGTGCTGTGTAATGTAACGGGATCCAGAGGTACAAGGGCTGTGTAATGTAAAGGGGTCCAAAGGTGCAGGGTGCAGTGTAATGTAAAGGGGTCCAGAGGGCTGTGTAATGTAAAGGGGTCCAGAGGTACAAGGGCTGTGTAATGTAAAGGGTTCCAGAGGTGCAGGGTGCAGTGTAATGTAAAGGGGTCCAGTGGTGCAGGGTGAAGTGTAATGTAAAGGGGTACAGAGGTGCAGGGTTCTGTGTAATATAAAGAGGTCCAGAGGTACAAGGGCTGTGTAATGTAAAGGGGTCCAGAGGTGCAGGGTGCAGTGTAATGTAAAGGGGTGCAAAGGTGCAGGGTAATGTAAAGGGGTCCAGAGGGCTGTGTAATGTAAAGGGGTCCAGAGGTACAAGGGCTGTGTAATGTAAAGGGTTCCAGAGGTGCACGGTGAAGTGTAATGTAAAGGGGTCCAGAGGTGCAGGGTGCAGTGTAATGTAAAGGGGTCCAAAGGTGCAGGGTAATGTAAAGGGGTCCAGAGGGCTGTGTAATGTAAAGGGGTCCAGAGGTACAAGGGCTGTGTAATGTAAAGGGTTCCAGAGGTGCACGGTGAAGTGTAATGTAAAGGGGTCCAGAGGTGCAGGGTGAAGTGTAATGTAAAGGGGTAGAGAGGTGCAGGGTTATGTGTAATATAAAGGGGTCCAGAGGTACAAGGGCTGTGTAATGTAAAGGGGTCCAGAGGTACAAGGGCTGTGTAATGTAAAGGGTTCCAGAGGTGCACGGTGAAGTGTAATGTAAAGGGGTCCAGAGGTGCAGGGTGCAGTGTAATGTAAAGGGGTCCAAAGGTGCAGGGTAATGTAAAGGGGTCCAGAGGGCTGTGTAATGTAAAGGGGTCCAGAGGTACAAGGGCTGTGTAATGTAAAGGGTTCCAGAGGTGCACGGTGAAGTGTAATGTAAAGGGGTCCAGAGGTGCAGGGTGAAGTGTAATGTAAAGGGGTAGAGAGGTGCAGGGTTATGTGTAATATAAAGGGGTCCAGAGGTACAAGGGCTGTGTAATGTAAAGGGGTCCAGAGGTGCAGGGTGCAGTGTAATGTAAAGGGGTCCAAAGGTGCAGGGTAATGTAAAGTGGTCCAGAGGTACAAGGGTTGTGTAATGTGAAGAGGTCCAGAGGTGCAGGGTGCTGTGTAATGTAAAGGGGTCCAGAGGTACAAGGGTTGTGAAATGTAAAGGGGTCCAGAGGTGCAGGGTGCAGTGTAATGTAAAGGGGTCCAGAGTGCTGTGTAATGTAAAGGGGTCCAGTGGTACAAGGGCTGTGTAATGTAAAGGGGTCCAGTGATGCAGGGTGCAGTGTAATGTAAAGGGGTCCAGAGGTGCAGTTGTGGAGAGGGGGTACACAGCAGTGACAAAAAGATATTGAAGGATGCAGAGGTATGCAGGGGGCACAGTGGGGTGTTTTTACATTTTAAGGTGGGGGGGGGGGGTGCCAGACATAGGATCCGCCCCGGGTGCCAAATGCTCTAGGTACGCCCCTGTTTGGGATAGTCCCCATTCTATCTCCATTAAACCTGCTTGTTTTGTATGCCCTGACAACATACTTTACACAAGCCTCGTACACACGACCGGTTTTCTTGGCAAGAAAACTGCTGGGAGAGCTTTTTACTGAGAAAACCGGCCGTGTGTATGGTTTCTCGTCTGGAAAACTGCCGGGAATCTCGACGAGAGAAATACAGAGAACCTGCTCTCTATTTTCTCGTCGGGATTTCTGGCAGAGTGTTTCCTGCTGAGAAAACCGTGAGTGTGTATGCTTACCTGTCCCAGGTAAGCCCGCGCATGCGCGATGCGACTTTGATGGTAGCTTACAAGGGTAGTGTAGGGTGCATAGTTGCCAACATTGCAAAAAAAAAATCCGGGACACTTTTTTTCATGTAGGCGGAGCCTTGCTATAATTAGGGGGCGGGGCATTCGTTTGTAGGTGTGTCACACCCTAGCAGAAAAAAGCGGTGCGCGATGGTTTACGCGGGTAGTGGGAGTGGCTTAAATGGGCGTGGCTCAAAGGGGGTGTGGTTAGAGTCTGAGATGAATGAGGGATGAAGGGAGAAAGAAAGAGAGAAAGAAAGAGGGAGGGAAGGAAAGAGAAGGAAGGATGGAGGGACAGCAGGCCCAGATCCTACACCACAATAGAAATATGTGTATTCCAGAGTTTACCAATCAGCAGATAAAGATACTACAAACATCTGGTGTTAGCTCTTCAATTATCCTGGCACCATGGTTGTTAGGGTGTCAGGATGACTGAAGTGCATTATTTATATTATTACATTTTAATATAAAATGAAATCATTCAACTCACCATAATGCCGAATCACTGTAAGCCCCAAGTGTGTCACCTGCCACGTCGCCTGCCACCAGATGCCATCAGGTGCCCCCAATGGAGTCCGTCCTTACATCAGCTTTACCCAGCGGAGTCCTTCCTTACATCAGGCGTACCCAGCGGAGTCCCCCCTTACATCAGGTGTCCCCAGCGGAGTCCCCCCTTACATCAGGTGTCCCCAGCGGAGTCCCCCCTTACATCAGGTGTCCCCAGCGGAGTCCCCCCTTACATCAGGCATCCCCAGTGGAGTCCCCCCTTACATCAGGCGTCCCCAGTGGAGTCCCCCCTTACATCAGGCATCCCCAGTGGAGTCCCCCCTTACATCAGGTGTCCCCAGTGGAGTCCCCCCTTACATCAGGCGTCCCCAGCGGAGTCCTTCCTTACATCAGGTGTCCTCAGCGGAGTCCCCCCTTACAACAGGCGTCCCCAGCGGAGTCCCCCCTTACATCAGGCGTCCCCAGCGGAGTCCCCCCTTACATCAGGCGTCCCCAGCGGAGTCCCCCCTTAACCAGGTGTCTCCTGTCTCGACCGCCATTACTGTTTCCCCTTCCCCGAGGGGGAACAAAATAGAGGCGGAGCCAACCGCGTGGCTGCACAAAAAATTAAGCTGTGGCGCCGCCCACCCCTGCCCCTTTCCATTACAGACAGACCTGCAGCGGGGCGGGGCGGGGGGGTGGCCGGCCGGCCAGCCAAAACACGGATGTAGTACAATAGAAGATAAAGCTGCTGCGGCGCCGCCCACCCACGGGGAGACGCGGGGTGTGGGCGGCGCCGCAGCAGCTTTATTTTCTATTGTACTACATCCTGGTTTTGGTCTTCTTTAAAATGGTGGCCGGCGGAGACATTGTCTCCGCCGGCCGTGGACCTCTAGCGGCGTCGGCCCGCGGCGGCCAAAGTCGTGGAAACCGGGAAAAAACGGATTGGCCGGGACATTGGCCGGGACAAAATAAATCCGGGAAAAGGGTTTGAATCCCGGGAATGTCCCGGCCAATCCGTGACTGTTGGCAACTAAGAGGGTGTAGCAAGATGGCGGCGACGGCATCGAATGTGACGAGCGCATGCTCAGCGTAGTCGATGACATCACCGCATTCTTGACATTCAAAAGAACAGCGGTTCTTTTGAATGGCCGTGTGTACACTCGGCGAGCAAGGAAAGCTTGCCGGGAATCCCGTCAGGAAAACCGACATTTTTTTCCTGACGGGATTCCCGACCGTGTGTACGAGGCTTCTGAAGAAAAACCTCTACCTATCTGAAGAGGCAAAAGGAGAAAGTAAGAAACCCCATGAGGGAAAGAATTCCTAAAAAAAAAAAAAAAAGGAAAAAGATAGAAAGAGAGAAGAAGAGAAAAAAAAAAGAAGAAGGACGAAGAAAACACTGATAGGGGAAGGGGAGTCGGAGTTGGAGGGGAAAATGTACCGAGGCAAAGGTGAGTTTACTATACCATCATCCAGGGAAGTAAGGGCACTCCCAAGGCCCCCCACTCCTCTCTCAGGAACTCCCTTCCTCCGAGAATTTAAATGTGTTTCCAAATATGTCTCCTTTCGATTTTGAGCCGATAATAACAGATCCTCCATCCTATTAACCGATTTACCTCCTCTTATCCTACCAGTTCAATACCCATCTGAGAACCCATAGAGCAGGGGTCTCCAAACTGCGGCCCGAGGGCCAGATGTGGCCCTTTACTAGCCTTTATGCGGCCCTTGGGGCACTATTCCTCCAACTGATATGAGGCACTATTCCTTCCACTGACACCAACAAGGGGGCAATATTTCTTCTACTAATATCAATGATGGGATACTATTCCTCCTACTGATAGGGGCCCTACTCCTCCTCCTACTGACCACCAACCCTGAGGCCACATTTATTCTCACTGGAGCTGGGTCCGGGACATTTTCTGCCCCCGCTGGCCACAATCCGGCCCTCCTAAAGCCTGAAGGACAATAAAGTGGCCCTTTGTTTGAAAAGTTTGGAGACCCCTGCCATAGAGGATTCAGTATTGGGATCTCCATAGCATAGAGAGAGACCAATTTTACCCTGTATGGGGACAGGGAATTTTCTCCACCTGCTTTCATGAAATGTCGCATGGTTCTACCCACCTGGTCAACACAACTTCCCCAGATGTTAGTTTTTTCTTCTCTTCTTTTTGTTTCTCTTAATTGAGGAGATATCGACATTTAGATACCATACTTGTATTATACACAAGGGCCCTTTCACACGGGCGGATCCCGTAATGATCCGCCCCATGAACATTCGCTTGCTCAGCGAGGATCGCTCCATTGATCCCCGCTGCAGAAACAGAAAATAGCGGAGACGGATGATATCGGGTGTAAGTGGATCTTCATCCGCTGACACCCGCTATCCCATAGGGATACATGTATGTCCCTTTTTCATCCGTAATTGGATGGATGAAAAAGCAAACATAAGGTCCGCCCGTGTGAAAGGGCCCTTAGGCTCAGTTCAGGACTGAACAGGCTGAAATATATCTTCATTACAGCCTGTTCAGTCCTGAACTTTGGCATCATCAATCACATGATCTTCATTACAGTCATTACAGTTCCGGAGCTGTCATCAGCTATGTAAAGTAAAGGGCTGGGATGGTGGTGACATCATTGGCCAAATATGGCTATGGCCATATCTGGTCAATGTCATTGCCCACATATCGCCAGTGGCTATAATGAACGCAGTGTTACTTAGGACATCAACGGTTCCTAGGGACTTGGAAACCATGACTTCTTTAGGAACCAGTGACAGAAGGAAACTGTCATATATAGAAGCAGTAGAAATACTTATTCCATATATGATGCATGGCTACCACCAAACATAGAGCCACATGGGCTAATGTTCAAACATTCATCCGAATGCTTAAACAGCAATAGTTCAGTTTGAACCTAGTTTCAGACCGATCCGTCATCTCATCCCTATGTGGCATCATCAGTCACATCTTCTACATAACAGCCTGCATGGTTGCATGGTCTTGAACTTTGGCACCAGCAATCGCATGATCTTCATTACAGCCTGCTCAGTCCTGAATCTTCTCATCATCAATCACGTGATCTTCTTCACACCCTGTTCAGTCCCAAACCTTCTCACCATTGGTCACATGATATGTACAGCCTATTGAGTCCCAAACCTGCTCACCATTGGTCACATGATCTTCTTCACACCCTGTTCAGTCCCAAACCTTCTCACCATTGGTCACGTGATCTTCTTCACAGCCTATTGAGTCTCAAACCTTCTCACCATTGGTCACATGATCTTCTTCACAGCCTGTTTACTGCCAAACCTTCTCACCATTGGACACATTATCTTCTTCAAATCTGGTTCAGTGCCAAACCTTCTCACCATTGGTCACATGAACTTCTTCACACCCTGTTCAGTCCCAAACCTTCTCACCATTGGTCACATGATATGTACAGCCTATTGAGTCCCAAACCTGCTCACCATTGGTCACATGATCTTCTTCACACCCTGTTCAGTTCCAAACTGTCTCACCATTGGTCATGTGATCTTCTTCACACCCTGTTCAGTCCCAAACCTTCTCACCATTGGTCACGTGATCTTCTTCACAGCCTATTGAGTCTCAAACCTTCTCACCATTGGTCACATGATCTTCTTCACAGCCTGTTTACTGCCAAACCTTCTCACCATTGGACACATTATCTTCTTCAAATCTGGTTCAGTGCCAAACCTTCTCACCATTGGTCACATGAACTTCTTCACACCCTGTTCAGTCCCAAACCTTCTCACCATTGGTCACATGATATGTACAGCCTATTGAGTCCCAAACCTGCTCACCATTGGTCACATGATCTTCTTCACACCCTGTTCAGTTCCAAACTGTCTCACCATTGGTCATGTGATCTTCTTCACACCCTGTTCAGTCCCAAACCTTCTCACCATTGGTCACGTGATCTTCTTCACAGCCTATTGAGTCTCAAACCTTCTCACCATTGGTCACATGATCTTCTTCACAGCCTGTTTACTGCCAAACCTTCTCACCATTGGACACATTATCTTCTTCAAATCTGGTTCAGTGCCAAACCTTCTCACCATTGGTCACATGATATGTACAGCCTATTGAGTCCCAAACCTGCTCACCATTGGTCACATGATCTTCTTCACACCCTGTTCAGTTCCAAACTGTCTCACCATTGGTCATGTGATCTTCTTCACACCCTGTTCAGTCCCAAACCTTCTCACCATTGGTCACGTGATCTTCTTCACAGCCTATTGAGTCTCAAACCTTCTCACCATTGGTCACATGATCTTCTTCACAGCCTGTTTACTGCCAAACCTTCTCACCATTGGTCACATGATCTTCTTCACAGCCTGTTTACTGCCAAACCTTCTCACCATTGGACACATTATCTTCTTCAAATCTGGTTCAGTGCCAAACCTTCTCACCATTGGTCACATGATATGTACAGCCTATTGAGTCCCAAACCTGCTCACCATTGGTCACATGATCTTCTTCACACCCTGTTCAGTTCCAAACTGTCTCACCATTGGTCATGTGATCTTCTTCACACCCTGTTCAGTCCCAAACCTTCTCACCATTGGTCACGTGATCTTCTTCACAGCCTATTGAGTCTCAAACCTTCTCACCATTGGTCACATGATCTTCTTCACAGCCTGTTTACTGCCAAACCTTCTCACCATTGGTCACATGATCTTCTTCACAGCCTGTTTACTGCCAAACCTTCTCACCATTGGACACATTATCTTCTTCAAATCTGGTTCAGTGCCAAACCTTCTCACCATTGGTCACATGATATGTACAGCCTATTGAGTCCCAAACCTGCTCACCATTGGTCACATGATCTTCTTCACACCCTGTTCAGTTCCAAACTGTCTCACCATTGGTCATGTGATCTTCTTCACACCCTGTTCAGTCCCAAACCTTCTCACCATTGGTCACGTGATCTTCTTCACAGCCTATTGAGTCTCAAACCTTCTCACCATTGGTCACATGATCTTCTTCACAGCCTGTTTACTGCCAAACCTTCTCACCATTGGACACATTATCTTCTTCAAATCTGGTTCAGTGCCAAACCTTCTCACCATTGGTCACATGAACTTCTTCACACCCTGTTCAGTCCCAAACTGTCTCACCATTGGTCATGTGATCTTCTTGACAGCCTGATGAGTCCCAAACCTTCTCACCATTGGTCACAAGATTCTTCTTCACAGCCAGTTCAGTCCCAAACCTTCTCCCCATTGGTCACATAATCTTCTTCACACCCTGTTCAATCCTGATCCCTGGCATCACTGATCACATGATCTTTATTAGTCCCATTAAACATTCTGCCTTGAACAGCTAATGGTGATTGATAGTGAGTCTGCGATGGTACAAAAACTCCCATTATCAGTGTTAGTCTAGCAATATGGACTACAATTGCAACAAACAGTTATTCCCGGCCCTATCTGTATATTATATTATCCATCTAGTGCCCCGTGTTACTAAACTGACATCCTATTTGTGAGCCTAACCAAAAGGATTGTGGGATTAATAGTTCCAGCAGGTGGCTGTTCCCCTGCGTGACCACACACCCGGACCACATATCCCAGGGATCTTTGCTACCTTCGGGGAGATTGCTGGGAAGAGCTATAAAATCAACCAGAGACCCGCCCTACGCTCTCTTCTTCCTGGGCCTCGTGCGTGAAGGGTCTCTCCGTGCCAGGAGAGTGAGGTCGCGACCTACTACGCGTGGTACAGCATCCTTGCCTGATCGAGAAGGGGTCCATCCCTGCTTGTTGATCATCGGAAAATCTGACCGCCATCAACTCTACAGTCCAGCAATCCCTCGCTCTGGACATTACATCGACTGACCGTCCCAAGCAGATCTGCAGCCAGGACATCTATCCGGGAGTCACTGTCTGTAAGGCACTGAATCGGCCTGGTCGTTGGTGAGAGGGCAATTGCCTACCTTTACAAACCTTTCCTTGGTTGTTTTACTGGGACACTGTGTACAGACAACTTTACCTTGGGAACACTTCACTGCATTTCTATTTGAACACTGTACATAGGCATCTTTTTTTTTTTTTTTCCCTTTCCTTTTTTTTTTTTTTTTTTTTATAATCAAATATTTTTTATTTCTTTATCACAACATTTATACATACATCCATTTCAATCCTGTGTTGCAATACAAATATGCCTTGACCTATGTTATACATTCTCCAACTCATTCCCGTTCCCCAACCCCCCCCCCTCATCCACCGTGCCCACCCATCAATCCATTTATTCCATATATTATTACATTTCTTTTTGTTACCTCTTTTAGTGTATATAAATTGTTCTTTTCTTATTGTGTCATTTATTACCTCCTCCCATTCTGTTACTGTAGGTGGGTTTACCGCTTGCCATTTCTGTGCAATAAGTTTCCTTCCCTGGAACAGGCATCTCCTAATCGCTATACTCTACAGACAACTTTACCTTGGGAACACTTCACTGCATTTCTATTTGAACACTGTACATAGGCATCTTTAACTGTATTCATCACAAGATATAATACCACTCTGTTACTACACCTTATTGGATATAGTTAATGAGCTCCGACTGCCGGCAAAGACCATCAGATCTGCAACGGGGACATTCTGTCATTGCTGCTTAGAGGGCCCTCATACCATCCTTGTTTAGCTTCGTCTCTCATTAGGATAAAAGGTTAAAACAGGCTGGCCTGGGTTACTCCTTTTAGAAGTATTGTCAGTATTGATGCTTAACTCTGCTTATCCGTTCA